>SJYQ01013311.1:79874-179565 GCA_006410935.1 Redunca redunca
CACCACCACCACCACCACCACCACCACCACCACCACCACCACCACCATTATCATCACCACCACCACAATCACCACTACCACTACCATCATCACCACCACCAGCACCATCACCACTGTCACCACCATCATCACCACCATCATCACCATCACCACCAGTACCATCACCACCACCACCACCACCACCTCCACCACCATCATCACCACCACCACCACCACCATTACCGTCACCACCACCATCACCATCACTACCACCACCATCACCACCACCACCACCACCACAATCACCACCACCACTATCATCACCACCATCATCACCACCACCACCACCACCACCATTACCGTCACCACCACCATCACCATCACTACCACCACCATCACCACCACCACCACCACAATCACCACCACCACTACCATCATCACCACCACCACCATCATCACCATCACTACCACCACCACCATCACCACCGCCACCACCATCACCATCATTATAAAAAAGAATGGAGTTTTATAAACTACTGTGGAAAAAATATCCAGATATATTATCAAATGGGGGGGAAGTCAAAAGTCCAGGTGTAAAGCAATGTGTGCACAATACACTGTTCCTGGTTTTAAAAGGAGGGCAGTGGAAGAAAATGGGCTTCTCCAGTGGCTCAGTAGTTAAGAATCCACCTGCAAGGCAGGAGACACAGGTTTGATCCCTGAGTCAGGAAGATATGCTGGAGAAGGAAATGGCAGACCACTCCAGAATTGGAAATGGCAGACCAATCAAGAAAATATGCTTGCACATATATACCTAAATATTTGTTGTAAGTATACAATTAGACACACATACCTATGTATATTTGTAGGCACATATTTGCACACACATATACACAATAAACATCTTTGATCAGGCCTCTGCATTGCAAAACTCCAGGGGGTATTACTCCATTGCGCTCCATGTCAGTGGCATCCCAGGAGCTCAATATAAACGGCATCCTTTGGAGTTGGGTACCACTTTGGCCTTACTGACTTAGCTGCACATGATAACGCATCTCTGGGAGAACACAAAGGACCAAATAGCACTGGCTACCTGCAGGGAGGGACGCAGATAGTTTGGAATAGAGGAAGGATGGAGAATTTTCACAATACAGCCTTTATGTCTTTTCAATCTGGAAGCATCGTGCGTGTGTTATGGAAACTCCTCCTTCCAAAACTAAATAAAAGGAGTTGTGAAATAAATAAAATGCACATATAGATAAAATAACAGTACTTATTAGAGAATTTGGGAAATACATAAAAGTATGAAGAAGAGAGTCATAATTAAGCATGATTTTTCTGATTATCTCTGTGTCTGCCTGGAGTGCTTTGAAAGACAGCATTGTATAGGGCAGGAGTGGGTAAACTGTAGCCCCAGAGCATCATCTCCTGCCCACCCCCTGGTTTGTAAATAAAGGTTTATTGGAACACAGCCAAACGCATTCAGTTACATAGCATCTATAGTTGCTCTCCTGCTACATGTGGTTATTGAGTAATTTTAAGTAACTTTCTGGTTCAATCTGTAAATCTAGTTCAGTCTATAAGTGCCCTGGTATAATTTCACTAAAGGGCACAGGGAAGGAGTCAGATGACAGCATGGAGTTATGAGGAACGTATTAGTTTGGATTTAGAACTTAAAAAACAAGCAGCAGAGATGTGCCCCACTATTAAATAATGTTAGGATAAGTGATAAAAACTGGACTTGTCTGCATATGATAAGAAACAGGAATATACTCTTTTTTTTTTTTTTTTTTTTTTAGGAATATAATGTTAATTGAAGTAAGAATAATGTGCCAAGACAAATTAAAGATTATCAAAGTGGAGAAAATGAAAAGGAAAAATATTCTTACAAATGAGCTGGGCCTCATTAAGAAGCATAATATTAAAACAATTTCCTGTGTTATGACACAGGATAAGATACAAGAAAATGTGAGAAAAAGCACACCTCCTACTTGAAATCTCATCAAACATTCAGTCTCTCAATGAACAGGGGGAAAATTCCAAAGTCATATGAGACACAAGACAATGATCCTTTGGGAAGGACTATCCTGTGCATTGTAGGAGTCTAGCATCTCCGGATCCCACTAAACACATGGCCCCATTCATGATGATAACCCAAACAACGCCTTCAGATTTTTTAAACTCCCCTGAAGGGCAGTACTACCCCCCTTGAGAACCACAGATACATGTGAAATCAATTTGAAAAGTTAAAAGCACTTTTCAAATATACAGTATGATTAATCTATAAAACTGCAGTGGATTTCCAGTAGACACTATATATCTGCACTATTTAAATGAAGACTACTGAGGTATAAAATACAAGTGTTTTCTTTTTTCTTATGAAACTGATTTCCGTTCCTGGAAACACAGCAAGTGAATCAATACACTTACAGAAAACAACTAAAAATTCTGGATTTTCTTAAGAACATTGATGAAAGAGCACAAAATTTAAGAATTCTTAGTCTAGGATCTAGTGGAGTGGAGGAACAAGGTGTAAGCAGAGGCCAGCACTCCAAGAACATTTGCTGAACCTGGTGAACTTGAACTTTGTTACTCAAGGCTTCATCAGACTTTGAAAAAGCAGTCAAGGTGCCAGGTCTGCCAAAGATGGGGAATCCAAGAAGAGATTTTCCAGCATTAAAATGGGACACGTGAAAGGCTATGCCTTGAGTGTAAGAGTGAATTTAGAAACACGTTCCACACTCTCCTTTAGATTACAAGGAAAATCTGTCTCGAACTTTGCACTGGAGAGGATAAGGGATGTGTGTGTGTGTGTGTGTGTGTGTGTGTGTGTGTGTGTGTAGACACATGTGCCAGGAATCTCTATAAAATATTCAAACCTCAAGTTGCCCATGACACAGTTTATAGCGAAAAATCCACACTATCTGGGTGGTCTGAATACCCCAAGTGGAGGATATAACTAGAATCATCCCAGGAACTAGTAACGCCTCCAGCACCTGGCAGAGCAAAAGTGAATCCTCTTTAGAGGAAGCCAAATTTATCCCAGACCTCGAAGTGTTCCCATATAAAATGTCAAGGACCGTGATCAGATTAAAGTTAAAATACAAACACACACACAGAAGGACAGATCATAAACAAATGACTACATAATAGAAAAGCGTGGGCTGACAGTGGGAGGGAGTGCGGGAGGGAGACAGGAAGAAAGGAAGGACCGAAGGGAAGAAACAAGGAAGGGAGAAACGCAGTGGAGTGAGGCACTAAGGACTAAGAGCGAGAAGCAACAGACGGCAGAAGAGACCTGCAAAAGCTTTAGATCCCAGAATGATAAGGTGAAGCCTATAAAAATACCACATGATTTTAATATGTTTAATAAAAAAATACACACATGAAAATACATACTGTAATATGGACTGTAGCCCGCCAGGCTCCTCCAGCCATAGGCTTTTCCAGGCAAGAATAACGGGGTGGGTTGCCATTTCCTTCTCCAGGGGATCTTCCTGACCCAGGGATCAAGTCCCAGTCTCCCGCATTGCAGGCAGACTCTTTACCATCTGAGCCACCAGGGAATCTTAATGAAAACAACATACACACGTGAAAATATATACAAGAAAAAGAAACTATGAAAAAATGATCGAGCAATTTCGAGTAAGAACCAAAAGAACTTCTTTGAAAAAGAGAATACCACAGACAGATTTACCAGAATAATCACATGTGACAAGAATGAGTACACAGAAAGACTGACTTGAAAATAAACATTCCCATAATACAGCATAGAAAGACAACACTACGAAAGAGGAAAAAAAGACGTGAAGGATAAATCAAGAATTTAGGGCTGAAATTTTTCAGGACTGATGAAATACATCAACACACAGAGTCTAGAAATCTGAGGGATCCCAAGCAGGTCATATGTATGAATCCACCACAGTGAAATTGCAGAATCCGGAAGACAAAAAGACTATCTCTAGGGCAATGAGAGAGAAAAAACAGATTAGTTTTAAAGGAGTGACAGATAACTTACAACTCATTAAAAGCAATAGCAATCAAAAGACAACAGATGCTATCTTCAATGTGCTGAAAGAAAAACGATTAGTTTCAATTCTATATCAGTAATTAAAGGGAAAAAGTCATTTTCAGACAAACAAAAACTGAAATAATTTGGTACCAACAAAACTTGACTCTGGCAGAAGAAAACCCTGATGGAAGATGTGAGGAGGAGCAAGAGGCAATAAAGCACACAAAAAGTGGAAAATAGGTGAAATATTGAGTGTTGTTCTTATTGTTTGGTCATCTAGTCATGTCCAACTCTTTGCAATCCCATGGACTGCAGCACGCCCGCCCTCCTTGTCCCTCACCATCTTCTGGAGTTTGCCCAAGTTTATGTCCATTGCATCAATGATGCCATCCAGCCATTGAGTGTATAAAGCAATATTGAGTATATAAAGCAACAATAAATGTATGGGGTTTCAAAAGAAAAGTTGATAGGTTAAAATGCACAGCATTAATAGCATCTAAATCAGGAAGATATAAATGGAAGTTATAAAATTTTTATATTTTTTGGAAGAGTAAAATTATCAAACTAAATTTGTGGGTTTTCCAGTGCACATGTACAGATGTGAGAGTTGGATCATAAAGAAGGCTGAACGCCAAAGAATCGACGCTTGAATTGTGGTGCTGGAGAAGACTCTTGAGAGTCCCTTGGACAGCAAGGAGATCCAACCAGTCCATCCTAAAGGAAATCAACCCTGAATATTCTTTGGGAGGACTGATGCTGAAGCTGGAGTTCCAATACTTTGGCCACCTAATGCGAAGAGCTGACTCATTGGAAAAGACCCTGGGAAAGATTGAAGGCAGGAGGAAAAGGGGACTAGAGGTTGAGATGGTTGGATGGCATCACCCACTCAGTGGACATGAGTTTGAGCAAACTCCAGGAGATAGTAAAAGACAGGGAAGCCTGGTATGCTGGAGTCCCTGGGGTCGCAAAGAGTTGGACATGACTGAGCGACTGAACAACAACTAGATACAAGGTGAATATTGCAAAAGTCAATTGAATTTCTATAATCTGGCTGTAAACAAATTAAAATGAAAATTTTAAAGATAATATTTAAAATAGCATTAGAAAACATAAAAATCTAGAAATGAATCTTCATTTGACATTCAAGAATCTACACAAAAACTATAAAACATTATTGATGAATATTAAAGAAGATCTACATATGTAGAGGGTTATTTCACATTTTGGAAGACATATTCGTAAAGATGCCAATTCTCTTTAAAGTAATCTGTAGAATCAATTTAGTCCCAATCAAAATCCTGCCAGAATTTGAAATTTTTTTCAATCTTTTGTTGCTAAAAATATAGTAATACAATTAATTTTTGTATTTTTAATTTGTATTATATGACCTTAACTGAACTCATATATTAGTTCTGGTGGCTTTTTCATAAACTGCGTAAGATTTTCTACATAGTTAATCATGTTAACAGTGAAAAAAGAAAGTTGTTTTTCTTCTTTTACAATCTGCATGACTTTTTCTCTATCCTATTCTCTTGCCTTCATTAAAATGTTAAAAAGAGTTGGTAAGAGCAGATATACTTGCCTCATTTCCAATCTTATGAGGAAGGCATTCAATATCTATCTCACCATCAAGTGTAATGTTAGCTGTAGTTTATTTTGAAGGCTCCTTTCATCAGGTCAAGGGAATTCTTTTTTATTCTAAGTTTGCTGAGAACATTTTTTATCATGAATGAATGTTGGGTTTTGTGAAGTATTTTTTCTATTTAGATGATCATATGACTTTTCTTTTTTGCATGCTAAGTTACTTCAGTCATGTCCCACTCTTTGCAACCCCATGGACTATTGCCCACGAGGCTCCCTTGGTGATTTTTCCAAACAAGTATGCCGGAGTGGGTTGCCATTTCCTCCTCCAGGAGATCTTCCTGACTTAGGGATTGAACCAGCACCTCTTATGTCACCTCTTTGGCAGGTACGTTCTTTACTGCTAGCACCCACTGAGAAGCCCTAAAAACAAAGGACTCGGTTTTGAGAGAGAAAAACCCAGCAGCCCCTGCTGGGATTCGAACCCAGGATTTCCTATTTACGAGACAGGCCCTTTAGCCAACTAAGCCACAGAGCCAGTTGTGCCTCATTTTTACTGTGTTAAAATGACTTATATTGAGCTTTGAAAATCAGACTAATCTTATATTCTCAGGATAAATCCCACTTCATCTGATGCATTATCCTTTTCACATATTTCTGCATTCAGTTTGCTAAATCTTTCTTAAATTTTTTTGTTTCTATGTTCATGAGGAATACTGGTCTGTAGTTTTATTCTTTTGTAATGTTTTTGTCTGGTTTTGATAGTATTGGTAATTGTATCATAAAATAATTTGAAAGGGATTCTATAATCCGTATTATTTCCTCCGCAATTTGTTAGAATTCATTAGTGAAGTTATCTAGGCCTGATAGATTTTAAGTGAACATTTCTTTAGGTGAGTTAGAGCTCTCCAGGTTACGTATTTTTTCCTGATTGTGCATTCTTCTCATCTTTTAAGGAATTTGTACCTTTCATTTAAATACTTTGATTGGCATAATATTCCTTTATTATACTTGACTGTCTATAAAATATACTCCTGATACTCTCTTATTTCTGATATAATAATTTATGTCTTCTTCCCCTTTTTTCTTAACTAGTCTGTCTAGTTTACCAATTTTATTGATCTTCTCAAGGAAGCAGCTTTTGATTTCCCTGATTTTCTTCTGTTGTTTTTCATGTTGTATTTTAGCAGCTTCCAGGCTTACCTTTATTGTTTACTTCCTCCTGTTTACATTGGAATTAATTTTCTCTCTTTTTTTTTCTACTTTTTTTAAGGTGGAAATTTAGGTAGTTGCTTTGAGACCTTTCTTCTTTTCTAATATAAACATTTAGGGCTATATATCTCCCTCTAAGCACTCCCTTAGCTGCTTCCCACAAAATTTCCTATGTTGTATTTAATTTACTTCAAAATATTTTCTAATTTCTATTCAGATTTCCTCTTTTGACCCATGGGTTATTTAGAAAGGTATTGTTTAATCACAAAATATTTGGGGATTCTCTAGATATCTGTTATTGATTTTTTAGTTTAATTTTATTATAGCAAAAAAAATGAAACATATAGTGTATGACTTCAATGAAAGTTACTCCTTGGAAGGAAAGCTATGACAACCTAGCTTTTGGTCAACCTAGACACTGTATTATAAAGCAAAGACTTTGCCAACAAAGGTCTGTATAGTCAAAGCTATGGTTTTTCCACAGTCATATATGGATGTGAGAGTTGGACCATAAAGAAGGCTGAAGAATAGATGCTTTTGAACTCTGGTGCTGGAGAAGATTCTTGAATGTCCCTTGGACTGCAAGGAGACCAAACCAGTCCATCCTAAAGGAAATCAACCCTGAATATTCATTGGAAGGACTGATACTGAAGCTGAAACTCCAATACTTTGGCCACCTGATGCAGAAAACCTACTCATTGGAAGAGACCTTGATGCTGGGAAAGACTGAGGGTAGGAGAAGAACGCAACAGAAGATGAAATGGTTGGATGGCATCACCAACTCAATGGACATGAATTTAAGCAAACTCTGGGAGACAGTGAAGGAGAGGAAAGCTAGGCGTGCTATGTCCATGAGGTTTTAAGGAGTTGGACATGACTTAGCCACTGAACCACCACAAGACTTCAGTATTTTTAAAATTTATTGAGACTTGCTTTATGGCCCACAGTATGTTCTACTTTGGGTGAATGTCCCATGTATACTTAAAAAAAAATGTATATTCTGCTGTTTTGGGATAGTTTTATATTGTCAATTAAGTCAAGTTGATAAAATTCTACATCATTACTGATTTTATGTCAATTTTTTCTTCAATTACTGATAAAGAAATGTTGAGTTCTCCAACTATAATTATAGATTTATCTGTTTTTTATAAATTCATCGGTTTTTAAATATATTTTATTATTTATTTATTTATTTTTGGCTGCACTGGGTCTTCACTGATGCACTTGGGCTTTCTCGAGTTGCAGTGAGTGGGGACTGCTCTCTAATTGCAGTGCGTGGGTTTCTCTTGTTGCAGAGCACGGCTTTAGGGCACATGGCCTCCTGTGGTTGTGGCACGCAGACTCGATAGTTGCTGCTCCCAGGCTCTAGAGTAGGAGCTCAATAGTTGTGGCACACAGACTTAGTTGCCCTATGGCATGTAGAATCTTCTCTGAGCAGGTCTGAACTTGTGTCCCCTGCATTAGCAGGCAGATTCTTAAACACTGAACTACCAGGGAAGTCCCCATCCATTTTTTATTAATGTATTTTGAAGCTGTTTTATTATTTACATACCTTCTAGGGTTACTATGTCCTCTTGATTTTGTTGTCCTTTATCATTATGAAATGTCCCTATTAATTTCTGGTGTTATTTTATATTCTGAAGTTTACTTGATTAGATATTAACATCTTCATGGTAATTATTCTTTATTCAATTTACTCTAAACCTATTTACATCTTTAAATATAAGAGAGGTTCTTGTAGACATCATTTTGGGTCTTATTCTATTTTTTCCAATCTGAAAATCTGTCTTTCATTAGAATATTCTCCATTTACATTTAATGTAATTATAAATGTAGCTGGGTTTAAGTCTACCAGCTTGCTATTTGTCTTCTATTTATACATCTTTGTCATCATTCTTTTGATTTTTTGCTCTTGTCTTCTTTTGAATTGCTTATGTATTTTTTAATGATTCAGTTTTCATTTACAGTATTGTCATCTTANGAAACCTGAGCGGTGAAGAATTGATGCTTTTGAACTGTGGTGTTGGAGAAGGCTCTTGAGAGTCCTTTGGACTGCAAGGAGATCCAACCAGTCCATCCTAAAGGAGATCAGCCCTGGATGTTCATTGGAAGGACTGATGCTGAAGCTGAAACTCCAATACTTTGGCCACCTCATGCGAAGAGCTGACTCATTGGAAAAGACTGATGCTGGGAGGGATTGGGGGCAGGAGGAGAAGGGGATGACAGAGGATGAGATGGCTGGATGGCATCACCGATTTGATGGATGTGAGTTTGAGTGAACCCCGGGAGTTGGTGATGGACAGGGAGGCCTGATGTGCTGCGATTAATGGGGTCGCAAAGAGTTGGACACGACTGAGCGACTGAACGGAACGGAACTGAACTGAATCTTTAACTACTATTATTTTCCCCAAAGGACTTTTATTATAATTCTTGTAGCAAAGATGTACTTGCAATGATTTCTTTTAGCTTTGGTATCTTTGATAAAGCTTCTATTTATTTTTCATTTATTTAAGTCTTTATTCTTTAGAAAGATACTTCTCCTGGCAATAGAATTTTAGGTTGGCAGGGTTGTTTTTTTTTTTTTTTTTCCAAAATCTATCAGTAATTTAGCAGTGCTATTCCATTCACTTTTGGCATGCATAATTCCAGAAAAGAAGTCCAAATTATGCAGCGTGAGTTGGCAGGCTGGAAACTCAGGAGAGACAATGGTGCAGTTCCAGTCTGAAGGCCAGTGTCCTGGAGGCCCAGGAGAGTGATAGTGCAGATAATGTTCAAAGGCAGTCTGCCGGAGATTTTGCTTTTGTTCAGTGTGCCAGCTTTTTAAGTCTATTCAGGCTTTTAATGGATTGGATGAAGCCCACTGACATTATCGTGGGCAATCTGCTTTACTTAGAGTTTACCAACTTAAATGTTCACCTCATCCAAAAATACCACCCAATTGGACACATGAAATTAACTTTCACAGTGTATTACAGGCATCACCACCCTGGCTGGCAGGAGTACAAACTATTCTCAGCACTGTATGAACTCCTGGAACTGTCTGGCCCATTGCTTTCCAGAGGTTCTCTTTCCAGCCTTGTGGAATGCTACCCTACACATGCAAGGATCGGTTTTCACCCAAATGATTGTGACGAACTCTTCACAAATCCCTGTAGATTTCTCTTTCTCTCCCTGCCTCCTCCTAGTACCCTGCTTTGTAAATTCTGGGTACCTTGGCTTCCCTGGACTTCAGTATCTGTCACCTCAATTCAGCTGAGCTCTTTGGGTTTCCCAGACTTCAGTTTCGGCTGAAAACTGTCTTCAGTCAGTAAGCTGGGGCAACCAAAGTGCTTGCTTCCTTTGTTTGTTCTCTCTCAGAGATCACAATCCCATGCTACCTGTGGTCCAATGTCTGGAAATGGTTAATGTGTTTTCTCTGTTTGTGGTGAGATATCAATCCTATATAGTTAATGTTTTGTGGCATATATTAATTTTTTGTTTTTACTTACAGTAATACCAATTTCATCTGTTTCACACTATTCTCTCTTGACCAGGTTGGTAGTTTCATAAATTTGTTCACTTTGTGATCACTCATTGAACTTTGCACTTATGATGTGTGTAAGTCTCTAAGTATGTAAAATTCAATAAAACACAGTGAATTTTTTGGCTGCTCTGTGCAAAGCAAAGATTTTAGTTCCCCAACCAGGGTTTGAACCCATTCCTCTTGAACTGGAATTCCTAGTATTCTAATTCTTAACTACTGGACCACCAGGGGAATCCTCAATAAAACAAACTTTTAAAAATAAAAAGCAAAGTAAGTTTATATGAACACGTAAATGATATAGAATAAGCTAGATACTTTAAAAAGAAAATAAATTTGAGTGGCTTTCCCTACCAGATATCAGATATCAAGACTAAAGATATTTGAGTTAGAAGATCACAGTATTGACACAGAGCTCAAAAAAAGATCAGGAAAAAAAAAACAAAAAACGAGAAACCCCTTTTCAAAAAGACCTACACAATTTTGAGCATGATGTATAACAGAAATGCCACCTTGGAACAACAAGGAAACACTGAAGTTTTCAATAAGTAAGGCTGGCATGACTGGTTATCTATAATTCATAAAACTTTTGCCCCCTATCTCACAACATGTACAAAAATCAATTCCAGATGGATTAACAACTAAGTAGGAAAGGCAAAATCATAAAGTTATTCAAAGATAATAGGAAAAGGTGTAAATATCTGGAGAGACAGGAAGTATTTCTTAAATAGGACTCACAACAAAACACAAAACGTAAGGAAAAAGACTGATACATTAGTCTTTATTATAAGAACTTCTGTAAATGAAGACACCACCATGAGACACAGAGACAAGCCAGAATTAGGAGAATATGTATTTTTAACACATACAACAGATAGAGGACAAGTACCCAGGTTATATAAATATGTTACAAATTTATAAGAAAACTAATAGTCCCCCACATAAATAAAATGTTTGAACTGTACAGACTTTACTCTCTGTCTATCTATCTATAGCTCTATCTATATATGTATATATATATGGAATACTGGGCTTCCCTGGTGGCTCAGAGGTTAAAGCATCTGCCTGCAATGTGGGAGACCTGGGTTCGATCCCTGGGTCGGGAAGATCCCCTGGAGAAGGAAATGGCAACCCACTCCAGTATTCTTGCCTGGTGAATCCCATGGACGGAGGAGCCTGGTGGGCTTCAGTCCACGGGGTCGCAAAGAGTCGGACACGACTGAGTGACTTCACTTCACTTCACTTCATATGGAATACTGTGAATTACTATATAGTATTGGAATACTGCATACCATACTATAAAGGACTGAACTACAGCTACTCTTGTTGACATGGAAGAATATGAAAATACAGTGTTGAAGAAAAGATGCCAAAGAGAAATTGGTATGTACAATATGATTTAATGTTGATAAGGTTTAAAACACATAAAAATAAGCTATATTATTTTGGAATGGATACATAACTGATAACACTATAAAATGAAACAAGAAAATGATTGTCGCAAAACACTGGGATAATGGCTACCTCTATTGTGGAGATAGAATCACAACTGGGGAAGGGTACCAATTTTCTTTCTCGACCTGGTTGCTAGTCATGTGCATCTTACCACATTATTATTCTTCAGCATGTACTTTCATGTTTTATTCACTCATCTATATGTATGACACATTTCAAAATAATAAAATAAAATTAATTTCAGTCAGTAAATTAATAAACTTAAAATTAACCTAGCCGATGTATATTTTCATTTATTCACTTATTCCACAGGAATTTGTTGTATATTTACTATTTTACTAATACTAGATACCTAAAATACAGATATTAATTTATTATCTATTAGGGAGATTTAATAATAAAAATTGATGTGATTATTAAGATTATTGTAACAAATGACATTTAACTGTCTACTTTTTGCACTAAGCACTTTACATACATTACTTCATTTAATTGTTTGACATCCCTGAGGTATGAACTAGTACTTTCCCGATTTAAACAATGAAGAAACTGGGTATAGAAACATTTAATAACTTGCCCAAACTTGCAGAGCTCACAAAAGCCAAAGCCAAGATTTGCTCTTAACAACAGTAGCTTTTTTGCCAAACATTCAACCTCTTTTCCTAAATGACAACATCCTCAGTTTCCTCTTGGGAGCCCTACCCCTTCTCACGTTTGGTCTTGTGGTTTGGTTGGAGCTGAGTTACCTAGTCCTGGGTTCAAGAACTGAGGAAATGACTCCGACGGGCTCATTCCTTATATTCGAAACTCCTGGATGCAGTGACTGGTTTAGGCATGAGACAAAAGAAAGAGAAATTAAAGCCTGAGTCTTGAAGTCTTCCTCTATGTCTGGTCTTTTCAGTAACATTGGGTTTTCCAACACTTGCAAAAAGGACTTGTAGAGGACTTCTTTGGTGGTCCAGTGGTTTAGAATCTGTCTTGTAATGCAGGAAATGCGAGTTTGATCCCTGGTCAGGAAACTAAGATCCCATGTGCCGCGGGGCAACTACGTCCATGCACCACAATTTTGAGCCCACAGACTCAAGCCTGTGCACAATAGCTAGAGAGCTGGCACGTCAGCTACAACCACTGACACCAAGCACCACAACATCCCTCATGATGCAACTAAGACCCAACTCAGCCAAATAAATAAATATTTGAAAAAAAGGAGTCTTAGCTAATCCAGGGACACAAAAACATAACTCAATAGTTATTGTACTAGCTGAGTAATGAGGACTAAAATTAATATGGACATTTAGGATATGCACTCAGACACAGGATACACGGAGGTAAGATGTTTCGTACTTCCTTCCCTTCCCCATCCAAGATCTGAAGCTGAAGCTCAGGGGAAATAAATTAACACTAAGAGAATCATAGATTACCTTCATGTCAACACAGACCAAGCCAGTCATCCTTCACTGGAGGGATGGGGAGTGGGGTGCAGCTGTATTGAGTATCATGAAAGATGATCACAAAAGACCGGATCTCTGGGATGACAGTCGCAACAAGAGTGATTTAGGTTCTGGGATACATTTTATCACAGGTTTTCAAAGCCCTTGGCAGCAGAATTAAATCTGACATCACTCCTTGGACTGATAAACACTATTCAGTCTCCCAGTAGGGTGAGCTCAGACACGTCAGGGCTCTCCCCCTGAGGGTTGCAGTCACCTTCTTCAACTCAATTAACAGCACCCCAGTCACCTCCAAGAGTGACACCGTCTTTAGAAGACCCGCATCGTGAGGGACAAACACAGCCTTGGTGAAAACGGAGCCAAGGCTCCATTTTGTCACGCCAAATTGACTTACACTGGAGCTCAGTCAAGCCATGGGTTCAAATCCATCCTTGGGTTTACCTCTTTGACCCCATGGCATCTCACCTTCGCTCCCTTCCCACCAGGTTCAGAAAGAGCTTCACCATCTGACCTTTCACGTTAAGGTCAGACTTCAGAATCAGCAAGTAAGTTGATTAGACCACTAACATCCTTTTAAAAGAGTGCAACCAGCTGACTTTAAGATGATCCAAAAAAGTCTGTTTTCGCTCTGTTGGTAAGAACAATTCAGACTTTGAGGCAGCAGAGGTAAACGGGCATTATCATTCACAATGGATGCAAGAAGTATGTGTAAATAACCACCCTGCTTAGCGCTCTGGCCCACGGTCACTTCACCTCCTCTGTGATTAAAGGTGACCACACTCAGTGTTGTAGCACTGAGCAAGCTGGGGCCACACTTGCCCTCCAGAGATGGAGACAAAAAAGGAAAAAGAAGAAGGTTTTCTCCCTTTGATAAATGGGAAGCTGTAATAAAATAGAATTTAGGTCTTTGGTGAATAATTCATGTTTATCTAAAAGAGAAAATAATGACTTTCATTATATTTCATCTCCCTCTTACTGAGTTCTAGAAAATGATTCTCCGGTCTAGAGAGTCCAGAAATCCATAGCAACTTTGCTGGCTGCCTCTCCCTTGCAAGTCCTTCCTGTGACCTCTGCCCCCATCACCAAATTTCCTTTGGCTCCTCCAGGATCATGGAGAAGGGATGAAAGGTCTGATCTGCCAGTGGTACCACTCAGGCGGATGACTAGAGCTGGCACGTCTCTCAGGGGCTGCCATGGGTCCTCCAGGTACCCCCCCAGCCCTGGATTCCCCACAGTGGAATCCTTTGTCTGGGCAGTATCTGGCTTAGACTACCTGCCCCTCCCCCCAGCTGGGCCCCTGACAGTTTTCCCTCCACCTGCTCCTGCTCAGGTCTCCTTGCTCCGCGTCGGAAGCTCGGTGCACAGTGTCCTTTTAAAACAACCCCCCAGCTTCCTAGAGGCACCCGGCACTGCATGCTTCTAGCTTTCCTCATAGCGCAGTGATTCCTCTGACATAGTGATCACTGTGCTGCCCCGGCAGCTTCAGCCAGGCTTTGCTTTCAAGCCTGAGTCAAGGTTCCTGCCTCTGTGTCCTTCCAACCAGAGAGGCCCCAGAGTGAACTCTTAGTGGGTGACCTATGTGGAGCTCCTCTTACTGGACTTGAGATGAGGGGGAGGCATGCCCTTTCTCCCCAAGAAGAGAATGAGACACATCACACCACAACAGTCCCCCAAGAAATTCCACCCTCTGCCCTTTTCATCCTCAACCCCCTAGTGCCTGCATTTAAAAAATTCAACAATATTTTCTAAAAGTTGAAATACACATGTAGCAACAATCACCTTTTGAGTGTTGAGTTCTTCGAGTTTTGACAAATGAATACAGTAATATAGCTACCACCGCAGTCAAGATGTGGAACATTTCATCACCCCCAAACTCTCTTCTGTGTGTTTGTAATCAGCTCCTTCTATCACCCCCCAGCTCCTGGCACCCCCTGATCTGTTATCTGTCCCTAAAATTTAGTTTTCTCCATAATGTCACGTAAATGGATTCATTCAACACATAGCCTTTGGGTTTGGCTTCTTGCACTTAACATAATGTTTTTGAGATCCACCCATGTTGTTTTGAGGATTCATAATTTGTTCCTTCTTATTGCTGAGTGGGATTCTGTTCTATGGCTGTACCACAGCTTGTCCTATTCACTAATTGAAAGTCTTTTCAGTTGTTTCCAGGTCTTGGCAATTATGAGTAAAGCCAGTGTAAACGTTCATATGTAGGTTTTTGTGTGAACAGAAGTTTTCATTTCACTTGCGTAAATACCTAAGAGTAGGATTGTGGGATTGTGGGCCATATTATTAGAAACTCTTTTCCACAGCAGCTGTACTATTTTGTACTCCCACTATCTCTGTGTGAAAGATCCAGTGCCCAGATGTTTGCCAGCACATGGTGTTGTCAATTTTAAAAAATTAGCCAATCTCATAAATGTGTGGCAGTATCTAATAGTTTCAGTTTACATTTTCTAAACAACTAATGATGCTGAGCATCTTTTCAAACACTTATTTGCCATCCATATATCATCTCTGATGAAGTGTCAATTCAAACCTTTGCCTCTTTTTAAAACGGGTTGTTTTCTCATTAAGGAATTTTGAGAGTTTTTATATATTCTAGATCAGATATACACTTTGCAAATATCTTCTTCAACTGCATGGTTTGTCTTTTCATTAGAGAATGAATGTTAGTTTAAGATACTTTAAATGATTTATTTTTAGTAAGAGTTACATCTCCTCTAGCAAAGAATAAGTGAAAGACTTGGAAAATACTTTCCTCCACCAGCTCATTTCTTTAGATACTATGAGATGACCACTTAAATCTTCCAATTTGCCAATCAGTTAAGGGCTTGGGAATCAATGACAATTTGGTGTTCTTGGTTTTTTCATTGCTTTGTATGTTGTAATGCTTTCTTTTCCAGTTTTATTGAGATATAATTGACATCACTGTTTGAGTTTAAGTGATACAGCATAATGGTTTGACTTAACATAGATTGTAAAATGATTACCTCTACGAGTTAAATTAGCAGCCAGCATCTCATATAGATACAATAAAAAAAGAAAGCAAAATGAAGAAGAAGAAGAAAATAAAAAGAAAAAACTGTTTNAAAGAAAAAACTCTTTATCCTTGTGATGAGAACTTAGGATTTACTCTCTACAATTTTCATATATATCATATGGCAGTGTTAAACACAGTCATCATGTTATACATTATATCCTTAGGATTTCGTTCTCTTGGCTATGTCTTCCAAAGAGCAGAAGTTTTCAATTTTGATGAAATCTACTACATCAAATTTTTCTTTCAGGGATCATGCTTTTAGTTTTGTAACTACAGACTTTGCCTAACACAAGAACATAATGATTTTTTTCTTACATTTTCCTCTGAAAGGTTTTTAGGGCTTCACATTTAAATCTACTACCCATGTGGAGTTAATTTTTATCTGTGGTGCAAGGTATAGATCTAGTTCACTTTTGCATATAGATGGCTAATAGTATCAGCAGCATTTGTTGTACAACTATATTCTCCATTGGCTTGTCTATCCCTTTGATGAAACTCACTTGGCAGATGTGTATGGGTTTATTTCTGGATTCTCTGTTTGGTTTCATTGATCTGTAGATGTCCTTTTGATAATACTATGTGATCTCGTTTCCACTAGCTTTATAGTGAGTCTTGAAATCACTTGAATTTTTTTCTCAAAATTCCTTGGACTATTCTAGAGCTGTTGCCTTTCCATAAATTTTAGAATCTACTTGTCAATTTGAACAAAAAAAAAATCCTGGTTTTTGACTCAGATTGTATTAAATCAACAGATCAATTCGAGAAGAACTGCCATCTTAACAGGACTGAGTCTTTTAATCCATGAGCCATCCATTTATTTAAGTCTTCTTTATTTTTCATGAATGTTTTATACATTTTAGCATACAGACTTTGTACAGATTTTATTAGGTTTGTATGTAAATATTTTGAACTTATGGATGCTGTTGTAAATAGTACTTTTATAAAATTTTTAAATTTCCAATTGTTAATTGCTAACATTTAAAGTAAAATTGATTTCTGGTTCTTGACTTTTTATCTTTCAATCTTAACTAGACTAGTTATAGTAGCTTATTCTGCAGAACTTATGAGATTTTCTATGTACACAGTTTGGTACAGTTTTAGAGACAGTTTTACTTCTTTTATAATCCAAATGACTTTTATTTCTTTTTCTTGCTTTATTGCACTACCTAGGATCGCCAGGAAAATGTTAGCTGGGAGTGGTGAGAGTACACATTCTTGCCTCACTCCCAGTTTAACAGTTAGAGTTTCTTTGGAACCTTCTCACCGAACTTGTAGCAAGAGGGAAACGTTTCATAGATGACTCTCAGGGGAAGAGTATAACTCCCATCCACTGTCAACTCTATCTAGCGAAATCTAATTTCAACTTCTCTCTTTACAGCTTCAGCCTCTGTATGCCTTTGGGATTGGTGGGTATAGGGGTCAAAAAATTGGTTCCAGGATGCCTTTTTATAAGCCTTGAAAATGTGTTCTAGCCCTTAATTTTTGAATGAGAGAGATACTTACCTCATTTTTTTTCTCAGCCCTTTGGGGCCTCAGCAAAAACTAAGACAATTCAGTTCAGTTCAGTCACTCAGTTCTGTCTGAATCTCTGTGACCCCATGGACTGCAGCATGGCCATGGCCATACCCTGTCCATCACCAACTCCCAGAGCTTGCTCAAACTCATGTGAATTGAGTGGGTGATGCCATCCAACTGTCTCATCCTCTGTCGTCCCCTTCTTCTCCTGCCTTCAATCTTTCCCAGCATCAGTGTCTTTTCCAATGAGTCAGTTCTTCGCATCAGGTGGCCAAAGTGTTGGAGTTTCAGCATCAGCATTAGTCCTTCCAATGAATATTCAGGACTGATTTCCTTTAGGATTGACTGGTTGGATCTCCTTGCAGTCCAAGGACTCTCAAGAGTTTTCTCCAACACCACAGTTCAAAAGCGTCAATTCTTTGGCATTCAGCTTCGTTCATAGTCCAACTCTCACATTCGTAGATGACTACTGGAAAAACCATAGCTTTGACTAGATGGACCTTTGTTGGCAAAGTAATGTCTCTGCTTTTTAATATGCTGTCTAGGTTGGTCATAGCTTTTCTTCCAAGGAGTAAGCGTCTTTTATTTTCAAGGCTGCAGTCACCATCTTCAGTGATTTGGGAGCCCCCCAAAATAAAGTCTGTCACTGTTTCCATTGTTTCCCCATCTAGTTGCCATGAATTGATTGGACTGGGTGCCATGATCTTAGTTTTTGAAGGTTGAGTTTTAAGCCAGTTTTTTCAGTCTCCTCTTTGACTTTAATCAAAAGGCTCTTTAATGCCTCATCACTTTCTACCATAAGAGTGGTGTCATCTATATATTTGGGGTTATTGATATTTCTCCCAACAATCTTGATTCCAGCTTGAGCTTCATCCAGTCTGGCATTTTGCATGATATACTCTGCATATAAATTAAATAAGCAAGAAAGTGAAGTCGCTCAGTCGTGTCCGACTCTTTGAGACCCCATGGACTGTAACTTATCAGACTCATCTGTCCATGGGATTTTCCAGGCAATAGTACTGGAGTGGATTGCCATTTCCTTCTCCAGCAGATCTTCCCGACCCAGGGATCAAACCTAGGTCTCCCGCATTATAGACAGATGCTTTACCGTCTGAGCCACCAGGGAGGCCTTAAATAAGCAAGGGGACAGTATACAGCCTTGACATACTCCTTTCCCAATTTGGAACCAGTCTGTTGTTCCATGACCGGTTCTAACTGTTGCTTCTTGACCTGCATACAGAGTTCTCAGGAGGCAGGTCAGGTGGTCTGGTATTCCCATCTCTTTCAGAATTTTTCACAGTTTGTTGTGATCCACACAGTCAAAGGCTTTAGCACAGTCAATGAAGCAGGAGTAGATGTTTTTCTGGAACTGTATTGCTTTTTCTATGATCCAACAGATGTTGGCAGTTTGATCTCTGGTTCCTCTGCCTTCTCTAAATCCAGCTTGAACATCTGGAAGTTATCGGTTCACATACTGTCGAAGCCGTGCTTGGAGAATTTTGAGCATTACTTTGCTAGCAAGTGAGATGAATGCAATTGTGTGGTAGTCTGAACATTCTTTGACATTGCCTTTCTTTGGGATTGGAATGAAAACTGACTTTTTCCAGTCCTGTGGCCACTGCTGAGTTTTCCAAATTTTCTGGCATATTGAATGCATCACTTTCACAGCATCATCTTTCAGGATCTGAAAAAGCTCAGCTGGAATTCCATCACCTCCATTAGCTTTGATTGTAGTGATGCTTCCTAAGGCCCACTTGACTTCACACTCCAGGATATCTGGCTCTAGGTGAGTGATCACACCATCGTGGTTATGTGGGTCATGAAGATCTTTTTTTGTGCAGTTCTTCTGTGTATTCTTGCCACCTCTTCTTAATATCTTCTGCTTCTGTTAGGTCCATACCTTTTCTGTCCTTTATTGTGCCCATCTTTGCATGAAATGTTCCCTTGGTATCTCTAATTTTCTTGAAGAGATCTCTAGTCTTTCCAATTCTATTGCTTTCCTCTATTTCTTTCCATTGATCACGGAGGAAGGCTTTCTTATGGCTCCTTACTATTCTTTGGAACTCTGCATTCAAATGGGTGTATATATTTCCTTTTCTCCTTTGCCTTTTGCTTCTCTTCTTTTCTCAGCTGTTTGTAAGGCCTCCTCAGACAGCCACTTTGCCTTTTTGCATTTCTTCTTGGGAATGGTTTTGGTCACCATCTCCTGTTCAAAGTTAAGAATCTCTGTCCACAGTTCTTCAGGCACTCTAATCCCTTGATCTGTTTGTCACATCCACTGTGTAATCGTAAGGGATTTGATTTAGGTCATACTTGAATGGCCTAGTAGTTTTCACTACTTTCTTCAATTTAAGTCTGAATTTGACAATAAGGAATTCATGATCTGAGCCACAGTCAACACCCGGTCTTGTTTTTGCTGAGTGTATAGAGCTTCTCCATCTTTGGCTGCAAAGAATATAATCAATTTGATTTCGGTCTTGACCATCTGGTGATGTCCATGTGTAGAGTCACCTCGTGTTATTGGAAGAGGGTGCTTGCTATGACCAGTGTGTTCTCTTGAAAAAACTCTGTTAGCCTTTGCCCTGGTTCACTTTGTACTCCAAGGCCAAACTTGCCTGTTACTCCTGGTATCTCTTGACTTCCTACTTTTGCCTCCCAGTTCCCTATGATGAAAAGGACATCTTTTTTTGATGTCCATCTTCATAGAACCATTCAACTTCAGCTTCTTTGGCATGAGTGGTTGGCACATAGACTTGGATTACTGTGATATTGCATGGTTTGCCTTGGAAACGAACAGAAATCAACCTGTGGTTTTTGAGATTGCATCCAAGTACTGCATTTCGGACTGTTTTGTTGACCATGATGGCTACTCCATTTCTTCTCAGGGATTCTTGCCCACAGTAGTAGATGTAATGCTCATCTGAGTTAAATTCACCCATTCCAGTCCATTTTAGTTCACTGATTCCTAAAATGTTAATGTTCACTCTTGCCATCTCCTATTTGACCACTTCCAATTTATGTTTATTTATGGACTTAACATTCCAGGTTCCTATGCAATATTCTTTATTGCATCAGACTTTACCTGCACCACCAGCCACATCCACAACTGGGTGTTATTTTCACTTTGGCTCTGCCTCTTCATTCTTTCCAAAGCTATTTCTCCACTAATCTCCAGTAGCATATTGGATGCCTACCGACCTGGGAATTTCATCTTTCAGTGTCATATCTTTTTGCCTTTTCATACTGTTCATGATGTTCTCAAGGCAAGAATACTGAAGTGGTTTGCCACTCCCTTCTCCAGTGGACCCCATTTTGTCAGAACTCTCCACCATGACCCATCCGTCTTGGGTGGCCCTACATGGCATGGCTCATCGTTTCATCGAGTTAGACAAGGCTGTGATCCAAGGGAAAAGGAAGACATCCATATACAAATGATATTACTACTTTTCTTTTACAGAGAGAGATGTTAGGTTCAGAGAGTTTGAATAACTTGCTCAAGGTCAAATAGCTGGGAAGTAGCATAATTCAAACTCAGTTCTTTCAGGTCCAAAGAGGCGCTTCTTTCTGCTAGGCCACACCAGTACTAGTAGAAAAATTTAAGCAGCACTTATCACTCCCCAGACTTACATATAAAACCAGTAGAGCTAAAGTATTTCTAAAATTTGGCCATTCTAGAAAACCATACCATGACTAATGTTCTGTTGTGTTTGTCCTCCAAATGGCCACGGACTGATAATCGTCCTGTATCCTGAAACAGGTGCTGAGGTCAGAAGCTGTCATTATCAACACTGGCCTCCTCGGGCTTTCCTTGAATAATCTAGACAGGAAATCAGGACTGACAATATGGATTCAGTTTTAGTCAAGAGATTTGGCCATATGTCTCTAGGTCAAGGAGTCTAAGCAATTTGCCTCCATGACCACTTCAGAAAAACCAGACTCCTCTGAGATCACTTCTTGCTGAGAAGGAGGCAGGTTCTAAGCAAAAGTTTAAGGTTAAGATTGATTCCACTAAGATCACAAAGTGAAAGGAATAATACCACTGCCATCCATCATCCTTAAGAAGGGACAGGAAACTTTTCTGAAAATATTTCAAAAAATGGATTTTCCTGGGAGCTACAAGTTTAAGTTAAAAAGAAGTCTCTGTAGTTCCACTCCATGGTATATGCCTAAAAGAACCGAAAACAGGAGTTTTAAAAAAAACAAAAACAAAAAAAACTTGGGCATGAATGTTCACACCAGCATTATTCACAATAGCCTAAAGGTAAAAAAACCTAAATGTTCACCAGGAAATGAAGGGATAACAAAACATGGCACATCCACACAAAAGAATATTATTCAGCAATAAAAAGGAACACAGTACTGACTTGCTACAACATGGATATACCTTGGGAACAGCGTGCTAAGTGAAAAAGCAGACACAAAAACCATATATTCCATTTATATGAAATATCCAGAATAGGCAAATAGACAGAAAAACAATTAGCTACTGGAAGTGACTGCTTAATAAATTCAGTGTATTTTTCTTTTTTATTCTTATTTATTTAATGAATTTATTCAGCTGTGCCAGGTCTTAGCTGTGGCATGTGGGATCTTAGCTCCCTGGCCAGCGATCAAACAGGCCCCCTGCACTGAGAACGTGGGGTCTTAGCCTCTGGACCACCAGGCAAGTCTCCAGGTATTTTTTTTTAAATAACAAAAATGTTCTGGAACTAGACAATAGTCATAGTTTTACAACTCTGTAAATGTACTAAATGCTACTATTTTACATTGTAGAATAGTTAGAATGGTAAGTTTTATGTGCATTTTACCACAATATAGAAAGAGAAATATTCACTGTGGAGTCAGGATGTGGTTGTCCAGCCACATGACCTACAAATCAGGCAAACCTTTCCGGCCTAGTTCAGGCCATTGTTACACTCTCTGTGGGTTACCACAGTAAACTCCTGCCGGGTCCCCTGTCCCCAGGGTTGCCTTCTCCACTCCATCTTCAACCAACTTTCTGTGATGTCAAACGGAGCACAGCATTCCTTTGTTTAAAATCTTTTCATTTAATCTACTGGGGAAGACCACACACTGCAGCCTTCACACCGCAGCCAAAGATGCTTCATGACCTGGCATCAGGTGCCCCTCTTCTTGTGTAGTTTCCACGGTGGGCATGCCCAGAGAAGGCAGGGACCACAGGGGTCTCATGCATCCTTGGCATGGTCTCTCATGTACAGTAGATGCCCAGTAAATATTTGTTGAATGAATGAATCAGGCGTCAGCTTCTCCAGCTCCAGCTCTTGCTATTTCCCCAAAACCCTGTATTCTAGCCAAACCAAATTTTCCAACTAGCCAGGCCAACCCATGTATCTGAGCCTTTGCACACATTGATCTCTTCAGTTAGACTGTTTTCTGACCCATCTGTCAATCTGGGCCAACCCTGATTCTTCTTGCAGACTCAGTTCAAGCATGCATTCTTCCGTGACTGTCAATCACTCATTTCTCGGGTTCCCACAGACCCCTGGCCAGCCCTCCATGGAAGCACTTAGCACTCGTCCTGGGAGCATTTATCTCCATGCTTGTCTTCCCTGCTGGATCATGGGAACTAAGGAACTCATCTTAAACATCCTTCTCCCCACCCTCCATGTATGATGCGTAGGGAGAAATAAACAAATAAGTCCTCAATAATTTGTCTTGCAGGGTACACCTGGGGAAATTTTTTTTCCTTTGCCCAGGAGGAAACTATCTGAATTAAACTGGAGATTGAGGGCAGCTACCATTGAATCTCTCCAAATCATTCTATTTTCTTTGTGGCAAAAGGCAAGATGAGGAAGACTCAGAAATTGAAGCGGGTGCAAAAGTGGGCCATTGTAACAACACGAGGGACATTTCACCCTCACCGAGCACCTCTCTTCCCGAAGGGTCCTGCCATGTGCTGGCTGAACTGATCAGAAGGTGAGTGTCACCTATTTCTTTGGGAAGGCCCCCTTCAGCCTGAGCAGTCGAGGACCAAGTGTGAAGGTGAAATTCCAGGTCTCCTGTGCATCACTCTCTTTCTCACTTGGTCCCTTTTTGTCCACTCATGTCAGGAGGAATAGTTTATTATGACTGTTCTTATTGACCATAGTCTTTTTAGTGTGGTCAAAATGTGCCCTGCGGTCTGCACCCTACTCAGCGCCTCATGTCTGCGGCAGGGTCCTTTTGACTAACGTGCCCTGCTCTCCCACTGTGCGGGGGGCTGGCGGTGCCTCTTTTGCCGAGGTCTTTTCTGGTAGCTCAGCTGATGAAGAATCTGCCTGCAATGAGGGAGACCCTGGTTCTATTCCTGGGTGGAGAAGGGTAAGCCACCCACTCCAGTATTCTTGGGCTTCCCTGGTGGCGCAGATGGTAAAGAATCCTCCTGCAATGCGGGAGGCCTGGGTTTGATCCCTGGGTCAGGAAGATCCCCTGGAGGAGGGCATGGCAACCCACTCCAGTATTCTTGCCTGGAGAATCCCCATGGACAGAGGAGCCTGCAGGTTATAGTCCAGGGGGCTGCAAAGAGTCATACAGCTGAGTAACTAAGCATACAGCTCTTCTAAGTCTTGGACCCAGAGTCCCTTGGCACCCTGGGCTTCAAGGATCAGTAGCAGAAGGAAAGGGAGAAGTCTAGGAACATGTTGGTCCCAAAACAGAAGGGAGTGGAGCTGATATAGGTCCATGTATCTGTTGAGTGAGGTCACTCGTTCTGCCTTTCCTGTGAGGCCGTGGTGTTACCGTTAACAGGTGAGGAAACCAAGATGAAGCAACTTCCCCAAGGTTACGCCCTTCCATGGTCAGTGCCAGGGCCAAAGTCCACGTCCGAGTCTGCCCACCCCAGTGTCCGGCCGCTCTCCCTTCTCCCACCCTGCACCTCTGGCTGTGGGAAAGGGCTGCCCCATGGGCCAAGGGGAGGGGGAGCCAGCAGACGCTTCAGGTGCCCAAGGGGCAGGTGCCCGAGGATCTGAGGGAGTGAAAGGGAAAGTGAAGTCGTGTCCAACTCTTTGCAACCCCATGAACGGTAGCCCCCCCAGGCTCCTCTGTCCGTGGGATTTCCCAGGCAAGAATACTGCAGTGCGTTGCCATTTCCTTCTCGAGGAGATCTTCCTGACCCAGGGATTGAACCCAGGTCTCACGCATTGTAGGCAGATGCTTTACCATCTGAGCCACCAGGCAAGTCAAATGTAGATCTGAGGGAGAGTACCATTCAAATCCAAAGGGTCCTATCGGCCGTGGATTCCGTGGTGTTCTTCACATCAGGCTGTGTATGGTGCTTCAGGTCTGGGCATTTTGGAGCGGGGAATGCAGGGCACCACAAGAAGCCAGCAGAAGAGGGGGATCGGCAAGGAGTTGGCAGAGGTGAGGCCCCAACCAGTAAGTGGACGTGGATGAGGGCCAGGCTCCCGCTCCTGGAAAATGAGGTAGAAGTCAAATCATCAGGTTTGATTAACCTTTCTCATGTGCACCATATATTCCCGGTGACAGGACCAAACCGGAAAGATAGGAAGGGCTCTCCTGCAGAGAGTGCTTCCCTGGGGAGAGAAGCACAGGCAGAAACAAAACTGAAAAAATAAAATAAAATCATGAGATGGGACAGTCTAGCAGGGATTGGGAAAGGCCTCCATCTGGTGGAATAGAGGCTGGAGACATCTCAGGAGAAGGGGCTCCAAATAGCTGCCTAGCTCCACCAGGAGGCAGCTCAACGGGCTCTGATGTAGAACTCAGGTTGGCATTTTCCCACTTACATTTTCACGCCTCTGCTTCTTGTTTGAAATTTTACCGAAGTACAGTTAATCTACAGTCTTTTGTTAATTTCTGATTGTACAGCAAAGTGATTGAGTTATACTTACACATGCATTCTTTCCCATATTCTTTTCCACTGTGGTTTATCACAGAATATTGAATGTAGTTCCCCATGCTAGATAGCAGGAGCTTGTTCTTGTCCGTTTTCTACATCGTAGCTTGCATCTGCTAACCCCAGCCTCCCAGTTCATCCCTTCCCCAACCCGCCTCGGCAAGCGTGAGTCTGTTCTCTATGTCTGCGAGTCTGTTTCTGTTTCACAGGTACATTCATTTGTGTCATATTTTAGATTCCACATATAAGTGATAGCATATGATATCTGTCTTTCTCTGTCTGACATTTCACTTAGTGTGATCATCTCCAGGTCCCACTATGTTGCTGTAAATGGTACTATTTCATTCTTCTTTTATGACTGAGGAGCGTGTGCTAAGTCACTTCAGTGTCCAACTCCAACGCTTAAGTGTCAACTCTTTGGGACCTTTTGAACCGTAGCCCGCCAGGCTCCTCTGTCCAGGCAAGAGAGCCCACTGGAGTGGGTTGCTATGCCCTCCTCCAGGGAATCTTCCCATACAGGAGTGGACCCGCGTCTCTTATGTCCCCTGCATTGGGAGGCAGGTTCTTTACCACTAGCGCCACCTGGGAAGCCCCAGCTGAGGAGTATACCCTTGTCTATATATATCATGTCTTGGGAGTAGGGCATGGGGCATGCTGGCGACGTGAGCCATTGGTCAGGCCAGAAAACTTAGTATTAACCACGCCTGATGGTGCAGCAAGGGTTCAGGGATAGGAAGCTGGTCAAGAGAGAAAATATTTTTATGATAAAGTTCTAACGTGATGATGCTTCTGTAAGGTCCAGGCCACCTCCATGAGGTACAGACCTCCCTTGCCTGTCCCCCACCCCTGCAAACACTGTAAAAGATAGCAAGTCTGTTCCTCTGGCTACCACATCCCTCCCTTCATGCAGACCACAGGGATCGCCGACTGTGAGGGGGAGGCCCCCTTGGCGTAGTCCAGGAGGGCAGGGGGCAGCTGCGTCCATCACACCATCGTGGCTGCTTGATCTCACCATTCTTTGCACGGCTTCTGTGTCTTAATGAAAATAACAGCCAGGGCAATTTTTCTTCCTAAGTTTTGAACTTGGGCTGATCTCTGTGTCTGGCCTATCATAGATGACAATTTCAGTGCACCACCCAGATATCCTTTGGCATATTTCTGAGGTGAAACTTACCCTCCCCTGTGGGGTCAGGCTGAAGCACCCTCTGCAGGGGCTTGCCTGAGTCTTCATCCTGGCGTGGACCCCTCTCTTGCCCTGCCTTGTTCCCCCAGTGGCCTATTAGTCTCCTCTGGGAGCACTTCTTTAAATAAATTACTTGCACATGAATCTTCATCCTAAGATATGCCTCCTGGGAGCCCAACCTAAGACATTTAGGTTCAGGAGTATGGGCGAGAAGGCCGCAACTATAATTGGTGCCAGCCGGAACCTCGACTGGCTTTCCCATAGCATCGCCAGATTTAGCAAGTGAAAGTTTGAATTTCAGATAAATAGGATGCTCAGCTAAAGTGAATTTCAGATTAAAAAAACAAACCACTTTTTAGAATAAGCATAACCCATGCAATATTTGGGATATACCTCTACTAAAAATTGGACTTCCTGAGTGGTGCTAGTGGTAAAGAACCTGCCTTCCAGTGCAGGACACTTAAGAGGTGTGACTTCAATCCCCTGAAAGAAGGCATGACAACATATTCTAGTACTCTTGTCTGGAGAATCCCATGGACCGAGGAGCCCAGCAGGCTACAGTTCATAGGGTCACAAAGAGTCGGACATAACTGAAGTGACTTAGCATGCATGCATGTATACACTGAAAATTATTCATTTCTTATCTGAAATTCAAATTTAACTGGGTTTTATGTATTTTATTTACATGGCAATCCTTAGAAAGAGTGCTTGGTATTTTCACTGGTCTGTTCATCTAAGAAAAAACTTTTTAAATTATCTTTATGACTATGTGGGTATAAAGATGAATATAATTCAGGCTGGGCTTCCCTGGTAGCTCAGCTAGTAAAGAACCCACCTTCCATACAGGAGACTCCAGTGCAATTCCTGGGTCGGGAAGATCCCCTGGAGAAGGGGTAGCCTACCTACTCCAGGATTCTTGGGCTTCCTTGTTGGCTCAGATAGTAAAGAATTTGCCTGTAGTGCAGGAGACCTGGGTTTGATCCCTGGGTTGGGAAGACCCTTTGGAGGAGGGTACAGTAACCCTCTCCAGTATTCTTGCCTGGAGAATCCCCATGAACAGAGGAGACTGGTGGGCTGCAGTCCATGGGGTCTCAAAGAGTCGGACACGACTGAGTAACAAAGCATAGCAGCAGCATAATCCAGGCTGGCTTCATTATTATATACTCATTGTCACACTCATTTTTCTTCCACTCTAAAAAATTAAAATTAAATACGTTCATGGATGTCTATAAGTATCATGAGCCCCAGGCACCGTACCTACCATGCCTAGTGGATAAGACAGCATATGAAGTGCCTTGAATGCCACAATTAGACATAACTGGACTTTCTTCATTGACCTTTGTTCAACAAAGACCTCTGGGATTAGACTGTGTCTCAGGAAACCAGTCCTAGTTGAGAGGATGGCGAAGAGGCCAAGAACTGAACTTTTGTACTCAGGGGAAGAGAGTTAGCATGACTGAGGTGGGCCATTAGTAGGGCTTTAGTGAGGGCAACTGGAAGGCTCACTAATTTGAGGGTCTATATGCCATAATGCTCACCAGCTTTCCATCATGCAAAGGCGTGGCCTGCGCACAGTTTGAGTGGTGCAATGGACTTACCTAAAAGGCTCAAAGCCACTGCTGGGCTCACCACCTCCTTATGAAAGCAGGCAGGGTGCCATCACTCAAAAATCTATGACCTGGGCTCCCAGCATTGCTCAATGCTCTTCTTCTCCTCGAGAAATGTTTAAAGCCAGTGGTCCAACACTCACAGTGTGTCTTTGAAAATAAAGCTTTATTGGACATGATCATGCCTATTTGGTTCCATGTTACTTATAGCTGCTTTTTTAAGAAAAATGTTTATTTGTTTATTTGGCTGCGCCAGGTCTTACTTGTGCCACATGGGATCTTCTACCTTTGTAAAATCTTTAGTTGCAACAGGCTGTTGTTGAGTTGCTAAGCCATGTCTGACTCTTTTTGACCCCACAGACTGTAGCCCTCCAGGCTCCTCTGTCCATGGGATTTCCCAGGCAAGAATACTGGAGTGGGTTACCATTTCCTTCTCCAGGGGATCTTCCCCACCCAGGGGTCACACCTGAGTCTCCTCATTAGCAGGCTGAGTCTTAACCACTGAGCCACTGATTGGTTGTAGCATTCAGAATTTTTTTTTTTTCTTTTTAGTTGCACAGGAACTCCTAGTTTCAACATGTGGGATCTAGTTCCCTGACCAGGGATTGAGCTCAGGTCCCCTGCTTTGGGAGCACAGAGTCTTAGCCGCTGGACTACCAGGGAAGTCCCCACTTATAGCTGCTTTTGTGCAGAGCTGAATAGTGGCAACAGAGAACAAACGTCCCCCAAAGCCTACAATGTTTACTTATCTGGCCTTTACAGGAAACGCTTGCCAACCTGTGCTCAAGGCTATGCGGAGATTCACAGGATGAAGTCTTATGAGAAGCCCCTGTTTCTACATACAAGAGATCTGAAATAAAGCCCTGACCCTCAGTGTTTGCTGGAGTGCACAATGCAGGCAACGTATTCCCCTTCCCATGCCTACCAGTCTTAACAAAAATCTACAAATTATCTCCAAGCAGATGGAAAGGGCTTATCTCTTCAGTTAAATTGGGAAAATACGGCAGAAAAACTTGCCCAGATGGTGTATGAATCCAAATGAGAAACACACCTCCAAAGAGCAGGGTGCCTTGCTGGTGGGAGCATCCAGGGTTAGGAGAGGAGGAGGGATATTTGGGGAAAAGGGTGGCGACGCTGTTCAGAACTTTTTGCCTGCCTTTTGCAATCACTTAAATAATCTGTGGTGTTCAGTGGGTATTTTACCTGACCTAATTAAAAATCAGATTGCTATTTTAACTGAGAAAAATAGGACTTTCAACTGTTTTAGAAAGAAGAAAAGAATAAACATTATCAAGACCATCTCTTAGAAGATTAGGACAAAAAATCCAAGAGGAGAGGCTTCAAAGCTGTTTTTGTTTTCCCTGGCTTTGAAATACATAGACAGTCCTGATAATTTTATCTTCCTGGAAATATAGTAAATAAAGTCTATTTACTACTCCCAGGCAATTCCATACATAAATTAAAAAAAGAACCACACACACAAAGCACTTTAAACGAATCCTCCTGTGAGTCACAAATCCATCATTTCTCTTCCTGTGGTGAGGGCTTTATGCCACAGATCAATGCAATTCGAAAGTTTTGGAGGTGATTTTGTTCTTCCTACCTTGCTATTTGATGAGTTTTCAGATGGCCATCTAAAGAACAGCTTACATGCTGTCTCTCGTGGATCTCAGGGAGGCTGCAGAGGAGCTGACATGTTGAGAAATGGTTAGCAGAGATATAAATATATTTTATCTCGTTTCTTTAAGTCAGCTTTTAAAGTTAGTTCAAACACACTACTTAGTGGATTCATGAAAATCTTTTTTTTTAACTCTGAGACTATTTCTACTTCTCACCCTCACATTTAATAGGAGAGCTATTTTAGGAAGCATCATCTTTCCCAGTAATAAAAGGCTTTCTAGGCACAAGCCATGCCACAAAAAGCATGTGGGAAGATGGATTGATTCCCCTTAAAGTGTACTTTTGAATGTGTTGGATTTAAAAATGGGATAAGATATTCTGATTTCCCTAATTAGAGCTTTTTTCAGGCAGTCAGATAGAAAGCAAGTCATTCTGTGGCCATAAAAGTCATCTGCTCTTGGTAGGACTTGCATTTACAAACAATTTTGTATATAATTCATTCTTTCTTTCTTTCAACAAAGCAACTATCAAGCACCCTATATGGTGCAGATCTTGTGCCAAACTTAGCAATACCAAGGTTAAAGAAATAGTTCCTGCCATTGAGTCCATGGAAGACGGACACAGAAAACAAAAAACCCCAACAATGACTATACGATGGAGCAAGTGTGTCTGTAGACCCTGAAGTTACCTCTGGAGACTGAAAACACACATCAGCAAGACTGGCTATCTGGTTGACTGATGGGTACCCAAGCCTCATTCCTAAAACAGACATTATCAATGTGGCCAATCAAATGGTACAGCAAAAGAGCAAATGCACAGATTAGGTAAAAGCTAAATCTCCTACTTTCTGCCAAAGCAGATAAATTTCTATCTCAACCCTTACTAGAAGAGCAGATACGACACACTGATAGAGCTGAGATAGCTTCCTTTTCCAGGCCACAGAGATAAGATAGTTTGCCTTTACCAGCCACTGCCACCTTTTTAAAATATGTATATGCCTCAGGAAGATACTGCAGGTCTCAAAGCCCTGCAAGTGAAATAGCCATACATTCAGTTCACATGTGACCAAGTTTCCATAATCCCTAACTGCATCAGTTGGAATGCTTTTGGCTGCAAGTAACTGAATATCTAATTAATGAGGCTTAAACAACAGGGCATTATTTTCCTTACATAACAATAAATCCAGAGGTGTAGATTCCAAATGAGGGGCAAGGGTGGTATTCAAAACACTGAACAATCAACCTGGCACAGACCATGACAAACCAGAACCCGTGCCCAACCAATCAGAACAAGCCCCTGCTGCTGCTGCATCACCACTTCTGGCTGAATTCCATCCCTGCTTCCAGGCTGGCCCTGCAGCTCAGTGGTCTCAGAGCTTGGGTTACCCTCCAGAGCTTCTCTTGGCCTTCCCTTTGTGGTGAGAGGTTGATTGCCATGCCTCCAGACATCACTTCCTCCCCTAACAGTGAAATCTACAAACAGGAAGGAAGGAGTGAAGGTTGTTCCTAGGGCCTCTCTCTTTGTATTAGGGAGACATCTCCCCCAGAAGCCCTCAGTTGATTTCCTCTTAAGTGCTATTAGCCAATTAGAGATACTAAGGGAACATTTCATGCAAAGATGGGGACAATGAAGGACAGAAATGACAAGGACCTAACAGAAGCAGAAGACATTAAGAAGAGGTGGCAAGAATACACGGAAGAACTGTACAAAAAAGACCTTCTTGACTCAATATGCCAGCAAATTTGGAAAACTCAGCAGTGGCCACAGGACTGGAAGAGGTCAGTTTTCCTTCCAATCCCAAAGAAAGGCAATGCCAAAGAATGCTCAAACTACCGCACAATTGCACTCATCTCACACGCTAGTAAAGTAATGCTCAAAATTCTCCAAGCCAGACTTCAGCAATACGTGAACTGTGAACTTCCAGATGTTCAAGCTGGTTTTAGAAAAGGCAGAGGAACCAGAGGTCAAATTGCCAACATCCGCTGGATCATGGAAAAAGCAAGAGAGTTCCAGAAAAACATCTATTTCTGCTTTATTGACTATGCCAAAGCCTTTGACTGTGTGGATCACAACAAACTGTGGAAAATTCTTAAAGAGATGAGAATACCAGATCACCTGACCTGCTTCATGAGAAATCTGTATACAGGTCAAGAAGCAACAGTTAGAACCAGTCATGGAACAACAGACTGGTTCCAAATTGGGAAAGGAGTACGTCAAGCCTGTGTATTGTCACCTTGTTTATTTAACTTGTTTATTTAACTTATATGAGTACATCGTGCAAAATGCTGGGCTGGATGAAGCACAAGCTGGAATCAAATATCAATAACCTCAGATATGTAGATGACACCTCCCTTATGGCAAAATGTAAAGAGAAGCCTCTTGATGAAAGTGAAAGAGGAAAGTGAAAAAGCTAGCTTAAAATTCAGTGTTCAGAAAACTAAGATCATGGCATCTGGTCCCATCACTTCACAGCAAATAGATGGGGAAACAATGGAAACAGTGGCAGATTTTACTTTCTTGGACTTCAAAATCACTGCAGATGGTGACTGCAGCCTTGAAATTAAAAGATGTTTGCTCCTTGGAAGAAAAGTTATGACCAGCCTAGACAACATATTAAAAAGCAGAGACGTTACTTTGCCGACAAAGGTCCATCTGGTCAACACTATGGTTTTCCCAGTAGTCATGTATGGCTGTGAGACTTGGACCATAAAGAAAGCTGAGCACTGAAGAATTGATGCTTTTGAACTGTGGTGTTGGAAAAGACTCTTGAGAGTCCCTTGGACTGCAAGGAGATCCAACCAGTCCATTCTAAAGGAGATCAGTCCTGGGTGTTCTTTGGAAGGAATGATGCTAAAGCTGTAACTCCAGTACTTTGGCCACCTCATACAAAGAGTTTACTCATTGGAAAAGGCTCTGATGCTGGGAGGGATTGGGAGCAGGAGGAGAAGGGGACGACAGAGGATGAGATGGCTGGGTGGCATCACTGACTCGATGGACGTGAGTCTGAGTGAACTCTGGGAGTTGGTGATGGACAGGGAGGCCTGGGATTCTGCAATTCATGGGGTCACAAAGACTGAGCGACTGAACTGAACTGAACTGAACTGACTATTGGCCAAAGGTGGGTCACATGTCCAGCCTTAAACCAATAACACGCAGGAGAAGATGCTGCAGTTGTTAGCTCAGACCAATCCATCCTTTAGTCTCTGGATCTTGGAGGGTTCCAACTTGCCAAAACACATTCTACCTGTACTGAAATCAAATTAGGGTTCCGTTGGCTTGGAAGGAAGCAGAATGTGGGAGGCAGTGAGGAATAACATTTAGGCTGGCAACCAACCGTGTCTGCCATGCTGACATTTTGGTGAAAAGCAACTCTTCATTTTTCCATAGGGTCACCCTGGCATGAGGGTAGGGTGATTGGAGAATCCAGCCATTCCACCAATACTACTCTTTTTCCCTCAGAGATGGAGGCATCCTTGACCTGTGCAGGTGAACCTAGAGATCTTCAAGGTCATTATTAAAGACCAACTCATACATCCAAGTTGAATGCTTGAAAGCCCAGATCTCAGTAACTGTAGACAGGCACCACGGTTCTCTACTGTTCTTGGTAGGTCACATTTGTGCCCTAGATTTATGAAGCTTGATTTATAGCCCTTAAGTCACAAAGCTTATGTTACTCTTCCTATCCATTCTTTTTGTGCAGTATCTTAGGAAGTCATCAGGAACCCCTGAAACTACAGAGCAGACATACTGTGATCGGTGTTTCCAAAAAAGAAGACTTGGGTCAAATCTTTTTTTCAAAAAGAAAAAATAAAAAGTCTTGATTTTATGGTTTCCCTTTCTGTGAAATGCATGAAGCACTCAAAAGCTACTGAGACAATTCCTAGGCAACGTTTTGAATGCGGAAAACTTTTTGGTCCTACAATCGCTTCCTTTTAGGGACATGGCCTCAATGAGGTCAAGGCTATGGTCTGATGTCTCTACGAGTCTAGTCACTGCGCACAGAGATGGCTTTGGTTCCAGGGCATACATCACGTGCATAGCCTGGGTCAGCCGTGTTACAAACACAGTCAATCCATTTATGTAGGCTGATTATAAACATGGCCTTAATTTTCCACATCTGCCTCTAGCTACAGCATTGCTAATATGACGTTGCAGCTCCTCCCATCAAGAGGTGAAATTGGTGGCCCCAGTCTTTGATTCCAGGCTGACTCTGTGACATGCTTTGGCAAACAGAAGGTCTGTGTCTAGGCTTTAAAACCTTCCCCACTTCTGCTCATTCTATGAGACTAAGCCTAGGCTCGCCTACTGAAGGATGAGAGATTCAGGGCTAAGTCACCCCCATTGCTGTAGCCAAAAGCCAGTTGATATGAATGAAGCCATCCTAGACCAGTTGGGCCCAACCATCCCTCCAGCTGACAAGAGAGTAACGAGCAAGGCAAGCCCTGATCAGCTAAGGCTAGTGTGGGATGGTTTGTTATACAACAATAGATAACAAAGACCCCATCAGCTATGGAGGTGACTTGAGCCTCTTCCCAACTCATCTTCACTTTGAGAGAAAGTGCCTGTGATACCAGGAACTGGGCACATCCTCTCCTCTGTGTCAGGATGGCATGAGGTGAGAAGTCCTGCTCAAATTCTGGCAGGTGGTATTGGAGTTTGCTATTCCTTTATGAATCCCACAAACTCTAAAGAAATCCATGTCTCCAATCTGGATTAACTTCTTTTTAATTTCTTAAATTTATTTATTTGGCTGCACTAGGTCTTAGCTGTGGCATGTGGGATCTAGTTCCCTGACTGGGGATTGAACCGAGGCCCCCTGCGATGGAAGTATGGAGGTTCAGCCACTGGACCACCAGGGAAGACCCTGAATTGACTTCTTAGTGCCAGTGAACGCCATTCTGTTAAATCTGTTCCTGGCTACCTGCTAAGGGTCAAAGGTTAAATGTGAAGAGACTAATCCTTGAGTTCAGGGTGGGGTGCTGTTCAAGGGAAGCATTCTCAGGCCTCTAGGACTCTGTGGTTCATTTTGTTGTCGACTCTAGTTACCTCTTAGCATCTGACTTTTCAAGCCATTTCAGAAATCTTGATCTAAACCCAAGCTAAGATATGATGCCCCAAGCAGCCTAAGGCACCCACATCTCCCATGGATGATGTAGCAACACCACCTTCCCTACCACGCAGACAGCAACCCGAACACCCCAAGAGATTCATCACCTGTGGGTGCTTCAGCAGCCATCCTTTGCACCCTCTTATTTTACCCTTTCGGGCCACTAAGTTTTTCTGCCCATTTCTGATGCCAGGCCTTCGCCTCCAACTTGTACCGCTCAGAATGACAAGGGAGGCGGGGAAGAGTCTTCGTCAGGGAGCCACATGACCCCTCTCACTTATTTTTTATTTTTGGCCGCGCTGGGTGTCCGCTGCCGCACGCGGGCCTTCTCTAGTTGCGGCAAACAGAAGCCACTCTTCGTGGGGGTGCGTGGCCTCAGCATGGCCTCCTCCTGTTGCACGCATGGGCTCCAGGCACACAGGCTGCGGGAGCTGTGGCACGCAGGCTTAGCGACCCCAGGGCATGCGGGAGGTTCTGGGAGCAGAGACTGAACCCGTGTCCCCTGCACTGGCAGGCGGATTCTTTACCACGAGACCACCAGGGATGCCCCACACAATCCCTCTTTTAAAAGGAACTTCCAAGAGGAGCAGGAGGTAATAAGTCAGCTCTTGAGAAGCAGAGCTTTTGAGCGCACTTTGGTCAAAACCAACTTTTTTTTCATCATTAACGGGTCCCCAAATTATAGTCCGGAGATCTAAGAATCCACTTACGGAAAAGCTCAGGTCGGAAAACTTTCAAGATAAAAACGAACCTTCTAGTCTATGGGACTTCCACTGATTTTCTCTGCTTCCCCTGGCCTCCCACCATCAACCGATACTTGTACCATTTTCTTGTTCACATCCAGAAGCAAGTTCAAGGAGTTCCTTTCTTCCCCCTTCGGCATTTGTTTCCCACCTCCTCCCTTCCCCTGCTGAAGTCCTGGGTAAAAATCCGTGAGGGGCCCTTGAATGGTCAGGCTTATACCAATGTAAGGGTTTTGGATGATTTTTTTCCCTCCTCCTGAAAGAGGCCCTTGAAAAAGTTTTGCTCTCTCCCAGGGAGCCAGCTGGGACAGCTTGAGTTTCCTGGAGAAGGTGGCCATTCTGCCAAGCCTCGCAAGTGTGAAGCAGAGAGTCTGTGTGCTCCTGGATAATGGGGACCCTGTTCTGCTAACTACACACCCCTGAGATCTGAATCTAGCAAGAAGCCTAGAATTCCTGCACAAAGGTGAGACTGAGGCTCACCTCCCCCTGCACTCAGGAAACAGATTATTCAGGCCTCCAATTCAGCGAGCATTTAAACTGAATATTAATTTTTACATCCAGTTTGGCAGCAGCAGTTAGGCATTGACAGTTAAGGTTCTTCTTCCTGTTTTTCCTAAAGCTTGGTAAATTTGGGGTCTGGAGGATCCTTATTTTGTGATAAGTCAGACTCCAAAGGTAACAGTCAGAAACCTAGTACCCTGTGCCCCTCCATCTAAAAACAGAATTAAATGAGAAAAGCCCATGCAGGAGCCCAGTGCCCTGTACGCTTCAGCCGAGATGCCAAGGAGACTGGGGCCGTCTCCTGCCGCAGCTACTTGCAGTAGAATGGGTAGCAGACACAGTCCCGAGTTTGAAATCAGGCTCTGTTCCCCTTACAGTCCGTACAGTTCTGGGAAGGTGACCTAATCTATGTCCTCATCACTTTCTAGGAAAACAGAGTTAATTCGAAGTCCAGGGTGTTGATTAAATACTAGATGGCATGATTCATTGTGGAGTAAAATCCATTTTGGACCAAACACCAGCAGCTAGGATTATGCTTGACAATTTTTTTCCAGTCTGAATAGACTGGCTTATGTGTTCAGAAATGACTCCTAAATCTCAGGGATTTGCAAGATTCAGTTTCTGCTCACACACCTGGTCCACGGTGGGGTAGCCACGGCTCTGTGTCCCTCACCTTGGGACCTGGGCTGTCAGAGCATCTCCCATGCGGGGCATTGCTGGGGTCATGGCAACAGAGAGGACAAAATGGTGCAACAACACAGTGGCTTCTCAAAGCTTCTCTTAGGAGTGGCAGAGGTCTCTTCTGCTAAGTTTTCATTGGCTGAAGCCGGTCACATGGCCATGCCTGTCCTCAATAAACTGGGACTATGGCAACCCACTCCAGTATTCTTGCCTGGAGAATTCTGTGGATAGAGGAGCCTGGTGGGTTGCCGTCTATGAGGTCGCACAGAGTTGGACACGACTGAAGCGACTTAGCGTGCATGCATGCATTGGAGAGGGAAATGGCAACCCTCTCCAGTGTTCTTGCCTGCAGAATCCCAGGGACAGAGGAGCCTGGTGGGCTGCCGTCTATGAAGTCACACAGAGTTTGACACGACTGAACTGACTGAGCGTGCATACATGCAAGCATATAATCCTCCCACAGGGCCAAACAGAAGAGTCTAATCTATCACTGCTGCATGTAACAGAAAATCCCAAATACCAGAGGCAGGTAGGAAAGCTGTTTCTCCCTCTTGTAAAATAAGAACCAAAATAGGTCATCTTGGGTTAACAAGGAAGTTAATCCCTGGGGACCCGCACTTTCTGTACTTCTTTCCTATCATCATTAGTTGGCATGTTATTTTCACATAATAGGGAAGAAGCGTGTGTTCTTTTAGGAATGAAAGGAAAGACTGAGTCCTCTAACTGCATTTAGGAGTGGGCAGGAGAAATCCTTAGCTGAGCGGATGAGAAACAGAATGAATGGGAACTCAACCCAACCGGTCAGTTAGGGAACAGAAAAAGAGGAAACAGCAACATAAAAAAATCAACATAAAATGAAAACAGTAAAAGCACGCAAATAGACTTCGACACCAAACAGGTCCATCTGCGAGCCTCAGCGCTCAGAAGGGAACAGCAGCTGCGCCAGACTGCACCTTTACTGTTAAAACTGGCAAGATCTGGGGGGTGACTGCATCTTCATTCTTCCCGAAGTCTCTCGCAGGTCCATGTGTTGTTGTGTCAGAGTCTTCCTCAAGTATTTTTCACCGATGGGGATGTGAGTGATACCCTGGACATCTGCACATACCTTTTGTTTCAGCTTCCTGTGTCTTCGTAAATGTCCTTATTAATTTTGGCTAAAGTTGGTGCCTGCCTTTATTCCACTTGGCACACGTTCTGTTGGTTGGACTGACCTGCTCGGGAGGGTCCAGGGACCCAGCCTGTGGCTCCAGCTGGGGCCTGGACTCTGAGGGGTCATGTGTGGACAGCTGTGCAAGAATCTTCCCATCTTTGAGGGAGGCCTGGGGGGTGCTCCGGCTCCCCACCCCTCACCCCACTCCCATGCTCTCTGATGCTGCTCTCTGGCCTCCTACATGTTCCCAGAGAGAAAGCCCCCTCCCCGCTCTCCCAAAGGCTAGAGCCTCACCTGCTGGAAGTTGTGCCTCAGGAAAGCAGGTGGACCAGATGGTGCACAGCAGGGGGACAGCCCTGTCCAGGTGCCCCCTACACAAGGGACATTTTTGAACAAGTAAGCGCTTTGTCCTTTCAATGTGCAGGGCCCAAATGTTCTATGGCTCTTGCAAAGAGATGAATCAGAGTGATTCTTATCTTGAGGCAGCTGGCAGAGTGTCCCCACGGCCACCCCAAGGCTGCTCAGGCGGACTCCCAGACACTAGCACCAGCCTGTGCCTCTGCATTCTGGAGGTCACGGCTGTTCCTTCCGCTTCTTTGGGAAGTATAATCAGTAAAGGCGACCCCATGGCCATCAGGATGGCACCAGCTCAGCAGCAGGGCAGGCCTGCCCTGGGTGGCCCTTGCAGGGCTCTCAGCTTCTGTGGGAGCTAGGGAAGGTTTCCAGTGTCCCTCAAGGCTGGGGCGGAGCTCGAAGACACCTTCTTCCATCCTTGCATGGCAGGCTGGGCACACACTGGTCAAGCAGGAAGAGAAAACTTCCGGCTTGATTAGTCCGTATACGGGAGGGTTGCGCTTTATCTTCAGACTAATTATGCAGGCAGCCCTGTCCTGCCGTATTGGCTTTTTAAGGACATGCTCGACGAAGCGGAGAAACTGAAAGTGTCTAGCAGATGTGGCACCCCTCCAAGTGCATGTGGCCTGTGGGCCGTCCTTGAAACCCCAGCACTGAAAGTCAAGGTGAAATGTGCCTGGAAGCCCAGCATGGACTCAACTAAACACCATCATTAGGTTCACATCTCAGACTGCATCCCAGTGTACAAAGTCACAAGAGCACATTTCTGCCAAGACCAACCCTTGGATGTTCTACCTCAATCCCAACCCAAAGTCTCCGCTTTCCTAGAAATGTCACAAGGCCAGAGGGCTCCATGTGCTTCTTGCTGACCCTCCTTTCAGATAAGCAGGTGATTGTTCCTAGGTCCCCTGCTTCTCAACCTTGCGTCAGAAAGAAGCCCAGGATTCCCATGTTCTGACCCTTTTCCAGGAATGTAGGCAGGAACTCCCTGGAAAGCACCTCTGCAGGGAGAGCCATATACCAGAGCCCAAGGAACTGCTGCAAAAATGGATGAGCTGGTTAACCACATGGGCTGCAGATGAGTTTTCTATGCCATAGAACAAATCACCACAAACGTAGTGACTTGAAACATCATGCTTTTATCTCACAGTTTCTGTGGGTCAGAAGTCAGGCATGGCTTAGCTGGGTCCTCTGCTCAGGGTCTCACGAGGCTGAAATCCAAGTCTCCCCACCAAGGCATGTTCTCATCTACAGGCTCAACTAAGAAATAATTTGCTTCCCAACGCCTGCAGGTGTTGGCAGTATTTATTTCTTTGTTGCTTTATGAACCTGTTACTGGCTGTCGATTGAAGGAGCCCTGGAGTCACAGAGGCCACCCACAGTTCCCTGTCATGTGGCCCTCTCCACACGAAGGTTATAGCAGGATACTTGCTTCTGTAAGGCCATCAGGAGACACTCTTGCTCCAGCTGGCTAAGACACTCATATATTATTGAGTATAACTTTGAGAGTGATATTTATCACCTTTGCATTTTCTATGCATTAGAAGCAAGTGGCAGGTTCTGTCCACTTTCAAGGAGAAGGATTATGCAAAGACATGACTCCTTGGAGGTCACTGGAGGGTGGGTTCACCACCACTGCCCACAGATCTGCTTAGGTTTGTATTTTACCTCCTCCACTAACAAGTTAGGTGGCCTTAACCAAGCTACTTAGCCATCTCAGCCCCAGGTCCGTCATTTGTAAAATGGGAGTAAAACCCATGGAGTATAGAGAAGATCAAACATTCCATCCTAAGTATTTCACAGAGTGCCTGGCATATAATAAACTTTCAAATGTTGGCTATGATGATGGTGGTGGTAGTGATCAATATCAATATTGCTGGCACTGACTCCCAGATCTGCCTTGGATATTAAGAAGCAGAAAATGTTTGGCAAAACCAATAGAGTAATGTAAAGTAAACTAAAGTTAAAATAAAAATTAAAAAAAAAAAAAGAGCAGAAAGGTAACTCTGTGTATGGCTACATCCATCCTGGTTACAAAACCCTCTGTGAAGACCAGGTCCACATCACTGGCTGCTCCAGAAATCTCAAGAGAGGTCAGTTTCAACCATGGCTGGGAGCAGGGGATTCATGGGATGCCAGGCAATGGTGCCAACCTCCCAGCCACTGGAAATCTGTTCATCAATTAGCATGCTCAGAGGATGCAAGAGATTCTGTGCTGCTGAGATCAAGGGGTGAGTGGCCTCTCTGGATCCCGTGGAATGGGACACACTGAGCATCTCTCCCAGCGGGCCACGTCTAATGGCTCACCTGCATCCTGCAGAGGAGAGCTCTCCTGAGTCCTATTCATCCCTGCCTCTATAACTCTATTGCTTGTTCACACAGAATAACAATAGCCAAGTTTATTATCACTAAGAATCTCATAAATTCCATGAGAATTTGTAAATATCAAGTAAAATATACATTCAACCCCAACATCACTGCAATGACATAAATACAACCATCAAGCATACAAGTCAAAAATAATAATATTATAATAACTCATACCAGTAATAACAGCAATAACCTACAATGAATTTTTCAAGTTTAGTGATACTGTGATCTCACCTTGGCTCATGGAGGGAGGTACTCTCCTGGCCAGGTCCCTTTCTGAGTAATGCATCATGGGAACTCAGTTGCTCTGGTGATGCAGTCAGGTGACGCCTCATTTGCACACCATTGCCCTGAAGGATGCTGGGAGGCCGAACTCAACCTTAGCCTCTCAATGCTATGGCATGCCTGTGCAAGGAACACATACTGGGCACTTAGACTTTCTGAATTTTTTCATAGGAAAATTTGGGAAACTTTGAGCTATTTATTTTTCAGGGAGGTAAAAAATATTTTTCTTATTATTTTCCTTTTCTGAACAGCTGCATGATGACTGGAACTTGAGGGGGTGGCTGTTTTGAGATTCATGGGCTTAGGAAAAAACCCTTGCTTTATTTCAAAGATGGAAATGATCTTTCAATAATATCCAGGAGAATTGGATGGGAGATAGTCATCAGCTCTTTTGGAATCTGTAGGGAGCTCTATCATGGGAAGGGCTAAAGGTCTTCAGTCTATTTAGCTTTCCATTTGGGGAAATTTCCTCCAGAGGATTTTCTTTAGATCTGTAAAGCTCTATGTTTATGAGGCGTGGCGCCATATACTAAATAAGCCAGGATACACAGATGAGGGCTGCAGTTTAAGTTTCTGACTAGAAAACCCCATCTCTCTGTCCTTCATTCTTTTGTTTAACAAACACTATGAGCACTTCCCATGGTTCTGGCCACGTGCTAGCCTTTGGGGATAAAACCACAAAGCCTTGGCGGAAATAAATATGGTCCTGTCCTACCTGTCCACTCTTAGAAGATAAAGACATGTCACTCTCAATATGGTGTGACAAGAGGCAAGCCCAGCACCCCGCAGAGCCCTAGATTAAGCACAGAGAAGGGAGGGACACCCAGCCCAGCTTGGAAGAGCGACGGAGTAAGGCTTTCCACCACAAGTAAGTTCAAAAGGATAATCAGCACATATGCGTGGGGTCCAAGGCAGTGTTTCCTGGCCGAGGGGACAGTGAAAAGTCTCTTAAGCCTGAGAAAGCAAGACATGGGGGAACTGGAGGCAGTTCTGAGGAGCTGGGGAATAAAGATGGGTAATGGAAAAGGAATCCTCTGGAAGGGCTCAGGGACCACCGCACCGTCCTTTCTGGGAAAGCAGCTTCACAGTGCAGCCTCTAAAAAGCCATAAGAATGACAAACCATCCAGCGGTTGTGAAGAGCCTGGATTGAGGGCTAAGGGTAAAGTTAACTTTTTTTAAAATTTTTTAAAACTTATTTATTTTTTAATACAAATTTATTTATTTTAATTGGAGGTTAATTACTTTACAATATTGTATTGGTTTTGCAATACATCAACATGAGTCTGCCACGGGTATACACGTGTTCCCCATCCTGAATCCCCCTCCATCCTCCCTCCCCGTACCATCCCTCTAGGTCGTCTCAGTGCACCAGCCCCAAGCTGAGCATTCCTTTATTTTTACATCATTAAGCTTTAAATCTTTCTGTTTTTATATGCTTGTTTGAACAAATTCAAACAATACAAAACTACATAAACTAAAAAGAGAATCTCCAGTAGAAATCCCTGTTAATAATTTATTATCTTTCCTAACAGATTTTTTCTCTATGTATATACCAACATATATCTGTATATCATTGTTGATACTATTATTATTATATAATCATTGTTATTATTAGTAAATGAGTATTGTTCTAAGCCCTTTACATGTATTCTTATTTCATCCTGACGTCAGCAGTAAGAAGTAATTATCCCCATCTCAGAGACAGAGAAACTGAGACCCAGAGAGACAAGGTAACTTGCTTATGTTTATACAAGTGGTAAGAGGAAAAATTAGGATACAACAGGCAGTTTTAAAAAGTTTGTGCATCTAGTTACTATTCTCTAGTATGTGTTTGCATACACACACACAAACATACATATATACAGTGTTTGCTATTTTACCAACTTGGATCATGGTATCCATATGTCATTTTCAGTTAAACTATATCATAATTTAGGGACTTCTCTGGTGGTCCAGTGGCTAAGCCTCTGCACTCCCAATGCAGGGGGCCCAGGTTTGATTGCTGGTCAGGGAACTTGATCCCACATGCCACAATGAAAATCGAAAATCCTGCATGCCACAACTAAGACCCAGAACAGTCAAAGAAAGAAATACTTCTTGAAAAATATATCATAACTTAAAATTGAGCACAGGATTTGAACAGACATTTCCTGAAAAAATATCCAATAAGCACATGAAAAGATGCCCAATGTCAATGGTCATTAGAAAAATGCAAATCAAAATCACAATGAGATATCACTTCATGCCCACTAGGATGGTTATAATTTTTTTAGTGGGAAATATCAAGTGTTGAAAAGGATGTGGAGAAATTGGAACACTTGTACATTGCCAATGGGAATGTAAAATGGTTCAGCCACTGTGGAAAATAATTTGGCAGCTCCTCAAAAAAGTTAAACGTTAGATTTACCGTATGATCTAGCAATTTCACTTCTTGGTATATAGTCAAACAAATTACAAAGAGATACTCAAACAAATGCATGTATACACATGTTCATAGTAGCACTATTCACATAATTCAGGTAGAATACTCAGTTGGTGTCCTCAGAAAAGTTTTGTGTCAGAAAAGTGGGGCAAAATTAGCCTAAGAATAAATGTTGCTTTGGGCCCACCTGACGAAACTTAAGAACAAACCTAAAAAAATCAGACTGGGTCTAAGTAACTTAATCATATCTCAGAACAAAGGTCAAGAATATTTATAGGCATAGAAAAATGGGTAGTAATTTTTCATTACATTCTTGGTATTACGATTGATGTAACATAGAGACTGGGTTTTCAAGTCTTTTGCTGCAGAGTGTTAAATTTTATTTTAGCAGGCTGTTAAATTTTTGATGGGTCACCTTGGTCTTGTTGAAGCTTGGTTTGAGTCTTGTTAAGGTGGGTCTATTTTGGCCTCTCCCTTAATCCTGCAATGTTTTGATTACTCCTGGGGCATGGTCCTTATCCCTAAAACAGTCTTCCTGGACTCTCCATTGAATGCCCTGTGCTTCTCCACTCTAGCTGAGTCAGAACTCCAATACTGGGTCCTCCAGTTTTTGAAGTCTCAGAAATCTCTAACTCTCAGCCCTCAGCAGCTATTTTCTACCAGACATTGCAAATGATCACTCTGGGGATAGGCAGCTTAGCATAGCAGTTGTCTGGGTCCCTGAAGGGAACCCCTTTATAGATTTCTGGGATCCCTTTCTATAGTTTTCTCTGCTCCATACCCTTAAGTTTCCACAAGCTCTGAAGCTCTGAACTCTGGTCAGTTTCCTCCACAAAACCTCTCCTTTTCTACCCGGTGCAACTGCACCTCTGTGCTCGGGCTGCACCTACCCTAGCTGAAGCTTTGAAACCACCTTCCTTGGAAGAAAGCTGGGATGAATACGGGGTTTGCCTCTTGTGCTACCTGTCTGTCAGGGTAGCAGCTGAGCACTCACCCGAGGCCTGAAATCACTTGCTTCATATCTTTGTTTGCCTTTATAGTTACTTATGGTGGGAAGTGAAGGCTGATAACGGCTACTGAGTCATTGCTGGAACTAGAAAATCCATGATGTATTTTTATTTGTTCATTTTTATCAAGGTAAAGGTCACATTAATATTTTAAAGTGAACAATCCAAGACTTTCCTGGTGGTCCGGTGGTTCAGAATCCACCCTCCAACACAGATGATGCAGGTTTGATCCCTGGTCTGGGAACTAAGATCCCACATGTGGAGGGACCACTAAGCCTGCTTGCTGCAACTACAGAGCCCACTCATCACAACTCGAGAGAAGCCCACACAGCGCAACCGAAGATGCTCAGTGAGAGGTCCCATGGGCTGCAACCAAGACCCATCACAGACAAAAATAAATAGATATTTAAATAAAGTGAGCAATTCATTTTGACTCTAGTTTATAGTAGTAAGTTCAGTGACCTAGAGGAAATTGAAAAGTTCTTTGAAAAACAAAACTTCCTAAGACCGACTCAAGAAGGAGTGAAAAATGTGAATCACCCAATATCTGTTAAAGAAATTGATCATTTAAAACTTACCCACAAAGAAAACTCTAGGCCCATATGGCTTAACTGGTGGATTTTATTAAAAACTTTTTAAAAGAAAATGCCAATTTTATACAAATGTTTTCAGAGAACAAAGGAAGGAGGACAATTCCAAATCAGCATAACCCTAATATCAAAATCTGACAAAGACATTACAGAAAAAGAAAATTTTAAGCCCAAATCACTTATGAATATAGACCTTAACATTTTGCTAAACAAAATATTAGCAAATTAAATTCACCAATTCATAAAAAATATATATCATGGCTAAATGCCATTTACCCAGGAATGCAAGGCTAGCTTAATATTTAGAAACCAATGAATGCAAGTCACAGTATTAATAGAATGGAGGAAAGCAACTGTATGAGCACCTCAATAGACTGAAGAAAAACATAACAAAATTCAAATGAATTCATTTTTTTAAAAAGAGAGAAAACTCTCAGCAAACAAGGGGTAACATGAAACTTCCTCAATCTAATAAAAATCATCCATGGAAATCTATAGTTAACGTCATACTAGTGGGGAAAGACTGAGCACCCTCTCCTAAGATTCATAAAAAAAACACAAGGATTCTTACCACAACTCTTCAACATACTTTCAGGGATCTTATCCAAGTAATAAGGCAATCAAAATAAATAAAATATATAAAATTGAAATTGAAGACCAAAACTACTTGCAGATAATTAATATGATTTAAGTGCAAAGAGATCCAACCAGTCCATTCTGAAGATCAGCCCTGGGTTTTCTTTGGAAGGAATGATGCTGAAGCTGAAACTCCAGGACTTTGGCCACCTCATGCGAAGAGTTGACTCATTGGAAAAGACTCTGATGCTTGGAGGGATTGGGGGCAGGAGGAGAAGGGGATGACAGAGGATGAGATGGCTGGATGGCATCACCAACTAGATGGACATGAGTTTGAGTGAACTCCAGGAGTTGGTGATGGACAAGGAGGCCTGGTGTGCTGCAATCCATGGGGTCGCAAAGAGTCAGACACAACTGAGCGACTGAACTGAACTGAATGCATGGAAAATGCAAAGGAATCTATTAACCACTACTATAACTAATGGGATAATTTACATAATAAAAAGGTAATGTGAAAAAATCAATTACATTTCTATTCACAGTGACTCACAGAAAAAAAAATTTTTAATAACTGTTACAAGAATACCAAAAATGCTGTATACTTAGGGAAAATTTTAAACAAAACAGGGCATACTATAAAGCTTCTAGAAAAAGTTTCTGAAACAGGAAATATATTTATGATCTTGAGGTAAGCAAAAATTTCTTAGGCCAAAAAAGAGAAACATAAAAAATTGTACTTCATATAAGTTAAAAACTTCTGTTCTTCAGCATACAGAATTTAAAAAGTGAATAGACAGCCACAGACTAGAAAAAAATACTTGCAATGCATACAGTTGACAAAGGACTCATACTCAGAATGTGTAAAACTAAAAATTAAAAACAAAAGTGCAATAAAAAAGAACAAAAGACTTAAAACATTTAAAAAACTGGATATCTAGTTTTTGATACCTAATAATCATGAGAAAAGTTGCTCCTGATCATTTGTCAACAGGGATATACAAAATTCAAACCACAGCGAGACAGACCGTTATACACACTTAAATGGATATAGTTTAAAACCCTGAAAACACCTAGTGTTGGCAAGATTATGGGGCAACTGGAACTCTCATTTATTTCTGGTTAGAATATGAAACGGTACTACCACCTTGAACAACTGTTTGGCACTTTATAATAAAGTTAAATGTACATTTATCATATAATACAGAAATTCAGGTTGGTCACACAACTTTATGCAGATTGGCCCCAAAGTGGAAAAACCCAAATGTTCATCTATAGGGAATAAAAAACTGGTATAGAGACAAACAGCAGACTAATATTCAGCAAGTCTGCCCAGGCTGCCATCACAAAATACCACAGACTGGATAACTTAAACAACAGACACTTATTTCTTACAGTTCTGGAGCCTGGGAAGTCCAAGATCAAGGTGCTGGTCAGTTTTCTGAGACCTCTTCTCTTGGCTAGAAGGTGGCCACCGTCTTGCTGTGTGTTCACCGGGCCTTTGCCTCGTGCTTCTTCTTTTAAGGACACTAATCCTATTGGATCAAGGCCCCACCCTTATGACCTCACTTAACCTAATTATTTCCTTAAAGACCGCATCTCTAAATATGGCCACACTGAGGTTTAAAGCTTCAAAGTATGAATTTGGGGGGAACACAAACATTCAGTGTACAACACCAACAACAAGGAAACTACTGTTTCTTGAAAAAGCTATGTAGTTGAAAATTTTAAAGACTGTAATTCCAAAAGTACGAAGTTTAAGAAGAGAAAAAATGAATCTATGGTGTTATAAATCAAGATAGCAGTTGCCTCTGTATGGGTGAGGAAGAAAAGTAACATGAGGGAAATATTTGTTTTTGATGCCTGGGATGATGACAAATGAATACATTTGCCAAAATGCATAGAGCTGTATCATATTCCCCTGAATTAGTGCATTTATTTTATGTAAATTATGGCTCACTAGAGTACATTTCTCTATATCAGCTCATAAGAATTTACATCTATATAGCAACTATATAGTCTTCTATGTATGAATGCATCATAGTTTATTAAACTATTTCTCCACTGATATATATTTATACTTCTTACAAGTTTTTGCTATTATCAGTAATGCTGTAGTGAACATACTTAAAGGATAGACTTCTAATTGGGATTGTTAGAGCATTTTCTCTGTAAAGATGAAGAATCTGAAGCCCAGAAGCAAGAATGGACTTTTCCAAGGTCTCCTACAATTACACACTGTGAAATTGGTGGTGGAAATTGGAACTGAAGGTGTCTGTGTTACTCCACAGAAACACTGATGGGGGTTAGGGGGCAGGAAGAAAATGCTAGGCTTCCAACCAGAATAATATAAACCATTTAGACTAATATTCCACTTCCTTCTTTGTCTAACTCCTACTCATCCTGTGGATAAATGATGCTTTGGGGCTACCTAATTAACATTGTGCTACATTAATTCCTGGAATCCCATAGTACCCTAGACTTAACTCACTATGTGCCAAGTAATGTGTTAGCACTTTAAATGCAATATTGCCTTTAACTGTCACATCTTGTAAGGCACAGCTGTTATGAATTCCACACCCATTTTATAGATGGGAAAACTGAGGCTTAATCAGTTTAAGTAAATTACCCAAAACAGTTGTATAAACAGGCTTCAAAATGTGGTCTCTTGATGTAGAAGGGACTTTAACTGTTATACTATACTTCTCTGGAACGATTCTTCACAGGATGCTGTTGTAAAGGTTATAGGAAATGGTTGCAGTGTTGATTACTGACCTCTCAACAACCTGAAGGCATTTACTGTTTCTTTATCTCTGTCCCCCTAACATCTGGCTCATAGAGGAGTTCAAAGGGCTTAGCACCGTGCCTGACACACAGCAAGCACCCCATGAGCACTAATTATTATCATTATTGGAATCCAATAAACATTTGTTGGGTAAGTAAACATTTGCATGAATGACTAATTATCCAAAGTATTCTTTCCACAAATAAACGATGAGCACAGGGACAACAGGTTGCCGGCCTCTGCTCCTGCCAAGCATCTCCTTTGGAAGCAGCTGAACCGTGAAGGAGTGGCCAGCCCTCTGTGTTCGCAGTCTGCTCCCCCACAGGCCCGGGAAGGGGCCTGAGCGCTGGAGCGCCCGGCTCAGCCCCGCGCGGGCCGTGCCAAGGGGGAGAGCCGGCTGAGGGGGCGGCGGTGGGGTGGGCTGGAGGGGCTGCTCAACACGAAGCCTTGGCCACTCCACAGCACACAAGGAGCACACCGTCCACGCGCATCAGATCCTGCAGCCTCCGGCGGATGTGCCTGTTCGGTCCCTGCCTCGTTACGGGAAGGCCCCGCGGCACTAAGTCACGGGTTAAGGCTGGGAAGAGCCTGCTACCCCGTGAGTCGGATGGCTGAGTGCTCCTTTTCCTGACCTACATGACCCTGGGTGACGGCCAGCGTTTGGCGCCTCAGTCAGCTTCTTAGCCGGCTTGGAGATCCGCTCAGACCTCACCCTGGGCCCCTCTCTGAGCCCGACTCTCTGTCTGCCTGGACCCTCTGCCCCATCCCTGGCAGAGAGACCCCTGCCCTTCACAGCCCAGCTGCCTTGCTCAGGGAAGGTCTCCTCGCAGGCTTGAGATCTGACCCTTTCGCTGCTCTGTCCCACTGGCTGACCCTGCCCACGTCTTGGCAGGGGTGGGGAGCAGGGGGCAGAGTGCCCCAGGAGTGTGGGGATCTGAGGTTGCACCCTAAGCTCTTGCCAAGACCATAGTTTTCTTTGTCTTACCTGGGCCCTGTCTCACCCCGCTACTGCAGTCTTCATTTTATGCCTTAAAAGCGCTCACTCTCCTTTTGTCCTGAAGTTTTCAGAGCCTTGCTCATTGAAGGCAGTTTCGATTTATGTTTTATGATAATCCTTCAAGTCGTAAGTGAACATTTCTTGTTTGAAATGTCTGTCACTCTGTTATAGAAACAATGTAACCAGAAATACATTTTCACATAAGACTCAAAAGTGAAAAGACGAATGGTTCTCGAGCTTAAATATCCTTGCATGATTTGAAAACATCAAGACAAAGATATGGAAAAAAAAGTTCAACACATGAGAAGTAAGGAGGAAGGATCAAAACAGGATCCAAGCGTTAGGAGTTTCTGGAAAAAGGCAGTATCGTATAATATCAGTTATATGTGGAATCTAGACAAATTGTGCAGATGAACTTATTTGCAAAGCAGGAGAGACACAGATGTGGAGAACAAACTGATCCACTTCACTATACAGCAGAAACTAACCCAAAATTATAAAGCAACTGTGCTCCAATAAACATTTTTTTAAAAAAGGGGAGGAAAACACAGAGGGGAGGAAATTGTCAAAGAAATAATACAGGAAAATTTCTCAGAGATGAAGGACACAAGGCCTCAGAACAGCGAGTGAAACAGGCCCACACCTGAAACAGGGAACATCACTGAGCAAGAAGTTGGCCAAAATAAGGACAGCAGCCTAAAAGCTTCCGCTGATGGTTAGGTCCCTGTGAAGTGACATAGTGAAAATGAATCATGGATTTCACAAGGAAAATCTGTATACCAATAGCGCGGTGTCTTCAAAGTTTTAAGGGAATTAGATTTACAACCTATGAGTCAACGCTCAGCCAGATCATCAATCATCCAAAGGCAAACTAAATCATTTCCAAATATAAAATTATTTTATGTTTTATATCCCACCATACCCCTCTGCATGGGATGTTGCTTAGTGGTCTGCTCTGGCAACATAAGGGAAGAGACTCAAGACTGTAACCCAGATCTCCGAGAGTGTGGGCTGAGCCCAAGAAACCAGTGAAAGGAAGTTTCTGGATGTTCACTGTCCAGACTGAAGTGCAGGAGCACAGAGGGCTCGAGAAGGTGGATCCTCGGGGAGAGGGAATCTCCAGAGAATGCCTACTGGGGAGGAAAGTTAGGGAGAAACTGAGATGAGGAAGCCACTAATGCTAGGAAAAAAAAAAAAGAAAGAAAGAAAAGCTGTTTGAAACTCCTGATCAAGGAAAAGTATTGCAAGAAAGCAAACATGAGCAGGAATGTCACTGGCTAGGCAAAGAGCCAGATGCGTACGTATATAAATCTCAGCCATGTAAACATGGTTTATTAGTTTTTTTATTTTTTTAATATTTATTTTTATATATTTGTACCAAGTCCCTAGTGAGGCTCTTCAACCTTCGTTGAAACCTGCAGAATCTTTTTAGTTGTGGCGTGCAAGATCTATAGTTGCAGCACGTAAGAGCTAGTTCCCTGACCAGGGATTGAACACGGGCCCCCTGCATTGGGAGTGTGGAGTCTTAGCCACTGGACCACCAGGGAAGCCCATTTATTAGTTTTAGAATCAGTCTTTAAGCAAAGCATGGAAGGCTTCACTACAGTTACAATGGGAACGCTAGGCATGGAGACAATGGAAAAGTACGTAGGACGGAAAAAGGGAGAAGAGGAAGGAGAAGGGAGGAGGGGGGCTGCAGGGTGAGTGGCCCCTTCTTGGGAAGCGTGGAGGGGGAGCATCATCAGAGCTAAGGGTAGGTGAACAGGGAGGGTGGAGTGTGCTTCCTAAAGTGACCACTGTAGCCAAGACAGTGATTTAATGGTGTTGGGAAATGAGACAAAAGGAGAGGGAGGCGGGGTGAGTGAGGTGAACCGTTTTGCAATGGCAGAAAGTCAATGAATATGTTGTTAAAACATGAAATAGAGGAGAGCAGTGTTTGCATAAGGATGTGCAGGTAACATTCAGAAGAAACAGCTCAACAGGTGAGAGGCGATTGCTCTGGGGATCTGAATGGAAGAATGGAGGACGCTGACTAAAAGAAAAAATGTTTTAAAAGCGCTGGTACGCCCCCTATGTTGTCGTTGTGAAGGTGTGTAAGTACGTGATGAGTTAAGTTTGAGATTTCTCAAATGCAGCTAGTGGTTGGAACGGGCGGGCAGCCGCCTCGGTGGCCACTGGCTGCGTGTTTGCTGGTGCGGGGCCCGCCTCCCCCTGCAGCGCTGGACGCACAGATCTTGTGGAGCCAAGGGGCAGTGGGGATGCCCACTTGTGCCTGGCGAGATCCAGGGGATCCAGCTCTTCCACCTCTAGCATCTCATTTCATTCTCCCAGTGACCCTGTGAGCTGGGAATGGAGGGTCGGGGATGCGAGGGTGAGGAATTTCTGCAGAGCAGCTCCAGGAGCAGCCTGTGGTCCATCTCTTATTGAGGGTGTGAGTGGGGAAGGGCAGGTAAGGCCAGGGAGCAGGGTAGACAGGGCAGGGCTCCTGCAGGGCGCCACTTGCTGTGGTTTGAATCTCCAGGATCCAACAATACCAGAGGGTTCGAGGGCCAGAATTCAGATGCAGGCTGTCCCCAAATGACCCCAGCCACACCTATGTTTTAAAATTATATTCTTACTGTGAAAAACGTTGTGAAAACAGCATGAGGATGACTTTCCAAGAATGTGTTTCAATTGCCTGTAATCCTCCCCAGGCCTGTGCACAATAATTGCTTACATCTTTTCTGTGATGCCGTCTGGTCTTTGTCTGCATTATGCATAAATTGGGCATAGTTCGGATCCTCCTGTCCGTGTAACTCTGTAAGCACTCTGCCTCTCCTAAATGGTGTTGCTTGTTTCTACGTAGTTTGCATAATTACCCATGTTAATAGCTGCATATTATGCAGGATCATTTTTAATTAACAACAGCACCCTGGGTTAACAGTTCATCATTCTGCCAAGTATTACTTTATTTTCTAACCTTGGTTTTGTATAACGCTGTTCCTTTTCTGAGAACTCTTTCTTAACAACCTCAAAGTGTGTAGCAGGGGGAGATGTTATTGTCCTGGCTTGATATATGGGCAAACTGCGGCCTAGAGAGGCAATCCTGCCCAAAGGCGTACTGCCAGCAGGGTTGGGCCGAGAGGAAACCTTCTTCTGAGTCTTCTCAAGTTGAGAGCTCTTTTTGCCACACTGCCCTGATGCTAGGTGTTGGACAGTTCTTTCTCTTGATGAGCCAGGGCCCTTCTCAGGAAGGAACTGTCTCCTCACTGTCTAGGTGAGCCAACTGGGGCCCAGCGAGAGCGGTGACTTGCCTAAGGTCACGCTGCAAAGCCAGCAGTCAAAGCCAGGCAGGCTGACTCCAAAGTCAGCTCTCTTTCCAGTAATTTACCTTTTATGTGACTGCCTTTTGGCTACTTCATGTAAGGTTGCTCTGAGCACTGGTATAGAAATAGCTGTTTGAGTCTCTGCTTTCAATTATTTTGAAAGAGGTAAAGTGAAAGTGAAGTCGCTCAGTCGTGTCCGACTCTTTGTGACCTGTGGACTGTAGCCCACCAAGCTCCTCCGTCCATGGGATTCTCCAGGCAAGAGTACTGGAGTGGGTTGAAAGAGGTAGGAGAGCTTTTAAAAACAAATCAAAACTTACGCTCTTGGTTCCCGACTTTTCTGGGGGTAGGGGTCAAGGACAGAGAGGCAAGCACTGTGTCAGAATGCATGGGTGAGTGAAAATATTTGCAAACCATATAGCTGATTAAGGGGCTTGTATCCAGAATATATGAAGAACTCTCACAACTCAGTAATAAAAGACAAAAGACCCAAGTTACAGATGACAAAGGATGTGAACAGATATTTCTCCAAGAAAAATATACAGATGGCCAGAAAGCACATGAAAAGATGCTCTAATCATCAGTCATCAGGGAAACGTAAAACAAAATCACAGTGAGACACCACCTCACACCCACTGGGATAGCTAGAATCAAAGAGTCAGACAATAACAAGTGTCGTTGAGGACGGTGGAGAAATCAGAACCCTCAGACACTGCTAGTAGGAATGTGAAATGGTGCAGCCACTTTGTAAAACAGTCTGGCAGTTTCTGAAAACAGTTAAACATAGAGTTCCCATATGATCTACCCAAAATCGAAAACGTGTTCAAACAAAAACATATACAGAAGTGTTTATAGTAGCACTATTTACAGTAGCCTAAAGGGGTGGAAACTGTCCAAATATTCATCAGCTGATGAAAGGATAAACAAGATAATAATAATATGCGTTAGTATAGCAGCCGTATCCATTCCTGCCCAAACCTGGAAGCGGTCAAGTTATCCTTCAGTAACTGAATGGATAAATAAAGTGTGGCATATCCATACAGTGGCATATTACTCAACCATAAAAATGAATGACCTAACAAGTCATGAAAAGACATGTCCCTAAAGGAAAGGGGAACGTGCTGAAAAGGTTACGTGCCCTGTAATTCCAGCTATGTGGCACTCTGGAAAAGACAAGACTATGGAGACAGTAAAAAGATCAGCGGTTGCCTGGGGTTAAGCGGAGGGAGGAATGAACAGGAGGAACTCAGAGCATTTTTAGGGCAGTGAACCTACCCTTACGACTGTACAAAGAGAAGGTGGATACATGTTGTTACCCATCTGTCAAAGTCGTGACGATGAGGTGTCAGTACCGGTTCATCGGTTACAGTAAATACATTGAATGCATTTATATTTGACAGTGAGTGTCAACTCTGGTAGCAGATTTGAGAGTAGAGAAGGTTATGGGTACAGGGGAGGGGGCCAGGAGGTATATGGAAACTATACTTTTTCCTCAATTTTACTGTGAACCTAAAATGCCTCTAAACAATAAAATCTAAAAATTAATGAAGTATTGACACATGTTACAGCTTGGATGAACCTTGAAACTGTTATGCTAAGTGAAAGAAGCCCGTCACAAAAGACCACATGGTGTATGACTCCATTTGTCGGAAATGTTCAGACTAGGGACGTCTATGGAGACAGGAGAGTAGAGGCTGCTTAGGGCTGGGAGACGCAGAGTAGAGGTGGGGAAGAGGGAAGTAATTCTTCACGGGGATGTGTGCCTCTTTGAGGTCAGAAAGATGTCCTAAAGTTGTGGTGATAACTGCACACACTCGTGAATAAATGAAAACAATTGAATCATGCCCTTTATTTTTATGTCTGATTTTTATTTGGCTGCATTGGGTCTTTGCTGCCCAGTCTTTCCCTGTGGCACACGGACGCTAGCTGTGGAGCGCAGGCTGTTTTTAAAAAGAAGAAGGAGGAAGAGGAGACAGGACTGCAGTCTTGCAGAAGCCCCTCCTAACCACCTCCATCTGCAGCGAGGAGGCAGCCCCCAGCACAGCCCACCCTACCCCCGGCCTGAGGGATGGGCGAGGAGGGTGAGCTTTCTGCCGGGAGATCTCAGGAGCACAGCACTGCTCTGCTGAGCTGCCTCACGGGGGTCTTCGCCTGGTTGGGCACCTCAGCAAGCCACACCCTCTCCACCGTAACCCTGACGGAGACTGTTACAGATGCGACACGGTGACCCTCGCATTGAATCGGCAAAATGGGCCCACAGGAAACACGAGCAGGCTGAAGACAGCCAGCCCTGCATCCGTCCCTCGACCTGGGCAACCACAGGCCAAGGCAGGTTCCCGAGGCCCACGGAGCCTGTCACTTGACCTGTAGAGTTTTCTTTAAAACGTTACCAAAGTTCAGAGCTGAGAAAGACATTGGAAGTTGTCCAGATAATGGCTTCCAGACTTTTCTGTTTCACAGCCTATATCAGCTCCAAATAGCTGGGGAAACTGGCCAAGTTGACATTTTTTCATATTGCTGGCTGTGTGCTAAGTCGCTTCAGTCGTGTCCGACTCTGTGCAGCCCTATGGACTGTAGCCCACCAGGCTTCTCTGTCCATAAGATTCTCCAGACAAAAATATAGGAGTGGGTTGCCATGCCCTCCTCCAGGGGATCTTCCCAACCCAAGGAATGAACCTGCATCTCTTCAGTTCAGTTCAGTTCAGTCGCTCAGTCGTGTCCGACTCTTTTCGACCCCATGAATCACAGCACGCCAGGCCTCCCTGTCCATCACCAACTCCCGGAGTTCACTCAGACTTGCGTCCATCGAGTCAGTGATGCCATCCAGCCATCTCATCCTCTGTCGCGCCCTTCTCCTCCTGCCCCCAATCCCTCCCAGCATCAGAGTCTTTTCCAATGAGTCAACTCTTCGCATGAGGTAGCCAGAGTACTGGAGTTTCAGCTTCAGCATCATTCCTTCCAAAGAAATCCCAGGGCTGATTTCCTTCAGAATGGACTGGTTGGATCTCCTTGCAGTCCAAGGAACTCTCAAGAGTCTTCTCCAACACCACACTTCAAAAGCATCAATTCTTTGGTGCTCAGCCTTCTTCACAGTCCAACTCTCACGTCCATACATGACCACAGGAAAAACCATAGCCTTGACTAGACGGACCTTAGTTGGCAAGGTAATGTCTCTGCTTTTGAATATGCATCTCTTAAGTCTCCTGAATTGGCAGGCTGGTTCTTTACCACTAGTGTTACCTGGGAAGCCCTTTTATTTTCCTAAATTAAAACAATTTTTTAAAACTAACATCATTATTTGATTTAACAAAAGAACAATTGACAAAATAGAATATCAGAATAAAGAGAAGCCATTTAAATGGAAAAAGCTGAGCTTTAGGAAAACCTTGCTACATTTTTCCTTTCCTCTCCCCTCCTCACCCCTAGCTCCTATAGCGAAAGCTTGCCAAATCCTGGAGCAGGAATGGCTTGGGGGCCCAGGCTTTGGGCATCAGTCCCCATTCAGTTCTTGAATCTTCCTGAAGCCATCTCTGGAAACGTGTTTCTCCAACAGCTGGAGTTTAGTGTCAGATAGACCTTGGTTCAAATCCTGCCTTGTAATATACTGGCTATGCATAGACTTCTGCAAGTTTCTTACTTTCTCTGAGCCTCAATTCCCTTATCTTTAAAATAATCCTTGTCTTACAGATTTTTTTGGTGGAAATTATCACAAAATAAAAGAAAAAAAATATGAGTTTTTGGCACATAGTAAGCACTACATTGTTACTTCCATGTCATCCTGAGATAATCCATGCCGTTTTCCTGGCACTTGAATCAATAAAAAGTTATTCCCTGAGTATAGGTAAACCTGCTTTCCTGGAAATCCATGCTGATCTCATCCGTGTGCTTTAGGATCACATGAAATAAACCTAATCCTTCTGTCATGTGACAGATCTCAGTTCCTTTTTGATCTTCTGTTCTCCAGATAAGTATCCCATCTCTGTCAATCATTCCTCAGAAAAGTTCTCACTACCCTGCTTCCACTGGTCAGCTATAATAATGCTGTGTAATAAACCTCTCCCAAAACTTAAAGGTCAAACAAACAACTCAATGGCACAAGTTTCACTTAGCAGGGTTTGACTCCAGGCAAGGTGTGTCCAGGTCTGCCCCAGGTATCTCTCATCTTCCTTGAACTCCCCAAGGCCTGTTCTTTTAATAACAGAGGTCGAAGTGTAAGGAAAGTGAAAGTGAAAGTGAAGTCGCTCAGTCGTGTCCAACTCTTTGTGACCCATGGACTGTAGCCCACCAAGCTCCTCTGTCCATGGGATTCTCCAGGCAAGAATACTGGAGTGGGATGCCATTTCCTTCTCCAAGAAGTGTAAGGAACTATACTCATTTGTGCCAGCATATTTCTCGACTTTGTTGCCTTCTCATATCATTGGCCGAAGAAAGTCAGAAGACCAACCTTGAATTCCAGAGGCCATGGCAAATGTATGGATGTAGAATATGGAGGAGTGAAGAAGTGAGGACGATAATTCAGTCTTTCAACTGTTCACTTTCCCTTTGTCCTGTTTCCATTGACTTTGACTTCTTTCCACTAGACACATTTTTCTATGATCTCATTGGGATGTAAGGAGTAAGAAGCTGGGGAGGAAAAATCAAGACCTTGCATAATCAAGCCCTACCTACCTCTCCGACCTCATCTCCTACCCCTCTCCTTACTCTCTACACATTAGCTGCAAACGGTTCCTTTAATTTTCTTGAAGACACTAATTTCTTTGCCACCCCAGGGTCTTTGCATGTGCTATTCTTTTGTGTGGAAAACTCTTCTCCCCTTTAACCTCTTCCTCTGCTCCAAGATAGGTTTCTTCTCATATTTAAAATAGAACTTACCTGTCATGTCCTAAAATCCATGTCTTTCTAATCATTGGATTCAATTAAGTCTCCCTCTTTTGTTCTCTAGGGTCTTGTTTCTTTTCCTCCTGGTACTTTACCTTCATCTGTATTTAGGTGTCTATTTATTTTTGTTTTTCTTCCTCTACCAGACTACAAATTTCACGAAGGCAAAGACCACGTCTGCCTTGCTCCCTGCTGCACCCCCACTGCCCAGCAAAGACCCCAACACACAGCAGATGCCTCCTACACATTTACTGAGTGAAGAAATGTAGGATTAAATGCAAAAGAATAAATGAATGAATGGATTCCATCACTTTCTTTCCATTGCATTCACTCACATCCTCTTGCCCTCTGTTCAATGACAGGCGGCAAAGGAGGAAAGGAAGCATTAAACTGCTCTCAGAACACAGCCCGGCAAAGGCCCCTCATCTTTTCTTAGGTGCACGGCCTTTGTCACCAATGCTTAACTATTTTTGATGAGGATTTGCTTCCATGACTCATTTTGCTTAGACACTTGCTCAGAGGAATTCATGCCCTCTGACCACATGCTCACCGTTTAGAGAGGTGACCAGATGTGCGCCAGATGGCTTAGGATCAAAACCATGCCGCCAATCAGTCACCGGGGGACAGACGACAGGGTCCGCACAGGAGGACTGTGGAGAAATGGAGGTCCAGGGCACAAACCGCTGCTTGCAAGGTGGAGAGGTTTGGTTTTCGATGCTCCAAGTGCCCAGTTCGGTCCCCACTTCAAAATCCTTCTTTGTCTTCCCACGTAAGCTTTTCAGTGAGACTTTGCTCTTCACCTTCCACCCACCCCCCACAAACCCTGAACCAAGAAAAGGGCTTTGTCTTTTCGGTCTGCAGTTTTTTTTAAAAACATCTGCACCTGTTTCATGAAGCCCTCTGTAGCACAGAGAACAAGCACACCGTGGGCCAGAAAGTCAATGTGAGTCCCATCTCTCTGGCCCTTACCATCTGGAGGATGCAGGCAGGTAGGTGAGTTAAAAAACCTCAGTTTCCTCACCTGAAAATGGGCATGGACCCCTCTAATTATTGAGCAGTGATGAGGATTGGTTGAAACAAGATAACATCAAAGTGTTTCCTGAACTGTGAAAGGTGATTCACACGTGTGACGTTACTTACCTTCTTCAGTTAACTAAGGCTGTGTCATGGAGAATAAGGGGTTAAAGATTCAAGAACAAAAAACTCCTTCTACAACAGAAGAAAAGAGAATAATGCCCACTTCCAGAAGTACTTGAAGGGCAGATTGCTTAGGATGGGATTGCAATCGGGTCTCCAAGCGGGAGAAATGATTGCCATCCTCATCAATATTACTGCCAGCTAAGGCTATGTGAGGCGCGATCAGGTAATTGAGGTCCCCAATTCAGATTTCAGCCAGACACCAAGATTAATAGGAATGACTTCTGGGAATTAACTCTTTATAGCTTTCTAATGCACAATGCACTTGGGATTTGACAGTAACATTTAGACCTGCACATTTGGAAGGCAAAGGTCTGTTGTCCGGTTTAGCTAGCCCAAATGTTGCAAAAGCCAAGGTCCCTGCATTTCTGTATAGTTGTCAGTTCTGGTTGACCTGAGGACGTTCACCTACCTGAGCCCCTGGGCAGCCGCTTCCAAGAGGTTGTTGTAGGTCAAAAGGACCGCTGGGAGAGAGAGAATGGTGATGACTGGGGACAATCCAACTTCGATGTCCTAGAAACAACAACAGACCAACACCACAGAACCACAACACCTCTAAACCATGCAGCAACATCACTCTGCTGGGTCAGGGCAGTGGCACTTACATCATTAACTCAGTTAGTGTTTACTGGACCTTTATCATGCACCCAGTACCATATTAATAGGAAAAAACCTACAGTAGACAGAGACAAATCCCTTAGGGGAAAAAACCCTACACATTTTCATGATGAAAACACCCAACAAACCAGGAGAGGAAGGGAGACTTTATAAAGCCATCTACAAAAAACTCTCTGCTAACGTCACACTTAGCCTGATGCTTTACCCCTAAGTTCAGGAAGCAGACAAAGAAGTTCACTTCCGCTCCTTCTAATCAACATCGTGCTAGAAGTTCTAGCCAGGGCAGTTAGGTAAGGGGGAAAGTGATCCAGGTTGGAAAGGAAAAAGTAAAACTATCTCTATTTATAGATGATGTGATCTTACAAATGGAAACCACTAAAGAATTCACACACTCCAAAACCAAAAACAATTAGAGCTAATAAGCAAGTTCATCAACATTGCAGGATCAATATACGCAAATCAGTTGTCCTTCTCTACACTAGCAGTGAGCAATCCAAAAAGGAAATTAAGACAACAATTCATTTCACAAGAGCATCAAAGAGAATAAAATAGTTAGGATGACTTGTACTCTGAAAACTACGAAATGCTGTTGAAAAAATTAAATAAAACTTAAATAAATGGAAAGAGATCATGTGTTCATGGATTGGAAGACTTATTATTAAGATGCAAAATTCTCCAAAATGTTGTACAGCTTCAGTGCAAACTATATAAAAAAATCTAACTGCTTTCTTTGCAGAAATGAACAAGCTTATCCTTAAATTCACATGAAATTTCAGGGGACCCCATATAGCTTAAACAACCTTGAAAAAGAACAAAAGTGAGGGTCTCATACTTTCCAATTTCAAAACTTGCTACAAAGCTACAATAACCCAACACTGTGGTACTGTCAAAAGTCAAAAGGATACATACTTGAAGTGAAGTGACATGAAAATCACGCAGTTGTGTCTGATTCTTTGCGACCACACGGACAATACAGTCCATGGAATTCTCCAGGCAGAATACTGGAGTGGGTAGCCTGTCCCTTCTCCAGGAGACCTTCCCAACCCAGGGACTGAACCCAGGTCTACCCACACTGCAGGCAGATTCTTTACCAGCTGAGCCACAAGGGAAGCCCAAGAATTCTGGAATGGGTAGCCTATTCCCTCTCCAGTGGATCTTCTCGACCCAGGAATCGAACTGTGGTCTCTTGCCTTGCAGGCAGAATCTTTACTAACTGAGTTATCATATATAGGTCAATGGAATAAAGCTGAAAACCCAGAAATAAACCCATACATCTATGTGTGATCAGTTGTTCTGTGACAAGGAAGCCAAGCCCATTCATTGCTAAAAGAATAGTCATATCAACAAATGTTGCTAGGAATTGGATACCCACATGCTTTTGCATGAAGTTGGATGCCTATCTCACGGCATAAACAAAAGTTAATTCAAAATCAGTAAAACTATTGAACTCTTGGAAGAAAACATAAGTATAAGTATTTGTGACCTGGGATTAGGCCAGAGTTTCGTAAATATAACACCAAGAGCACAAGCCAATAAAAGAAAATACAAAGTAAACTTGATCAAAGTAAAAACTTTTCAAGAAAGATCCAGTGATTTCACTTATGTGTGGAATCTGAAAAACAAAATGAGCAATCGTAAAGCAGAAACAGGGTTATAGACACAGAGAACAAACTGGTGGTTACCCGAAGGGAAGGGACTGGAGGGATAAGTGAAAATAGGTGAGGGAGATTAAGGGGTATGAAATTCTAGTTATGAAATAAATGTCACAGCAAAGTAATGTACAATACAGGGATATAGTCAATAATATTTCAGTAACTTTATATGATGACAGATGGTAATTAGACTTATGGTGATCATTTTATAATGTATAAAAATACCAAATCACTGTTGTATACCTGAAAATAATATAATACTCTAAGTCAGTTATACTTCAATAAAAAATTTAAACTCATGTATCAGAGAACACTATCAAGAAAGTATTGGGTTGGCCAAAAAATTCATTTGGGCTTTTCCATAACAACTTACAGAAAAACCCGAACAAATTTTTTTTTGGCCAATCCAATAAAAAGACAATGCATTTCTGTGTGTTCCAGAGAAAAAAATCTGGACTCCCCTGGCGGTCCCAGTGGTTAAGACTGCTTCCACTGCAGAGGTGCAGATTTCATCCTTGGTCAGGTAATGAAGATCTCTCATGCTATACAGCCTTCCAGAATTTTTAATTTAAAAAATTTAAAAATTAAATTTAAATGTAAAAAATGGAAGAAAATACTTATAAATACTGAATAAAAGTCTAGTATCCAGAATATATCGATAGCTCTTATAACTCAACAACAAAAAGACAATCTAATTTTTAAATAACAAAGGCTTTGGATAGATATTTCTCCAAATAACATATTCAAGTGGCCAATAAGTGCGTGAAAAGATGCTCAACATCATTAGTCACTAGGGAAATCAAAACTATAGTGAGATACCACTTCATCCCCACTAGAATGATTGTATATCATCAAAAAGGCAAACAATATTAAGTGTTGGTGAAGATGTGAAGAAACTGCAACCCTCATGATTTGCTGGTGAGAATGTAAAATGTTACAACCACTGTGGAAAATAATTTGACATTTCCTCAAAAAGTTAAACATAGAATTTCCACATGTCCCAGAAATTACTCTCTCTAAGAACTGAAAACAGATATCCAAAACAAAAATTTGTATGCAAATACTCATAGCGGTGTTATTCACAACAGCTGAAAGATGGTAACAAGCTATATGTCCATCACTGATGAATGGGTAATCAAAACGTGGTATATCTATACAGTGGAATATTATTCATCCATAAAAAGCAATATGCTACGACATGGATGAAACTTGGAAGCTGCTGAGTGAAAGAAGCTAGACCCCAAAATCCACACATTTAGATGCAATGTTCAGAGTAGGAAAATCGGTAGAGATAGAAAGCAGATTCATGTGGGTCAGGAGCCGGGAAAAGATGAAATGGGAGTGATGGTTTAATGAGTGTGGGGTTTCTTTGGCAGCTACTGATTATGTTCTATCATTGGCTGGTGGTGATAGTCGCAAAACACTGATGCTAAAAAAAAAAATCACTGAATTGTACACTTGAAAGTGGTTGAAATGATGACTTTTATATTATAGTTTAAAAGAAAAATACATGGCAAGTCAAGATGTTCGCTGGTGGACTCAGTTTCACCAAGAATAAAGGTAATCAAACTCTCTATTCCCTGAATGTACATTTTGAGGCCCCTGTTTTTAACCCTGTTATGACTTTGATCACACATGGCTGTCCACAAGACTGTAGACTTTATGAGGTCAGGGTTGGAGCCTGAATCCCAGAAGTCTATCACAGTACCGACAAAACAGTGGAAACAGTGGGGCCTAAGGGGGAAATAGCACAACCTTTGTTCCTGTCCAAATCGACTGGTCCCTCTTAGAGTAACAGTATGAGAAGAAAAAGAAACTCCCCCCCAACCCTGCCGCAAACACGTGATAGCACAGGCAAACAATTTGAATTCCCTCATCTTCCCTTCCTTCAAATTCTAAGGCATCAGGGCTGAAAAAGAAAGCATCTCTTGCAATGGATGCTAAGGTTACCGAAGGGAAATCATGTTGATTATTGAAATGTGAAGATCCATCCACTCAAAGCGCCAGGAGCTATAAAAAGCAGAATAAGCCATCTCCATGGAAGAATCAGGCAGCCTTTCAGGGGTTATGATAGCAGCGCTCGGAATGCTCATTTCAGAGCAAGTAGGAAAAAAGTAAAAGCTAAAACTAGACTTCATCACCTGACATTTTCACCATCCTCTCCAGGCTTGGCTAAACTCCATTCTCAGATTCTTGGACACTTGACGCATCTTCCTCTCGCGCCACAGTGAAGGCATATCTTGGGGTGTGGGCTAGAGTTTCAGCCGCATCAAAATCTGTTAATTGTCCACTCAGGTTCTTACCTGGGTTCAGTCTCACAGCCTCTTGCATTTCTCCAACCAGACATGACCCTAGGTCTTGGCTGAAGCTGACCTCTCTCCCAACACCACCATTCCGACTAACTGACCCTTATTCTTCCGTCAAGACTCAGCTGAGACTTCCTCTCCAGAGGGAAGTCCTTTCTGATCCCAGGTTGCATAAGACTACCCCATTTCCATCCTCACAGCCGCCCAGACCACTCAGCAGAGCCCACCCCTGTTCCCTGCCTTTTCTCACCAGCCTGTGAGTGCTTTGAAGGCAAAGGAGCTCTGAGTTGACTGTCTTTATTTAAATCAATAACCAAGTAAACCCTCTAGGCCATGTCCCCTCCTTCGTGAAATAATGGGGTTGGACAAGATCCTTGATGTGGTCTGAATACAGCCCACAGATTGATTTGGCTGACACAATATTTATTGTATTTAAGCAAGTCTTTGAAAATTGGGAAAGTTTATATTAAAGTCTTGATCTCTGCCTTATCTTGAAAACTCGAGTGATTTGGCAGCTTTGGGCCTCATTTGTGGATGGAGCAGTCCGATGCCTCTCTAGGTGGGGTGTATACTGGTCCCTCACTCATCTAGACTTCTGAAGGCATTGAACTTGAGTCCTGGTCTAGATGTCAGCTCCAAACCTGAGGCTCCACCACCCCCTGTACCCAGCTTCTCTTCTTTTTCCTGCATCCAGTCAACATCGTCACTTTTTTAAATCTTGGTGAGAGCCTGTGAATTGAGACCTTCAACATGCCTTGTTCTATTTGTTCATCTGTTTACTGTCTTTGTACTTTCAGGCAGTAGTCACAAGCCTCCCTGTTATTTCCTAAAAATTAATCACTAGGTACAAGTTAATAATCCCTGAAAACCATTAATGCCAGTCCTCTAAAAAGCACTAGGGCTTTTAGGTTAAAAAGCACCCTCCTCTTTCCCAGCACTGAACTAGGAGCGGTAAACGCCAATTTCCAAAGCACATTTCGAAGGTAATCCAACTGAATATGGACTTCTTAAAAGTACCTCAAATTCCTGAGCAAATCCTACCTATATATAACCACTTAAGCAATTTCAAATACATTTCCACTGCATAATTATGCAAGGGCTTTGGTCATAAAACATGCTGCTGCAATCTTGAATGAAATCACCAGAGATTGTTACTCATAAGAAAAATACCCAGTTACAAGGATACCTGTCATCAATTCCTCAATGGATTTCCATCTTGTCATTTCCCACCAACCGAGTGGCCCCAATCAGTCCACACTCAGCTCGTTGGAAAGGCTGTGCAGAGCGAACGAGCGCCCTGCCCAGAGAGGAAACTCAATTAGCATCTAGCTGGGCCTAAGCAGATTGGCCCGTAATGCTGTGGGTTTTGAGCTTGAAAGCACAAGTCATTATGTTTCTGTATATTAGTGAAAAGGGACCATTCTTTCCTCCAGAAACCTGCTATTCCTCCTACATTCCCTATTGACAGGGTTTAGAGCAGCGGTTCTCAACCTTAGCGTATATTAGAAACACTTGGGGCTTTTTTTGAAAAAGCTGAAGTTCAGACACCGCTGATGACCAGCTCAGCCAGACTTTGAGAGAAGGAGCCAGCTGACATCAGGATGAGATGCTGATCCGGATTCCAGAGCATGGCCTCGTTATTGGGCTACTGTTACTGTGGTCCCTGAACCAACTGCCTCAGCATCACTTGGGAACTTGATAGAAATGCAGGACGCTGAACCAGAAACTCTCGTTCTGGGCACAGTCATCTCCAGCGGAACAGGCGTTCCAGGTGATTCTAATATATGCTAAGGGTTGCGGACCATAGGTGTCAGGTTTGGGTTTCTCTCAAGCCCACCACTAACTCACTCCGTGACCTGAGGCAAGTGCTTTCCCTAGCTGAGGCTCAGTTTTCACACCTATAAAATGGGTATAATGAGGAATTAAATGGGACAGTGCACAGAGTGCATTTGATATGCTTTCTAATACAGAATCAGCACCCAATTAAATGTCAGCTAATATCATCCAGGTCTCCAACTTGGAAGTTTAGTTCCCGTTTCCCTTCCCCATCATGCCCCCTCCCAGCACCAATCCTTCAGTTCAGTTCAGTCGCTCAGTCGTGTCCCACTCTTTGTGACCCCATGAATCGCAGCACGCCAGGCCTCCCTGTCCATCACCAACTCCCGGAGTTCACCCAGACTCACGTCCATCGAGTCAGTGATGCCATCCAGCCATCTCATCCTCTGTCATCCCCTTCTCCTCCTGCCCCCAATCCCTCCCAGCATCAGAGTCTTTTCCAATGAGTCAACTCTTTGCATGAGGTGGCCAAAGTACTGGAGTTTCAGCTTTAGCATCATTCCTTCCAAAGAAATCCCAGGGCTGATCTCCTTCAGAATGGACTGGTTGGATCTCCTTGCAGTCCAAGGGACCCTCAAGAGTCTTTTCCAACACCACAGTTCAAAAGCATCAATTCTTCGGTGCTCAGCCTTCTTCACAGTCCAACTCTCATGTCCATACATGACCACGGGAAAAACCATAGCCTTGACTAGATGGACCTTAGTTGGCAAAGTAATGTCTCTGCTTTTGAATATGCTATCTAGGTTGGTCATAACTTTTCTTCTAAGGAGTAAGCGTCTTTTAATTTCATGGCTGCAGTCACCACCTGCAATGATTTTGGAGCCCAAGAAAATAAAGTCTGAGTCAAACATCTTTCACTCATTTTTTTATATTTATTTATTTGGCTTCGTTGGGTCTAAGTTGTAACACAGAGGATCTTTGCTGCGGCGCGTGGGAGCTTTTCGTTGCAACGTTTGGGCTTCTCTCTAGTTGTGGTACTTGGGCTCAGTATTGAAGCACTCGGGCTTAGTCTCCCTGAGGTATGTGGGATCTTGGTTCCGTGGCCAGGGATCGACCCCATGCCCCCGGCACTGCAAGGCAGATTCTTAGTCCCTGGACCACCAGGGAGGTCCTCTGTCATCCGCTCTAATACTCCTGCACTTCTCCACTGCTTCCACCACTGCCTTTAAGTCCAAGATCTCATCACCCTGCACTGACGAGAGATGCAGACTCCGCACAAGGGCTGATGCTAGCAAAGAGACGACAAAGGAAAAGAGACAAAGGAGCCTTGTGGACGCCGGAATCAGAGTCCCTCCCGAGGAAGAGACTGAGCCAACGCCGGTCTATTCTGTCAATCCTTTCCTTCTGGAATTTCATGCTGGGTCACAAGTTCAGCCCTGAAATTTTAAGAAAACCCTTAAGCCTCCAGACCTGTTGCCCAAGCCTCAGAGTCAGAGCCGGAACTCCCTGAGTTAGTTGGGGCCCCAGGCAGTCTTGAGACCTCCTGGAAACGTCTCCTGGCCTCTTCTCAGCAGCTCCCCCACTCCCCCAGCCAGGAAGTGAGAAAGCCACGTTGAAGACCTAGGCCAAGGAGCCTCATTTCTAAATGAGCCTCGATTGATTCGTCCACGAATCTCACCTCCAGGTGGGCCCTCGTGCCTGTCGGGAGAAACGGCCCCTCACCTGTTCTTCTGGCTGACCGTGCAGAAACTGTCTCCCCAAGCAGCAGTCACATGGATGGAATAAACGAGAAAAGGGGGCTGGGGGCCGAGGCTTGGTGACACAGGGAATGAGGCTTCACCATGGCCACGCGTGTGGGGACCCCAGGGCCTCCATGCTGTGCTTCAGGCACCTTCCCACCCTCGGGCCTCAGGCTGGTCCTTGCCTCTTCCTGGCTCCTGCCGCCCACTCCACGAATCCACAGAGCACCCCCCATCTCCTCCACCCTTGGGTTCAAGGATCGCCTCTCACTGAGCTGGCCTTGACCAGCCTGTTCACAGCAGAGCAGCCCCCGCAAACCATGCGCGCCCTCTCCATCTGCACATCCTTCCCTCACTGTGCTCTTCTTTTCGCGGTTAGCTACCGTCTTTGAGCTCAGAGCCTCTCAAGCTTGAGTTACATCAGCATCATCCGAAGGGCTTGTTAGAACACGGGCCCTTCCCCCAGACGGTCTAACAAGCCCTCGAGCGACACTGCTGCTGCCCATCCAGGGACCTGGCTGATGTACCACAGAGCCTGCTTGATGCAACCCCACGGTGGGCTGGAGAGGGTGGTCCTGAGAATAGGACATCCCTGAGTCCAAGTACTAAGTGTACCGCTTCCCAACTGTGACCTTGGGCAGATTAGGGACGATCCTTTGTTTCCTTGACTGTAAACAGGATGGTCAGGACTGGTACCAAACTTGCAGGGCCCAGTGTAAGAAACACACATGGAAACACACAATGCCCTGCTAAAAAACGATGATGGATTTCCAGGTGTTGACAGCAGAGTATTAAACTGAGTGCAGGGCTCTTTCTGAGCCCAGGGCCCTGCATGCCGCCACTGTTTGCATGCCCGAGCTGCTGGGCCTGGGTGTGATAATAAACAGTATCTGGTTTATTAGGCTGCCGTGAAGACCAGTCAGCATGGGGAAGCACCTTATACAGTTCCTGGTATAGAGTAGATGCTGAAAACACGACTGTCCCTCCTTAGGTAACTTTAAATTTTATTTATTACTTATTTACGGCTGTGTGGAGAGTGGAGACTGCTCTCTAGTTGCAGTGCCAGGCTTCTCTCTGCAGAAGGTCCCTTCGCTTCGGAGCACAGGTGTGAGGCGCGCAGGCTCACTAGTGGTGGCCCACGGGCTTGGTTGCCCCAGGGCTTGTGATATCTTCGCGGACCAGGGATCGAACCTGCATTCCTTGCATAGGCAGGTGGATTCTTAACCACTGGCCCACCCAGGAAGCCCTCCCTCCTAAAATCTCACCTTCCTTTCCCACCATCTGTTACCTCTCGGAGGGAGCTTTCTGGGTACACGCCCCCAGTCCTCACCCTCGAGCTTGGTCCTCCTGGGAGCTGGCGGCAAAGCCCTCCCAGCCCAGCACTCGGGCTGCAGCTGCAGACGGCTGGCTCTGCTGCTCCCAGGAGTGAGGGATCGGACTCCCTTCCAGGGACCCTTTGTTGCCTGGGTAGTCCCAGTGGGGACGTTCTGGGAGGTACAGGCTGGACCATAGGAGAGAGCAAAGGCCAGCCCATGGCTGGGCCGCTGGCCCCAGAACTGCTCCCCAGGAATGAGGGTGAGCCGACAGGCGGGCAGGGTGACCACTTAGCTCCCCCGGTGTTGACGGAAACCCACGCTGGGCTGGTGTCTTGCTCCTGCCACCCATCCGAGGGAACAAACCGAAGGACACATTTCTAGACCTGGAAGCACCCCTTTCTCTAGCTTTACTGTGTTAGCTCACCCTGCAGACTCTCAAACAATCAGATCGGGCAGAAAATACCAACTCCTCCGTGGGTGCTGAGCTGGGGGGGCTTGTTGAGCAGTAGGGAGAAAGCAAGAACCTGGCCCCCGGGCACCACCTTGACCCCAGTCCTGAGCACTGTTGGCACCTCCGACCGCCCCCCCGCCCCCACCCCGCACCAGCCTAGGCTGAGAGCCAGCTGAGGGCCTTGCCCCACCGAAAACAACAACAGGACACCCAGCCTCCTGCAGCGGACACGTGATGGCAGCAAACAGGGTGGGTGGGCGGGGCGGGGGGAGGTGGGGCCATGCAGCTCCCGCTTTAAGTAAAACCTCCACCATAAAAACCTACAGCTTCACGCCGAAGACAAGGTCACATTTTCCAACAGCCTCATCCTATTATCGCCCACTAAGTTTCTTTTTGAAGTCAACTCCCCAGGTAAATAATGTAATTCAATTCGCAAAACATCCCTTGTGCTTCGTCTTTCAGAAAAAGCCATGTCTGTCATGGGAAGTAGTGTGCACACATATACATCTGAATGTCTTGTGCGCACGTGCAGCTCACAGTAAGGGGGGCCCGCTGGCCCAGGAACCGCATGGCCTCCCTGCTGCAGGGGAGGCCCCGTGATGGCACTCCCTCGCTCTGTGACCCCGCACGAGGTCCTTGTCTTTCTGCTGTGCCTTTTTCCCTTTTGTGCCTGGAGGAGTCGTGAAGACGGGCGATAATGAAAATTAACGAGGTGCCTGACACAGGGTGATAGCTAATCAGAGCAAACGGGCAAGGTAGCTAGAACGGCCGCACCAAGTAGCAAACGCACCTGGCATGTGGAAGCTGCCCCCCAGATGTTCGCTGAGAGGAGTCGAGGACCCTGAGTTGGATCCCATGGGGCTTTGCCTGATCCCACATGGAGAAATGGCAAAGCGGGATTGCTTCCTCTGCCTCCTTCCTCCGGCAGTCTCCTTCTGGGGTTTGTAGCCCTTTCCCGACCTCACTAACTGGGAGAACACCTCCCCTGGGTGTTCTCACCATCATTTGGGTGGCTGGAGGATGAGGAAAGTCTGAAGTACAGCAATGCGATGGCTAATTTTGTGACTCATTTTGCCCGGGCGGAGGGAAGCTCGGGTAACTGTCTGGGGACTTTCGTGGTGGTCTGGTGGTTAAGAATCCTCCTTGCAATGCAGGGGATACAAGTTCAATCCTCGATCCAAGAGGATCACACATGCCACAGAGCATCTAAGCCCGTGCGTCACAACTACTGAGCCACACTCTGGAAGCCGCAAGCCCACAACGAGAGAGTCTATGCACTGAAACGAAAGACTCCCCCCCGACACAAGGAGGATCCCGCACGCCACAGCTAAAACCCTACACAGCCAAAGGAGTAAAGCTGCTGTTGTCTTTGTTCAGTCGCTCAGGCGTGTCCAACTCTTTGCTACCCCATGGACTGCAGCACGCCAGGCTTCCCTGTCCTTCACCATCTCCCAGAGTTTGCTCAAACTCATGTTCATTGGGTCGATGAGGCCATCCAACCATCTCATCCTCTGTCACCCACTTCTCCTCCTGCCTTCAATCTTTCCCAGAATCAGGGTCTTTTCCCAGTGAATCAGCTCTTCCCATCAGGTGGCCAAGGTATCAGAGATTCAGCTTCAGCATCAGTCCTTCCAAAGACTATTCAGGATTGATTTACTTTAGGATTGACTTGTTTGATCTCCTTGCGGTCCAAGGGACACTCAAGAGTCTTCTCTAACACGACAATTCCAAAGCATCAATTCTTTGGCACTCCGCCTTATTTATGGACCAACCCTCACACCCATACATGACTATTGGAAAAACCATAGCTTTGACTATATGGACCTTTGTTGGCAAAGTGATGTCTCTGCTTTTTAATATGCTGTCTAGGTTTGTTATAGCTTTTCTTCCAAGGACAAGTGTTCTAATTTCATGGCTGCAGTCACCGTCCAGAGTGATTTTGGAGCCCAAGAAAATAAAATCTGTCACTGTTTCCACTTTTTCCTGGGCCTGGAAAATCCCATGGACAGAGGAGCCTGGTAGGCTGCAGTCCGTGGGGTCGCTAAGAGTCGGACATGACTGAGCAACTTCACTTTCACTTTTCACTTTCATGCATTGGAGAAGGAAATGGCAACCCACTCCGGGGTTCTTGCCTGGAGAATCCCAGGAACAGTGGAGCCTGGTGGGCTGCCATCTATGGGGTCGCACAGAGTCGGACACAACTGAAGCGACTTAGCAGCAGCAGCAGCAATGGGCCTGGATGACATGATGTTAGTATTTTTTAGTGCTGACTTTTAAGCCAGCTTTTTCACTCTCCTCATTCACCCTCATCAAGAGGCTCTTTAGTTCCCCTTTGCTTTCTGTCATTAAAGTGGTATCATCTTCATATCTGAGGTTGTTGATATTTCTGGTAATCTTGATTCCAGCTTGTGCTTCATCCAGCCTGGCTTTTAACATGAGGTACTCTGCATATAAGTTAACTAAGCAGGGTGACAATATACAGCCTTGATATACTCCTTTCCCAATTTTGAACTAGTCAGTTGCTCAATGTAAGTTTCCAACTGATGCTTCTTGACCTGCATACAGGTTTCTCAGGAGACAGGAAAGGTGGTCTAGTATTCCCATCTCTTTAAGAATTTTCCACAGTTGTTATAATCCACACAAAGACTTCAGTATAGTCAATAAAGCAGAAGTAGATATTTTTGGAATTCCCTTGCTTTTTCTATGGTCCAACGGATGTTGGCAATTTGCTCTCTGGTTCCTCTGCCTTTTTTAAACTCAGCTTCAGTCAGTTCAGTTCAGTCGCTCAGTCATGTCTGACTCTTTGTGACCCCCCTGGACTGCAGCACGCCAGGCTTCCCTGTCCATCACCAACTCCCAGAGCTTACTCAAACTCACGTCCATTGAGTCGGTAATGCCATCCAACCATCTCACCCTCAGTTGTCCCCTTCTCCTCCTGCCTTCAATCTTTCCCAGCATCAGGGTCTTTTCCAATGAGTCAGTTCTTTGCATCAGATAGCCAAACTCAGCTTTATACCTCTGGAAGTCCTTGGTTCATGGACTGTTGAAATCTAGCTTGAAGGATTTTGAGCATGACTGTGATAGCATGTGAAAAGAGCACACTTATGTGGTAGTTTGAACATTCCTTGGCATTGCCTTTCTTTGGGATTGGAATGAACTGACCTTTTCCAGACCTGTGGCCACCGCTGAGTTTTCCAAATTTGCTGGCATGTTGAGTGCAGCACTTTAACAGCATCATCTTTTAGGACTTGAAATAGCTCAGCTGGAATTCCATCACTTCCACTAGCCTTGTCTGTAGTAAAGCTTCCTAAGGCCCACAGCTTCACACTCCAAGATGTCTGGCTTTAGGTAAGTAACCACATCATCGTGGTTATCTGGGTTATTAAGACCCTTTTTGTACAGTTCTTCTGTGTATTTTTGCCACCTCTTCTTAATCTCTTCTGCATCTGTTAGGTCCCTGTTATTTCTGTCCTTTATTGTGTCCATCTTTACATGAAACGTTCCCTTGGTATCTCCAATTTCCTTAAAGACATCTCTAGTCTTTTCCATTCTACTGTTTTCCTCTATTTCTTTGCATTGTTCACTTAAGAAGTCTTTCTTATCTCTCCTTGCTATTCTCTAGAACTCTGTATTCAGTTGGGTGTATCTTTCCCTTTCTCTTTTGCCTTTCCCTTTTCATCTTTTCTCAGCTATTTGTAAGGCCTCCACAGACAACTACTTTGCCTTCTTGCATTTCTTTTTCTTGGGGATGGTTTTGGTCACCTCCTCCAGTACAATGCCTCTGTCCACAGTTCTTCAGGCACTCTGTCTACCAGATTTAACCCCTTGAATCTATTCATCACCTCCACTGTACAATCATAAGGAAATAAGGAAATAAATCTTTTTAAAAACCACATTATGTCTTGCTGTGTCTTGGAAAAGATTAGCCTTTGAATCAGTAGACAAGAGTAAAGAAGATCACTCTCCACAATGGAGGTGGGGACCCTCCAATCTACTGAGGGCCCTAGCGGGGCAATAGGGCAGAGAAAGAGTGGACATGCTCTCTTTGCCTGAGTCAGGACACCCGTCTTCTCCTGCCCTGAGACATCAGTGTTCCTGGGTCTCAGGCCTTCGGGCTCAGACTGAATTACACCGCCTGCTTCCCTCTGCCTCCCGTGGGCAGAGAGCAGCCAGGGGTGCCTCATGGGAGCTGAGACCTGTGACAAATATAGAGCAACATCCGTTCAACTCTGTTTTTCAGGAGAATCATAACACAGGCACTTCCTAAAACAAAGCAGTGCCTCAGTGGAGTTTTAACAGAGAGGGACCCAGTGGGGGCACCTTGAGGCCCAGGCCTCAAGGAAGTCCTGTGTAAACTTGGACATCTCTCCAAAATGTTCAGTTCAAATCCTGACACCGACGCGACCCAGGACGTGGCATCCGCCCTCCATCTCTAAACGTCGCTTCCATGCTTGTGCGCTGCTGTCAGAACGATGGCGCCATGTAACACTGAACACACACACCCTGTCCACGGGAAACGAGTGCAGAGGGCCACCAAAAGGCGGGAAAGAACATCACCTTAGTCTGATCAGGCCTCTGTAACACATGCCACAGACTAGGCGGCTCATGAACAACAGAATTTTTTTTTAATTGGAAGGTAATTGCTTTACAATGATGTGTTGGCTTCTGCCGTACAACAAAGTGAATCAGTCATAATTAAATCCATATATATTCCCTCCCTCTTGAGCCTCCTTCTTGCCTCCCACCCCAGCCCTCTAGGCCATTGCAGAGCTCCAGGCCGGGCTCCGGCGTCACAGAGCAGCCTCCCTCTAGCTCTCGGCCTTACACGCTGTAGCATTTACGCGTCCAAGCCACGCTCTCAACCCTTCCGGCCTTCGCCTTCCCCTGCTGCTCCGGTCTCTACTTCTCTACTTCTGCGTCTCCATTCCTTCATTGCTCATTATTAGAGAAATGCAAGTCAAAACTACAATGAGATATCAGCTCACACCAATCAGAATGGCCATCATAAAAAAAAATCCACAGAAACTTCAAATAATAAATGATGGAGAGGATATGGAGAAAAGGAAAGCCTACTGCACTGTTGGTGAGAGTATAAATCGATAGAACCTCTAAGGAGAACAGTATAGAGATTCCTTAAAACACTAGGAATAAAACTACCATATGACCCAGCGATCCCACTTTTGAGCATACACCCTGAGGAAACAGCAGAAGTTTATTCTTCACAGTTCTGCAGACACGGTGCCTGGTGAGGACCTGTCTCCTGGTTCGTGATCAGCCATCTTCTTGCTCTGCCCTCACGCGGCAGAAGGAACAAGGGGACTCTGGGTCTCTTTTATAGGGTCACTAATCCCACAGCACAATCTCCTTCCCAAGGCCCCACTTCCAAACATCATGATGTTGGGGGCTCAGTTCTAGCATAGAATCTTTGGGGGAAACAAACATTCAATGTACAGTAAGTGCTCATAATAGTTTATTTGTAATAGTTCTGAAATGGAAATAACCCAGATGCCCATCAACAAGAGAATGGGTAGATAAATTGTGCACTTTCATACAATGGGAATGCTAACAATAAGAATAAACCACTGCTACACACAAAGACATGGATGGTCGCATACATTATGTTCAGTGAAAGAAGCCAGACTCTGGAGAATGTACTTTGCATTACTCAATTTATATGAAACTCAAGAATAGGCAAAACCAGTCAATGGTGATAGAATTCATAATGGTGGTTATCTCCTGGGGGGTAGTGCCTGCAAAGGGGCACAGAGGACCCCCTGGGTGCTGTAAATATCCTGATCTGGTAGGGTGACAGGGATGTGTCGTGCTCATGCCGTCACTTCAGTCGTGTCTGACTCTTCTGTGAGCCCCATGGACTGCTCCCCGCCAAGCTCCTGTGTCCATGACATTTTCCAGGCAAGAAGACTGGGGTGGGTAGCCATGCCCTTCCTGACCCAGGGATTGAACTGGCGTCTCCTGTGTCTTCTGCTGATTCTTGACTGCTGAGCCACTGGGGAAACATATACGTGTGTGGGGTGTGTGTGTGTGTGTGTGTGTGTACACGCCATCAAGTAGTATCCCTCAGATTAGTGTACTTCACAGATACTTTGCTATATGTGTTATATTCCAATAAAAACAAAAGAATGCTTATATTCCTTTACCAGATTCTACTGTCTGTGTGAGCTGTGAACAAATAAATCCAGTAACTGTCTAGGAAAAGCCCTTTTAAATTGCTTTATATTATTTTTTGTGCTAATGGGCTTAACTTTAAACATGTTTACATTTGAAATACACTACGATGTTTACGAGCCATTTTGACATGTCTTCATTGGGTAATAAACCACAGCTTAAAGAAAGGGCCCCTGGGAACCTCTGGGAGGTCTGTCCTGGATGCAGACCCAGGACAGGTGAAGGCGGCGGAAGAGGTCTGTGGACTTCCAGCACACAGCTGGAGATGGGCAGCGGGGAGGGGGCAGGTTCTGCCCAAGAGCCTGCACGGGGGCCCTGTGGGGCAGGAGGGTGGCCTGGGTGGCACTGGGGTGCCAGTCTGGGCTCCTATCCCACTCAGCCCCATGCTTGCTGCAGCATCTCAGCTGAGCCATGAACCTCTGTGCCTCAGCTCCTCAGCTGCAACACGAGGGTGACAGTTTAAACAACCCCAGAGAAGGCGTCAGGAGAGCTAAATCCGCCACCAGCACCCAGCCTGGCACATTACAAGTGCTCAGTAAAGTTTCCTGATTAGCCTTAAGATGGTTGAGGGCGGATTATTGTGGGTGCAGTCTTGCCTGGACCTGCCTTAGAAATGCCTTTTCTAAAGGCAGGAGCCAAAGAAAGAAGCTTTAGGATTAACTCTTCCAAAATAGCAAATGTTCTCTCTTTGGCGTTAGGTCTAACTCTGGCTGCCTTATTACACCCCAGGAGAAATGTGTCCTCATCAAGTCACAAAAGCCTGGCTTCAACCTGCAGAGGGAACAGGAAAAAAAAAAAAGCCTGCAATCCTGAAAAAGCCGATAGCTCCAGGTACACGTTATCCAGCCCATCTCTGCTTTGGAGGTTCGCTGAAGCATGGCGGACATGTGGTTATCTTGGGTCCTATATGTCGCTTCTGTAAATAGACTTTTGTTTTTAAAAAAATGACTGACTTGGAAAAATTGAAAGAAAGATGAGGAGTGGGGAGAAATACTTTTTCTCTCTAACCTCTCCCATGAAACTGATGGGTCTGAGAACTCCAAGGAGCCCGGCTGTTCATACATTCATTAACCTCTTGCAGCTTCTGCTTCTCCCCTTGTATGAGGGACACAGCCAGCAGAGACTAGGAATGCAGATGCGGAGTCAGACTCCAGGGGGTGTCTTCACACCATCACTTCCCAGCTGCTGGGCCTGGGACCAGTCTACTGGAGCTCCCTGCACTTCTGCTTCCTCGTCTCTAAATGGAGGAGATTATGAGCGCTGTCTCCCGGGTTCTTGTGAGGATGGTAATATATGTATGGTGTACGGGACAGTGCCTGGCATAGTAAGCACTCAATAAATGTTTGCTGCTGAGCACAAGCATAGAGCACCCAGACACAGTCGTGCAGAATAATGAGGCCGTAGTGGCTGCTTCAGGCTTCCCAGGTGGCTCAGCGGTGAAGAATCCGCCTGCCAATGCAAGAGATGCGGGTTCAATCCCTGGGTCAGGAAGAGCCCCTGGAGAAGGAAGTGCCAACCCTCTTGAGTATTCTTGCCCGGGAAATCCATGGACAGAGGAGCTTGGTGGGCTACAGTCCAAAGGGTTGCCAGAGTCGGCCACGACTTCGAGACTAAACGACAAATAGCAGTGTCAGCTGTTGTTATTGCCATTTAGACGGCCCCAGGGCGTCTGGTCTTGTGGCTGCAGCTCTCTACTGAGAAAAACAGCTTCAGGGGATGCACCAGCTTCAAGGCCTGGAAGAACACCTCCACCTTCCTGAGGTCAGCCCATCCTCCGAGGGCAGCAACCTTGCAGCTCAGAGGCATTTTAATGTCAGAGTGGGAAAAACAGGACTCAGAGCAGGGCTTGCCAACCTCTGGGATCTAATGCCTGATGGTCTGAGGTGGAGCCGATGTCATAATGATAGAAATAAAGTGCAGAGTAAATGTGATGTGCTTGAGTCATCCCCAAACCACTCCCCACCCCCTCAGTCATCTGTGGAAAAACTGTCTTCCAGGAAACTGGCCCGTGGTGCCACAAAGGCTGGGAACCCCTGGAAGGGCAGTGAGTCCACAGGAGGAACCAAGGCTCAGAGAAGGCAAGCGACCGGCCCAAGGTCACAGAGCAAACTTGGGGCTGAGCTGGGAAGACAGCTCAGGGCCCGTGGCTCTCTGCAGCCCTGCGCGGCCCAGCCTTCCCGCCCCGCACCCCCCCACCCCCCCCCCNTCCTCCGAGGGCAGCAACCTTGCAGCTCAGAGGCATTTTAATGTCAGAGTGGGAAAAACAGGACTCAGAGCAGGGCTTGCCAACCTCTGGGATCTAATGCCTGATGGTCTGAGGTGGAGCCGATGTCATAATGATAGAAATAAAGGGCAGAGTAAATGTGATGTGCTTGAGTCATCCCCAAACCACTCCCCACCCCCTCAGTCATCTGTGGAAAAACTGTCTTCCAGGAAACTGGCCCGTGGTGCCACAAAGGCTGGGAACCCCTGGAAGGGCAGTGAGTCCACAGGAGGAACCAAGGCTCAGAGAAGGCAAGCGACCGGCCCAAGGTCACAGAGCAAACTTGGGGCTGAGCTGGGAAGACAGCTCAGGGCCCGTGGCTCTCTGCAGCCCTGCGCGGCCCAGCCTCCCTGCCCCGCACCCCCCCCCGCCCCCGCAGTCCATCCTGCCACAGCTTCTGTGTCCTCGTCCAGCCCTCCCCTCCTCCCCATCTCCTGGGCGGGCTCTCCATCAGGCTACGGGCTCATCTAATTCTTGGCCACATCCTGCTGAAGACCCATTTTTCTTACTGAATCAGGCCGCCATTAGGTCCTGAAAGCCCCATAAGTCTTCTATGGATGAGCAGATCCCTTAATCTATTATTCCACAGTCCTATTTATATATATTTATCCATATGGCTATATAAATAGGGCTTTGAGACATATACGTGGCAGGTTATTGCTGTAGCATGGCTGTTCTCCCCAAGAGGAAAAAAAAATGATGTATGGCTGAGGTTCTTTTCCATGCAGAAAGTGCCCGTCTGATTTATTAAGAGTTAGGTGGCAGCCACATGCTCCGAGGTGGAGAATCTATTGCAAAGTTATCTAAGAACAGGACAGTCTCAGCTCCAGATGCCAAAAGGCAGGGCTAGGGTGTGGCAGGCGCTCACAGAGGTTTGGAGCACCTTCTCACCGGGCCCTGGCCGCTCCCGGTCTGCTGACTAACTAGGAGCGCTTTGGGTGCAGATTGAAGCCAAATGGGAGATTTTGGTCTAAAAGTACTGGGGTCTCCGGGAATCCAGAGAGGAATATGGCCGGGTCTCAGGAATGGCTGAGTCTGGAGAGATGACACCGGCGTGTCTGTCTGTCTCTCCTGCACCTCTCCATGCCTTGCTCCCGGGTCCCTTCAGGGTGACATTCTCCACACGGAAGAAAACGTCCCCAAGTTCTCTCATTGCTTCCAGGGGCTGGCTGTGTTTCTCTGATCCCAGGTCCAAAACCCCACGGACCTAACTCCTGTCCTCTGCCTTGTCCGGGGCCATAAGCGGGACCGTGAGAGACCAGAGCAGCTGCTGCAGGCATCACGTGGACGGACTGGATGCAGGAGAAGCAGTTCCCGGGTGAAAGTGAAGGGATTTTACCTTCTATCTTACTCAGAAAAGGCATCTAACCTCCCTGTGCTCCCGCATCCTTAAGTGTAAAATCAAAATAATGGTATGCTCCATCAAGGCAGAGATTTGCGACTGTTTTTGTTCCCTGATGTATCTCTAGTGCCTAATCGAGGCCTGGAACACAGTCACATTCCATAAATATCTAACAACTAAATGAGATATAAATCTCCAAATAAATGAATGAATGATAACTCCCTTGTAGGGTTGTTGGGAGGATTAATTGCAATAATAAGAAGAACTAGCATTTAGAGGTCACGGGGTCAGAGACTGCTTTCCGCGTGTAATTTAGTACATGACGTGTGCTCAGAATAGTGCCCTGTGCACGCATGCACATGTGAGTATAAACTAGGGCCCAAGGAAGCTAGGCAACGTGGCAGACGGCAAAAGCAGGAGTCAGGTCCATTCTGAAGAGATGAGGTCACCTTCCCTATCACTGACGTCTCTAGTCCAGCAGTTTCTGGCCACGGATGGAGAGGTGACTGAGGACGCTGGCACAGGGGTGCAGGTATGTATAAAACATGGTGATGAAGAAACAAGCTGATCACGGATACTTTTATGACCATTTCAAAATGTAATGCACATTGCCGTGTTTAATGAAATACAAATTCATTGTAAATCATTCATGAGCTCAGAGTAGCCTAGGATGGTGGCGTATTTTCTCAATCACGGAAATCCGTAAGTATGTCTGTTTTTATGGGGAAGGTGGTGAAGTTTTAATTTTGAGTGAAAACACTCAGATTAGGAGCCTCTGAGCTTGGCCTTCATCCCCACATCACAGATGAGAGTCAGACTTGGTTTGGAGGGCTGGGAAGTGACTCACCCAAGGCCACCCAGCAAGTGGGGACCGGCTTAGGGCAAGAACCCAGTCCTGGGACTATCAAGGTTTCCAGAGGGAAGGGTATATCACACTAGAGGAATGGGGGGGCTCCGCTCCCTTCTCTCCTGACAGCTCCGATACAGGTGGGTGGGAGTCAGGGGGCGTGCTCTGCTCGGGAGGCATGCAATTCTTCTCTTCTTAAATTTCTGAGTTACAATCTGCATACGACAGCAAGCAAGTTCACTTGCTTTTGCACAATTCTATGATTTGGGGTATATTTACAGAATTGTGCAACTATCACAACAGGCATAGATTTTTGTTTTGTTTTCTTTTGCTTTGTTTTTGTTTTTGGCTCTGCAGCATATGGGATCCTAGTTCTCCGATCAGGGAATGAACCCAGAGCCTCTACACTGGAAGCATAGAGTCCCGAGGTGTGATTCTTACAAGCACTTAGAGAATGATCTGGTGTTTTCTGGTGAAGTTGAGAGTATGTATATCCTGCAACTTAGAAACTGAGTCCTACAGAAAGAAGCTCTGTCCCTGGTGGCTCAGATAGTGAAGAACCTGCCTGCAATGCAGGAGACTCGGGTTCGGTCCCTGGGTTGGGAAGATCCCCTGGAGGAGGAAATAGCAACCCACTCTGGTATTCTTGCCTGGAGAATTCCTTGGACAGAGGAGCCTGGCAGGCTGTAGTCCAGTTCAGTTCAGTTCAGTTCAGGCTCTCAGTTGTGTCCGACTCTTTGCGACCCCATGAATCGCAGCACGCCAGGCCTCCCCGTCCATCACCATCTCCCGGAGTTCACTCAGACTCACGTCCATCGTGTCCGTGATGCCATCCAGCCATCTCATCCTCGGTCGTCCCCTTCTCCTCCTGCCCCCAATCCCTCCCAGCATCAGAGTCTTTTCCAATGAGTCAACTCTTCGCATGAGGTGGCCAAAGTACTGGAGTTTCAGCTTCAGCATCATTCCTTCCAAAGAATGGGATTGCAAAGAGTCGGACACAACTGAGCAACTAACACACACAAAGAAGTTCTAGACATGTGAATGAGGAGATACACTTAAGATGTTCCACTGGAGCTTTGAAAAAATGGAAATAGAGTCAATGACATCAAGAGAAAAACGTAAGTTGAAGCATTCAAAGACTTTCTATCCAGCAGTTAGAAAGAATAATCCGGTCACATCCATCCACAGGAATAAACCTCATGGCTGGAAAAAGGAAAACCTGGACAGGCCCTAGACTTGTTGTAAGACTTTAGTCCTTTCTCTCCAGGCCTCAGTTTCCTCTGTAAAATGGGAACTTGTGATTAGCCCTGTGGTTTTCAAAGTGTACTTGGCAAAGCCCTAGAGAGGCTTCAGGCAGACTCTGCAAATTTAGATGCAAATGTCACATTTCAAAGAGGTTTTAAACTGTTTTGAAACTGAAGAAAACAACACGCACACTCCAATGTGCTTTGTACAAAATATTAACCCCTCGCAGGCCGATGGCTTCACAGACCTCAGAGTGAGCTCCCCAGCTTCCTCCTTTCAGCCCAGCACATCCCGAGACCGCAGGGCGGCAGCTGTTAAATCTGTTGCCGTTTTTTCAACTGCTCCACTGAGGAAGTCGAGGTTTTTTTCCAACGCTGTGTAACCAAAGCAACACATAGCAATAAGTTCCCTATTGTAGAAGATAATGGTCCCCATAATTTCAAATTTGTATTTTTTATGAATTTAATTTACTAATGCTTCCCTGGTGGCTCAGATGGTAAAGAATCTGCCTGCAAAGCAGGAGACCCAGTTTTAATCCCTGGGTCAGGAAGATCCCCTGGAGAAAGGCATGGCAACCCACTCCAGTATTCTTGCCTGGATAATCCCGTGGACAGAGGAGTTTGGTGGACTACAGTCCATGGGGTTGCAAAGAGTTGGACACGACTGAGCGACTAACACTCACTCACATTTACTAATGCAATAAAAAATTTTAAAATAACCTTTTTCTTTTGCTAATTTTATATTCACAGAGGACTTATAGTCCCAAGAGTTCCTGAATATGTGCATCCAATTAATTTCATTTTCTCCTATTATTTGCCATCATGCATTACAGTGCATATTTGTCAGAAATAAGAAACCAACCTGGGGGTGTTACCATTAACTGAAAGCTAGATTTTATTCAGATTTCACTGTTTTTATAAACAGTTTGCAGACACCTGGAGGAGCTGACCCATGGAGTTGACTCGACCCTGGCAGCCCCAGGGGGCACAGTTCCGGTACTGTTGGCGCTACCAGGACTTGCTAAAAAAAGCCAAGTCCCCAGCTCTCAGTGTGGTAGCTTCACACCCTTTTTAGGTTGAAATTGCCTCTGCAGGCTATTTGTCCTGAAGGGACTGGGACATGAGCCAGGCATCCACCTATTTGTTCGTTCTTTCAGCAAGTATTTAAGCACCTGTTACGTGCCCGGCAGTCTAGGAGCTAGGGCTACCGATCGATCAGGTAGACAAATTATTGCCCTCACAGAGCTTAGAATCTAGTGGAGGAGACAATGATAAACAAGAGAGAGAGAAGTCAACCATACGACGTGTTAGATGGTGATGCCTAGAGGGAAAAAAAAAGTGGGAAAGGAGATATGAAAAGCTGTGGGGGTGAAAGTTTAGGTAAAGGAGGAGCAGATGTCAGGGGGAGAACGTTCTAGCAGAGGAATGGCAAGTGCAAAGGCCCTGAGGCAGGAACACGCCCGTGTGCTCGAGGAACAGCCAGAGAGCTGGTGAGGCTGCCGGGAGGGTGGGGCGGGGAGCCACTTAGGAGACTGGATGGGACATGAGGGGCTGCCCAGAGCCTTCCAGAAACAACAGCTAGAGACTCTCGGGCCACACTGAGGCTCTGGGTCAGCAGCAGGGACTGAGAACCCGTAGTGTGAGCTTTCACATGAGTGTAACCACGTGTGACTCCCGGGTACAGCCCAGAATCCACCCCGACACACAGTGGGGAGTCTCAGATGTGTCCCTGCATGAAGAGAACAGGGAGAGGAGGAGTGACCTGGGTACCATTCCAGGCCAGCCGCGGGCACCTCCTGACCCGGCTCCCTGAGACCGAGGAGCTGCACACAAGGAGTGGTGGTAGGCGGGCTCCCACGGCCAGCCTGCCCCCGGGAGGAGCTGATGGGGGTGAAGTGACACGGGGCACCTCCCAGGCAGGTGCCCTTGTGCTGGCGGCAGGCCCTGAACTTACATTGGAGAAATGAACTCTGTACCTCTTCGGGCTCTTGAGAAATAAAGAGAAACTTGGGAAGCAAGAGGAACTTCCTACAATTCATTGCATGGTGGGGTAGGAGGGTAGAGATCTTCACGTGACTATTAAACCCAAGTGTCCTTCTGCATATGACTGAATAAACAAAGTGTGGTCCATCTGTTCGGTGGATCTCAGCGATAAAAAGGAAGGAGCCCCTGACGCTGGCACCAGCACGGTCTCCACAAAGGAGGGTGAGTGAAAGGAGCCAGGCAGAAATGAGCGCTCACTGTACGATTCTGTTTATACAAAGTCCCGGGAAACCCAAGCTGATCTGCAGAGACATGAAGCAGACTGCTGATCGCCTGGGGATGGGAGGGAGGTGCGGAGCAAGCAGAGGGATTACACAGGGCCTGGAGTAAATTTGGGGAGTGATGGGTATGTTCATTATCTTGGCTGGTAATGGCTTCGCAGGTGTGTCCATGTGTCAACATTTATCCAGTTGTTCGCTTTAAATATGTGCAACTTATTGTATACCAATTGTGCATCAGTTATACACAAAGTTGGGAAATGTAAACGGAGTAAACATTCCAAATAAAAGTTAGAGGTAGAAAAGGGAAAAACAAAAAGAGTGACTTTATTTTATGGTCCAAGGTTTTCTTATATTTTATGTATATATCCACATTTATACATATTTAAAACATGAGTACACGTTCTGTATTTCATGTATAATTATATACATGATTATATACTACAATGTATATACTTTGATGTATTTGTATTATACAAATAAATTTGATTTTTATGTATTTTATATTTTATCATATATGAGTTTATACATTTATATTTAACATGCTGTGTATAATTTTTACAAGGTGGTGGTGGTTGTGTCCCAGTCTTGGCAACCTCACGGACTGTAGCCTGCCAGTATCTTCTGTTGATGGGATTTCCCAGGCAAGGATACTGGAGTGGGTTGCCATTCCCTTCTCCAGGGGAATCTTGCCGACCAGGGATTGAACCCAGGTCTCCTGAATTGCAGACGGATTATTGACTGACTGAGCCTCCAGAGAGCCTTAATTTATACATACTGTATGTTATACAGGGCCTCCCAGTGGCGCCAGTGTGCCTAGAACCACCTGCCAATGCAGGAGACGTAAGAGATGTGGGTTCGCTCCCGGGGTCGGGAAGATCCCCTGGAGGAGGGCAGGGCGACTCACTCCAGTATTCTTGCCTGGAGAATCCCACAGACAGAGGAGCCTGGAGGGCTACAGTCCATGGGGCAGCAGAGTCGGACACAACCGAAGCGACTTAGCGTGCATACGTGTTATATAAAATTGTGCATTTATTCATTTTCTATATTATGAACATATTCTGATGTGTACACATGTGTTTACATAGAGCATCCCAGGCTCCCTAAGGGGTGACATTGATTCAACCCCCTCATCGCACAGGCCGAAGCTCTCACCAAGATTTCTCAAAATTCCCAGCTGTTGGAAGTTGTAGGCTTCTAGCCCTGGCTGTGGCTGAATCCGCACCCCCGCACTAGTTCATAAATGAGACACGTCTTCTCTGCACACGCAGCTACCCTCCACGCAACCTCAAATACAAAGCTATTGCTCCCCAAACTGAGTCTTCAGTGAAGGCTGCAGCGTCTCAGCAGCGCCTCCCAGCAGGCAGCTTAAAAAGGCCTCCTCTTCCTCGGGGTACCCTGCTCGGGCTTCTCCTGGGCCACCCCGCCCAGCCCTCCCCGCTCATGGCTTCCCATTCGCCTCTGTGCCCCTCCCCGTTGGACCACCTCGTCTCTGCTCCAGAGCAGGGCAAGGCTGCCTGCCCAGAACCCCTTTCCAAACTCCAAATGCTGGGTGGAACAAAAGACCGACTGAGGGGCACTTGTGGCCACGGACAGCTATGCTTTGCAGCCTCTTACATATATACACAGGTTTGTAACCACATGTGCGTGTGCATCCATGTGCATACGCACACACGCTTACACCCTCATCAACCACTGGGATTCTAACCCAAAAAGCAGCGCCTGGGCCCATCTCCCGGCCCCTCGCCCGCGTCCAGGGCTGCACCCCCTACCTCAGCGCCTGCCTCACCCCCCCCTCTCTGAAGTGTCTCCTTCCTGTCCTAAAGTGCTGTGCAGCGTCCCCACTCTCTCCCTCCAGGGGCTTCGCTTCCTGAGTAAGTACCGAGCCCGCCAGTACAAAGGCTGAATAAACAGTCGGTAGAAATTAACTTGAACGTTCAGGGAGAAGAACAAAGACTTTCGACGTGAGCTGGGGAGGGAGTCATAATTGCCGGAGAGCGGGGAGCGGGGGGCCCCAGGCTGCAGGCGGCACACAGGCAGGGATGATGTTGACAGTGGCAGAGACAGGCAGGTGCGATGCTGATTTGATAAGTGGAAGGGCGAGAATTCGAATGTAATGGAGATGCTGGTGGAAAGGGGAATTGGGACTGAGAAAGGGGAGGCTTCTGCAGGCAGCCAGCTGAGGACGTGTGCCAGGATGGGGGGTTCCCAGCTGAGAAGGAAAGGGCATCTGGAAGCGGGGCCCCCTGGAGCCATAATTACGGCCCAGGAGGCATCCCACGGTGGTTCAAGGGGAGTGGCGAGGGGACCAGGAGCTGTGTCTTGAGTGTGGAGGGAATGATGGGTCCCCTGGATCCAGGGAAAGGGGGTGGACCCCACCCTGCAAGAACCCACAGAAACAGCTGACAGTGGTGTTGTCTTCTGAAAGACTTCTCCAGAGAACCACTCAGCTGGTGCTGCCTGTACACCATTTAGCAGCTGAAGGGTATAAATAATAAACAAAATATCAAGTGCATCCTAGATGCCAGAAACTTTATGTTAAACTCCCACAATTTGAGAAGGCGCTGTTATTATTGACCCTAATTCACAGATGAGCAAACTGAGGCCCAGGGAGTTAAGTAACTTCTCCAAGATCACACATCTTTTAGCCAGTCTTAGCCAAAAAAGCCAGAAAACAGTCATGGAATTCCCTTTTGAGGGTTCCATCCTCTGTTAACTGAGTTTCTGTAGTATCCACTTGAGGTCTGATGCACTTCATCATTCATTCATTCAACCAAACATTTTTGAGTGCCAATGACGTTCTGGGGCCTGTTTCATAGACCAGTTGCAGAAATAGAAGATGTGCCCTGCTCCCTAGGGACTTGCAAATAGTAGGAAGCTATGTCTCAGCAGAAGGGAGTTCCAAGTGCCTCAGTGGCCCAGCGGGGGTGGGAAGGCCACCATTCCACATCTGCGTAGGAGGCTGGGAGTCCGGGCATGGAAAGAACTCAGAAGCACTTTCTTAGAAGCGAGAACCTCACGTGTCAGGAGAAGAGACAAGCAGCAGCAGAGACCGTCTTAGCAGAGGCATGGAGGAGAGAGAACGCTCGAACTCTCCAAAGTCTGGAATGACTGATGAAGGTTGAGGGTGGTGGTGAGCTCGGATGCTCTGGAGGTCACGGGGTTCTGGAAGCCTTTGGGGGACACACCAAGGGTCTCTCCTGAGGGTGGTGAGAATGGCTGGTGCCTCCATCCAGCCTGGAAATGAGGATAAAGAAATCTCCCGGGGAGGTTTCCCTTCCTGCGAGAGATGGAGGTGGCTCCCCGGGACGTGTGGCCTGTCTGCTCAGGTTAGTGGGCGAGGGTAGAGCACCAACCCCTGACCTTCCAGAGGGAGACCTCGCCAGGCCTCCTCCCTACACCCAGGAAACCCCAGGAGGCACGCACGATGTCCTGGTGCTAAGTCGCTCCGTGTTCTCAGGGCTGGAAACAGACCATAAATATTCATGGCTGGAAACGAGCGAGGCCGCCTGCTCCGGAAGAAACCACCGAGGGCTCCTGGCTTCCCTCCTCCCGCCTTGAAATGCCAGGTCAGAGCCCAGGAAGAGCTACACCTTCTAAAACCCAGCTTCCTTCATTTGTTTAACAAAAGACATCTCCATGCTCTGTGGCCTCTTAATTTCCACAGATGTTAAAGTGCAGAGAATTAAAGAATCAATGGGCAATTAAGGAGGCCCTGGCAGGTTCTGGCCAAGAGCAGATTATTTATTTATTCAGCCAGCCACGCTCATTTTTAAAGCTCCAACTTTCCATTTTGTTTCTGACATCAAAAATAAATCAAACTAAACTGTACACGTCACAGCTGAAAAAAATTATTTGCATGATGCATTGCTCCTTTGAAAGAGCAGGAACCACCTGCGAGAGGAATTTTTGTCTGTGTTCAAAAAAAAAGAAGATATGAATTAATTCTGGCACTGGCCTCCCCTTAGGATACAGACAGGCTTGATAGAGACACGATTTTAATATACTAGTGATCGTTCCCCTAGTCTCAAGGTTCTTTTTGATTTCTGAGCATCCATCTTCCTGGATCTTCTCGAGAGGGTTGCAAGATTTTAGTTCATTAACAGTGGCTGTTTTGGTGAAATTTCAGAATGGGCAGAAACAAATAGCCATCCATAATGGAGACCTCGGCTGAGCAGCCTGCGTTTCTTTTCACTGTTCAGGACCTTTCATCTAAAGTGGGGGTTCCCTAGTGACTCTCCCTTTCTACCCCCATCCAGCTGATACCGTTTGACATGGCTAACCTAAAAAGAAAGATATAAAATCGCCACCCGTTCCCTTTTCCTTAACTGCTCCCCTATTTGGACCAGCCCTATCCAAATATGGACAGTGTGGACCTGTCCCTACACCACTGACCTTCACTATCTCCCTTCCCAGCTTCCCCACTCCCCCAACTCACCTCACCCTTCTCCAGCAAGGCCCCTAGCCATTTCCACTCACCTTCATTCACTCAAACTACCCCAAGGTTCACGTACTGTTGAAGCCTGGCTTGGAGAATTTTGACTATAACTTCGCTAGTGTGTAGAGTCTTCTCTTGTGTTGTTGGAAGAGGGTGTTGGCTATGACCAGTGCGTTCTGTTGGCAAAACCCTGTTAGCCTTTGACCTGCTTCGTTTGTACTCCACGGCCAAATTTGCCTGTTACTCCAGGTGTCTCTTGACTTCCTACTCTTGCATTCCAGTCCCCTATGATGAAAAGGACATCTTGTTTGGGTGTTGTTTCTAGAAGGTCTTGTAGGACTTCATAGAACCGCTCAACTTCAGCTTCTTCAGCATGACTGGGAGCTGACTGTGGCCCAGATCATGAACTCCTTATTGCCAAATTCAGACTTAAATTGAAGAAAGTAGGGAAAATCACTAGACCATTCAGGTATGACCTAAGTCAAATCCCTTGCAAATATACAGTAGAAGCGACAAATAGATTCAAGGGATTATATCTCATAGACAGAGTGCCTGAAGAACTATGGATGGAGTTTTTGTGACATTGTACAGGAGGCAGTGATCAAGACCATCCCCAAGAAAAAGAAATGCAAAAAGGAAAAATGGGTGTCTGAGGAGGCGTTACAAATAGCTGAGAAAAGAAAAGATGCAAAAGGCAAAGGAGAAAAGGAAAGATATACTCATTTGAATGCAGTGTTCCAAAGAATAGCAAGGAGAGATAAGAAAGCCTTCTTCAGCAATCAATGCAAAGAAACAGAGGAAAACCACAGAATGGGAAAGACTAGAGATCTCTTCAAGAAAGTTAGAGATACTAAGGGAACATTTCATGCAAAGATGGGCACAGTAAAGGACAGAAAATGTATGGACCTAACAGAAGCAGAAAATATTAAGAAGTGCCAAGAATACACAGAACTGTACAAAAAATATCTTCATGTCCCAGATAACGACGATGGTGTGATCACCCACCTAGAGACAGACATCCTGGAGTATGAAGTCAAGCGGGCCTTAGGAAGCATCACTACAAACAAAGCTAGTGGAGGTGATGGAATTCCAGTTGAGCTATTTCAAATCCTAAAAGATGATGCTGTGAAAGTGCTGCACTCAGTATGCCAGCAAATTTGGAAAACTCAGCAGTNCTTTTCACAATCTGAAGCAAGGGAGCTTACCTGTTAAAGAGGAATATTGAATACCCCAAGTTCCAGGAGAAGTAGATCTCATATTTTAAGAGGGCAGGAGTTAGCTGAGGAGGTTGTTGAAAGTGCAGATTCCCAGTCTCACTCTCAATACGAGTTTCTGGTTAGGGCCCCGCACATTGCGTTTTGAAGAGTCACTCCAGATAAACGCTGAAGCAAAAGACATGAGTCCCTAATCTGAGAAAGACTGTATGAAAAAGTGACCTCCTGTGAGGACGTGCTTCTCCCCAGCGTGGTCCAACAGGAACCTGTGATCCACGGGAGCCACCTTCACGTGCCCATCAGCCATTTACAAACAGCAAGAAGAGAAAGACAAAAAAAAAAAAATTAATTAGAACTTTAAAAACACCAGGACTTCCGCGGTGGTCAGTGGTTAAGAAGCCGCTCTGACATGCAGGGGAAGGCGGGTTCGACCCCTGGTCTGGGAAGACTGTGCATGCTGTGGAGCAATGAAACCCGTTCGCCACGGCTCCCGAGCCTGCGGACCCTGGAGCCTGGGCTTCACAGCGAGAGAAGCCCCTGCAGAGAGAAGGCCGTGCCCTGCAGCCAGAGAGCGGCCCCTGCTCGCCGCAACGAGAGCCCGCACGTGGCAGCAGAGACCCAGTGCAGCCAAAACCAAAGAAAATAAAAATGTTTAGAAAGAACAAATCAAGCAATTATCCAACTTAAAAAGAAAAGCCAAAAAAAATTTTTAAGAAAAAAAGTACAGGGTGTGTATTTTCTTTAACCCACTACATCCAGAATATTATTGCAACTTGTAATCATTTTTCTCACAAAGTATATGTTTTACAACACACCTCAGTTTGGACAAGTCACTTTTCAGGAGCTCTTTGCCTGCGGTCTGAGGCTGCCCCATCAGACAGTGTGGCTGTCGACACCATAGTGTCCATCAGAACTTGGAGTGAGGACGGAAATGTTCTGTTATCTGCATTTGGGCATCATTTATTGAGTACTGTCCTCCAGCGCCTGTGCCAAGCGCTTTATTGGCTTTATGCCAGCTCACCCTCTTGTCAACCCAGTGTTAGGGCTCTCAAGACAGGGAGGGTGCTGGGAATCGACAGATACCACATCCCTGTGGTCGACTGCTACTGTGTCCATGCCTAAGGGGCCCAGGAGGAAGAACTGGGTCAAGAGTCTGAGCTAGGCTGCTGGCAGGGGAGATACCCGAGTGAGGCTGGACAGAATCCCGTCAATAGGGGAGATGGGGAGAGATTTAAACACTGAAGGGGATTCAGGGGTCGGGTGGGAACTGCCCAGGGTCTGGTAGACAGGGCTTACAGGTGGCAAGAAACAGAGGTGGATGAGGAATTTACTGGAAGGTGACTGGGAATCAACAGCAGGACATCAGAGTCACCTGCTGAGCACACACTCCAGTGTTCTTGCCTGGAGAATCCCAGGGACGGGGGAGCCTGGTGGGCTGCCGTCTATGGGGTCGCACAGAGTCGGACGCGACTGAAGTGACTTAGCAGCAGCGGCGGCAGCATACAAGTAACTACTGAAGGTAAACCTAGTCCTCCCCCATGGCCCAGCAAGCACCCTCCCAGGTGCGGGCTCAAGAGAAATGGATACACGTGGCCACTAGAAACACAAGAAGGAATCACAGCACTTTAATTCATTACAGCCTGAACGTGGAACCTGAAATGACAGTCATCCAAAGGCTGGGTCGGAGAGCTGTGGCGTGTTCACGAGGAGGAGTTTGCACAGCAAGGCACCACCGAGGCATGCCACCTCTCACACAGCACCGTGACCTCACGCACCTCCTGGGCGACCCCTCCACTACAGGTGAGACTAACCCCAGCGTGACACAAGAATGATTACTTGGAACGGGGTCCCGACCAGAAAACGCCCGGGAAACACTCCTCTTTCTTCACTGGATAATGGCTACCCTAGGTGTGATTATGCAAAAAATGTGCACATTCTCTACTCAAGATTTGTGCACTCTATACACGAATATAGAGTATATGTTATACTCCAAAGATAATCATTTATATATGTGTTTTTGTATATTATATATATATTGCACTCTATACACAAATATAGAGTATACATTATACTCCAAAGGTAATCATTTATATATGTGCTTTTGTATATATATATATATTAATATGAAAAGTGAAAGTCGTGAAAGTGTTAGTCGCTCAGTCATGTCTGGCTCTTTGCGACCCCATGGACTGTGGCCTGCCAGGCTCCTTTGTCCAAGGGATGTCCCAGGCAAGAATGGGAGTGGATTTGCCATTCCCGTCTCCGGGGAATCTTGCTGACGCAGGGATCGAACATGTGTCTCCTGCATTGCAGGTAGATTCTTTACCAGCTGAGCCACCAGGGAAGATTATATATATATATATATATTTAAAATATATATTTAATATTAAATATATATAAAATAAATGCCCAGGCTGTTGAGATCAATTAAATCTGCATCTCTGGGGACTGCCCGGTGGTCCAGTGGTTGAGAATCCACCTTGCAATGCAGGGGACGAGGGTTCGATCCCTGGTCAAGGAACAAAGTTCTAATATGAGGCAGGGCAACTAAACCCGCAAGCCGCAACCGGAGAGTCTCCGTGCACCGCGTGGAAAAATTCCGTGTGACGCAACCAAGACCCAGCGCAGCCAAATAAACACTTTTTTAAAATCTGCATCTCTGAGAATGGGTCCCAGGCATAGGTGGTTTTTGAGGTGATTCCAAATACACAGCCAAGGTTGGACATGACTGACAGCCCCCGGATCAGTGTTTCTCAGGTCCTGCTGTACACACGAATCACCAGGAGTCCTATTCAGAGGAAGACGTGGGTCAGTGGGGGACCTGAGCGTCCCTTCAGGTGCTGCCAGCGCATTGAGGGGTGGCCCAGTCTTTGCTGCCTGCTCCACCCCAGGCTCTGGCCTGCTCACCTGCTCAGCAACAAGACCTCCAGCAGGGGCTGTCTATAAGACACCATCCCAAGGAACCTGAGGCTCTGGAATTCTCAACAAAGGAATTTCTGGTTGAAAGAGGCAGGACATATTGACTTTTAAATTTTGGGTAGGGGGGAACAATGCACAAATGTTTACAGTGGGGGGCGGTCAGCCAACTTTTTCTATAAAGGACTGGGTACTGGGGGCTTTGGGGGGTGGCCTCTGTCCAACTGCGTGGCTGCAGCAGCCACGCAGCCCTGGACAGTATACACACAGCTGCTGCTCTGTGCCGATAACACAGTGCACAGACTCGGGCCTGCCCTGTGACCGCAGTTTGCACCACCCTGTCGCTCACATGTGCTGAGCAAGAACAGGGGAACCTCCTAACAGTCCCCCGAAGAGGAGACGTGTATCTGGGGGACAGGAAAGGAGGTGGCCGTGCCCTCTTCTCTTCATTTTTCTTTGGAATCGTGTCTGTTCATCACCTATTAAAGAACAAAAAACAGACAAGACTTGCACATGGGACGTACTTGCAGACTGCCTATTGTGAGGCCTCCTCTGCTCTCACTTTTACCAGCTCTGTTCCTAGTGCCAGGGAGCCAGTCTCACGGGCCAACTCCGTCTCAGCAGCATGCCCGGCTTCCCCTGCCCCCCACCCCGCCTGCTGCCCACCTCCCTCGGCCTCCCCTTCCTTCAGCAGAGCCAGGTGGAGGCCGCCTCCTGCTGGGCACAGGCAAGTTGGCTTCCTAAAGGGAAGCTGAGGCACCACACGCAGAGAAAGATCAGCCTGGAGTCCGGAGGCCTGGCTTCCAGTCCAGCTCTGCTGATTCTCAGGCCCCAGTGCCCATCTCGCCAGCAGCTGCCAGGATCCACAGGAAGTACGGGAGGGTGGCTCCACCAAGCCCGCCTCCCCAGGTAGAGGTGCTTCCAAAGTGCCAGAATGTGCCCCATCTTTGCAGCCTCCTGGCAGGATAATTGGGCTTATGTGGCAGCTCAGCTGGTAAAGTATCCGTCTGCAACTCAAGAGACCCCGGTTTGATTCCTGGGTCGGGAAGATCCCCTGGAGAAGGGATAGGCTACCCACTCCAGTATTCTTGGGCTTCCCTTGTGATTCAACAGATAAAGAATCTGCCCACAGTGTGGGAGACCTGGCTTCAATCCCTGGGGTGGGAAGATCCCCTGGAGGAGGGCATGGCAACCCATTCCAGTATTCTTGCCTGGGGAATCCCCAAGAGCAGAGGAGCCTGGAAGGCTCGCAGAGTCAGACACGACTGAGCGACTAAGCACAGCACAGCAGGACGCCTGGCATACAGCAGGCGCTCAATGGAGAGACGAGACCAGCAGGAGCAGGCAGAGCTTCTGTCCATCACCAAGCCAGGGGCCAGGAAAGACAAGACAGCCACCGCAGGTCGAGATAGGAGGGGGCCATCTGTCCCCACCCGATGTTAGGTGGGCCTATTGCTAGCGACAAACAGCCAAGGTCTCTCCTAGATAATGTGCTTTGTAAAAATACAAAATAAGTTAGCCCCCTAAGAGGAATCGCCAGGAAGGCCCTTAGAGATCAGTGTAAAGTCAAACCTGGCAGACACCTCTGCACACACCTAATTCACTCTTTCACAGACAGAGGCTGGGGAGCAAGGCACTTGCCCGCAAGGGAACAGCCAGAGCTCAGTGTCCTCAGAGGAGTCTGGGGCCAGAACGACACCATTGATCAGGATAAGCCACACGTAGTCCCCAGACCTCATGACTCATGATGGACCCGCTTGGGATACCCCACACCCCGTCTGTGGGTGACTGCAGCTCCGTTCCTCACCATCTTCCCGTGGGCACCCGGGCATGCAGGCTAGTCTCCACCCGGAACTCAGCGGATGCTGGGCCAGCAGGGCACAGGCTGCCTCCTGAAGCCTCAGCCTTGGGACCGAGGGCACCTCGACCCACCCTTCGCTAACGGCACCTGGGGTCAGAATGTGCGATCCTACTGTCCGGAGGGGGAGGGAGGGCAGTTTTCTTGGCAGGCATCTGCTCCAGTAGAGATGCTAAGGCTGACCTCAGGACAAAAAGAGAGGTTCCGAAGACCAACGATTCATACGTGTTCTGAAAACACAGAAGTCAGAAGAAATACAAGTGAATCAAAAGCACTTCCCTGGGGGCCCAGTGGGTATGAGTCCATCTGCCAATGCAGGGCACACAGGTTCCATGCCTGGTCTGGGAGGATCCCACAAGCCTGGGCACCAGCACCCGTGCGGCAACTGCTGAGGCCCGCGCACCCTGGAGCCTGGGCATTGCAAAAAAGAACCCCCACGCTGCAACCAGAGAGCCCACTCACCACAGCGAAGAGCCAGCACAACCCAAAGGAACTTTAGAAGTGAATCAAAATAACCCAGGAACAGGGACCTAAGAAAGTGTTCTGTTTTCCTCGGAGTTTGATTATTTCTGATCCTCCATTTAGGTCTTTAATCCATTTTCTCTTTGTGTGTGGTGTTAGGAAGTGTACCAATTTCAGTCTTTTACAGGTAGCTGTCCAGTGTTCCCAGACTATCTCTGCCCCCTTGTATGCTCTTGCCTCCTCTGTCAATGCTAAGGTGCCCGTGTGTGTACCAGTGAGGTGGAAGAACCTACAGCCTATTACAGAGTGAAGTCAGACAGTGAAAAACAAACGTTGTGTATCAACCCATATATATGGAGTCTAGAAAGACGGCACTGATGAGCCCATCTGCAGGGCTGCAATGTGGGGGAGGGTAAAACAGAGGGTGGGACGGACAGAGCCTGGAAACACACACACTAACACGTAAGCCAGCCAGCCAGCGGGGACTTGCTGTGTGACTTGGAACCGAAACAGGGGCTGTGACAACCTAGAGGGGTGAGAGGGAGGCTCAAGAGGGAGGGGACGTATGCACACTCATGGCTAATTCGTGTCATCTTTCAACTGATAACAAATTTTTAATTTTTGGTAATAAAAATTTTTAAAAAGAAATAGATGAGCAATAAAGCTCCTAACAGTGAGTTGGGCAAAAATCTTTGACATGACTGAAGTTCAATGTCACCATTAAAACATTCTTGAGATAGAGGCATACGTGAAGTTTGTAATTCTGAACTGTATTCTAGATGCTTTCAGCACAATTCAGGGGACACAGAACGTGTGTGTGTGTGTGTGTGTGTGTGTGTGTGTGTGTGTGTGCGCGCGTGCGCAGTAGGAAGGGCAGAAATCTGACATTCTGCTGAGTTTCTTCTTGTTCAGGGAGAAAATTGGGTAACTTAAACTCACTGATAACACAGAATCAAGATGTTGAATACTAAATTTACTACAAGGAAAATTTTTGACCAAGCAGATGATGAAAGCAAAAAAAAAAAAAAAAGGAGCCAGTCAGAAAGCAATAGGAAAATGAACTAAACATCTAATAATATTACAACAGTGATCACACTCAACAAGTGAAATTCACCTACTGACTTTCCGGATTTCACCAAAAAGGAAAGTAGTCGAGGAAAGACAGGAAAACACAATGCCAATACATACAAAATCCTTTAATGTACTTCTCTTAGAAATGGACAGTACAGGCAAAAAAGAAAAAAATTGGGGGAGGGGGTGGAGGGAGACAGCAAAAAAGGGAAACAGATTTAATTTACAAGCTGAATTTAATAGATCACATAAAATTTCATACCAAAGCAACAATAAAGCATCATTATTTTCAGGGGTGGCACAACATTTTCCACAGTCCCCTTCCCCCCAAAAAATCATTCTAGAGTTTATCTGGAGAAATAAATGTACCAAAGAACCCAGATTTTCTGAGTAAGCATATACCCATGAGGCTGTCAGTATTGGAGTGATAGTGATGAAGGCAAGTCCAGTCCTGAGCTGCCCAGACCAGCAGCCTCCAGCCCCCTGTAACTGTGGAACACCTGAGCTGCTGTGAGTGCAAATTCACACATGGGATTCCAGACTTCATATAAAAACACCCAAATATCTCAGTATTTCTAACACCCATTACACGTTGAAATAGGTTAAATAAACCTTTATTAATTTCATCTGCTCTTTCCTTTTTATTGAGACTCCTAGAAAATTTCAGATATACACGTGTCTCACTCCATGTCTCTGGACAAAGCTGGTCTAGAAAGGGGCCTGGGTGTTGAGTTTTCTGTCCACATTCTTTGACGCCCACGGAGACTGTTTTCCTTTTAGATCAGATTTAAAATGTCTCCTGTCTGGCCTAGGTGCCATGAGTTTCTCCTGGGTTTGTTTACATAAATTTTAATTTTTCTAAGAGGTGAAATGATGGATCTCTCCCGTCTGTGTTTTTCCAATTCTCAGTTCTGAAACTCCTAAGAGGCTGGTCAGTGAGCCACTGTGGTGTCTGGGGACACAGGAGGGGGAACGATCATTCTCACACTGCCACAGAGGAGTTGTGGATGAGAACCGGGCTTTCAGCCTCACGTCCGCTCCACCTGCAAACCACAGTCCCCACCGTCTATCTCTGGGGTCAGCCCTCACTCATCCCAGAGGTGGGCATGAGGACCAAGTGATGTTTAGCCGCAAAGTCATGTCCAGCTTTTTTGCGACCCCATGGACTGTAGCCCACGAGGCTCCTCTGTCCGTGGGCTTTTCTAGGTAAGAACACTGGAGTGGGTTGCCATTTTTTCCTCCAGGGAATCTTTCCAAGACAGGGATGGAACCTGTGTCTCCTGCATTGGCAGGCAGATTCTTTACCACTGAGCCTTTTGAAGACCAAGGATTCCTGTAAAGCAGCACGGGATCTGACAGTTAAGTTCTCCACAACTCCAGCTCAGCCTTGATCTTAAGCCTACAGTGGGGCAGCAGTAGCCCCAGAACACGGACACCGACACCCTACTAGGTCCAGTTCTTTCTTTCGCAGCATCACCCCAAGGACCAGAGAGGGGCTACAGCCACACAAGCACCTGCAGTGAGAACAGGCTGGCTCTCCGGCTCCTGTACCCAGCCATCCACCTTGCCCTCACACCCAGGGGAGGGTGAGACCTCCAGCCTGGGGGAGATCTCCAGCCCCAGCTTCTCCCATTTAAGAGTTCAAGTTTACACTTAACCAGCTGCTGCTAAATCGCTTCAGTCGTGTCTGACTCTGTGCGACCCCATAGATGGCAGCCCACCAGGTTCCCCTGGGTAATTCCAAGAACACACCAACCACCAGAGGGGACCATCTGGCCTGGGGGAATAAGGACTGCCATCCATGAACCTGGAAACCCGCTCCTCGGTAGAAGCAACGTGAGTAGCAGCAAAATGGTCAAAATTAACTTTTTCAGAACTCTGGAAATTAATCCAAGGCCCATGGCAACCTAAACAGTATCTATCCAAAGCGTATAGGCTCCTTAGTAACTTCTTATGTTTTCTCCAATATTCCAGCCCTGAGAGCTAAGCGCTGAGACACCAAGCACAACCTCCCCACAGTGAGCCTGGGCCCTTGGTCCTGACCCCATCTCTTGTCAGCCCAAGAGCCTTCCCAGAGGAAGCCTGTCTCAGCCAGACGGGTCTGGTTTGGCCTCCACTCCCGTCACCTCCCCTGCCCTCCGCCCTGCACAGAATCATGTGTTCCGGCCATCAAAACCCCTCCACTGCTCCCCAAGAGAGAAGCCACGCCTGCAAGCCCAGCAGTGAGAGCCCTCTTCAGACTAGCTTAAAGGCTGCCACACACCACTTCCTGTCCCATTGATGCAAACTGTAAAGGAAAAGCTTAGCTCCGTGTATAACCCAGCTTGACCAAAGTCATGACCCACTTATGGCTGGGACTGAGGGCTGTTGGCGGTTAAGACCACACGAGAGCTTGCTGAGGGCCAAGCTCCGTTCCAGCAGGGATATTTCCATTTCATTGCCTTATGAGGCTGATACCAAACAGTGGCAGATTTTTTCTTGGGCTCCAAAATCACTGCGGATGGTGACTGCAGCCATGAAACTAAGACACTTGCTCCTTGGAAGGAAAGCTGTAACAAACCTAGACAGTGAATTAAAAAGCACAGACATCACTTTGCCAACAAATGTGCATATCGTCAAAGCTATGGTTTTTCCAGTAGTAGTGTGCAGACACGAGTTGGACCATAAAGAAGGCTGAGTGCCAAAGAATCCTGCTTTGGAACTGTGGTGCTGGAAAAGATTCTTGAGAGTCCTTTGGACTGCAAGATCGAACCAGTCTATCCTAAAGGAGATCAACCCTAAATATTCACTGGAAGGACTGATGCTGAAGCTCCAATACCTTGGCCCCCTGATGCAAAAAGCCGACTCATGGGAAAAACCCTGATGCTGGGAAAGATTGAGGCCAGGAGGACAAAGGGCCAACAGAGGATGAGATAGATGGCTGGATGGCATCACTGACTCAATGGACCTGAGTTTGAGCAAACTCCAGGATAGAGTGAAGACAGGGAAGCCTGGTGTGCTGAAGTCGATGGGGTCACAGAGTCGGACTCGACTTAGCAACTGAACCACCACCACCACCACCATTATCTGATCATGGAAACTGAAGCCTGTATTTTACCCACTCAGTACCCAAAGCCAGGGAGAGAGGCTGCAGCTCTGGGGAGAATGCCCTCTGTGCCCTGGGGCTCTTTTAGCACTCCAGAGACCCTGGAGGGGTGGGCAGGCCCAGAGGCCAAGGCTCAAGGCCCAGAGCCTATGTTTAAGAGGAGAGGCCTTTTGATCAAGACTTGGTTCTGCTCTTAAATCACTTCAGATTTATTAAGAATGCACAAAGAATTTGGGCAACCAGTGCTTTCTCCTCAAGCCTGGCTGTCTGAGACTATCACAGGAGGAAGCCAGGGGAAGGCTGGCCGCCACCTTGTGGAGCAAAGGGGAGGAAAAAGCCAGATGGAAATTTCTGGCTAAACTGTCTTCAGAAAGCCACGAGTCTCCTAGTTTATGGGGCACCCTAGAGCCTACCACACTCACAACCACCCCACGACTCCCCAGCTGTGTTCACCATGGGAAAAAACAGAAGCTACAGTGTGTACAATTCAAGATGTATATGTTTGTATGTTTAAGTTACTTAAATTGCACAATGCTGCATGAAATCAGTCTTAAAAAGAATCAACACACACCACTGCAAGGTAATCCAATAAGGTTTTTTTTTTTGTTTTTAAACAAATTTGTACAGGAAAAAAAAAAAAATCCCCGGGTCACACCCTATACCATACGCTCACCCTGTCCGGTTATACAGGAAGCGATGGGAGCTGGGACAGGCAGCAGCCATAGATGACATGGGATGTGGAAAAACCGCGAGTTCCCTTTGTTCTCCAGTGTATCTTGTACAAAATAATTACATTTTTTTAAACATATTTACAGAGTTTGCACAAATAGAAAATGGTTACAAAGTACAACCAGGCTTGGCAAGATAAGTCCCCCCTCTCCTCTATCACTGACTAAGGCCGGAGGTACAACTGCTCTGTATTTACAGATGCATTAAAAAGTCTGTCTTCTTAGAGGCCCAGATGGAGCTCATAAAAAATGGTTAAACAATCATAAATTCATTGGTAAGATATACAAGCGATTGATGCCCATCAGTCAGTTCATGTCTTGCTCCCTGAAGAAAGACTCGAAGGTAAAAGAATCCCTTCCCCAAAAGCAAGAACACATCCCTTGGCCTGTCTGCTTACAGGGGTTTAGGTTTGGGAGGAAATAGAATAGAGGCAGAAAGAAGGGAGGAAGGGAATGGCGGGGGGTGGCAGGTGGAGGGCAGGACAACCTAGTTGAGGCAGTTTTCCTTTCATTTCTTTTGTTTGTTTTATAAACAGCTTGGAACCAGGTTAGGCCGACTGGCTTGTTACACGCCATCTGATGGCTTTGAAAAGAACCCACAATTCCCTCGTCTCAGAGACGGAAACAGCTCAACGTGACTATAGTACAGAACGAAAGGACTCTCTGGAGACGACAAATGTTTGTAATTCTGCTGTAAAGTCTTTGCCTTGAGTGCCAAGCCCAATTTCAACAGTGCAAAACAGACTCCAGAGGCGGTGTGGGGCGGGTCAGAGGCTTGAGTAGCAGCTGTCCACCCACTGAGCGAGTCCTCGCTCCACCAGCGACCGGTTTATCAGTACCACCTAGGAGAGAAAGGTCCTGGAGAGTGCGGCCACAGCACCAGGCCCACCTTTCAGGCCCGCGCAGTTCCCCTTAGCCTAGGCCCGACCACCGGCGCCT
>SJYQ01013327.1:281-15955 GCA_006410935.1 Redunca redunca
GCTATTCTTTGGAACTCTGCATTCAGATGCTTCTATCTTTCCTTTTCTCCTTTGCTTTTTTCCTGTCTTCTTTTCACAGCTATTTGTAAGATCTCCTCAGACAGCCATTTTGCTTTTTTGCATTTCTTTTCCACGGAGATGGTCTTGATCCCTCTCTCCTGTACAATGTCACGAACCTCTCTGTCCATAGGTCATCAGGCACTCTGTGTATCAGATCTAGGCCCTTAAATCTATTTCTCACTTCCACTGTATAATCATAAGGCATTGGATTTAAGGCATACCTGAATGGTCTAGCAGTTTTCCCTACTTTCTTCAATTTTAGTTTGAATTTGGTAATAAGGAGTTCATGATCTGAGCCACAGTCAGCTCCTTGTCTTGTTTTTGTTGACCACATAGAACTTCTCCATCTTTGGCTGCAAAGAATATAATCAATCTGATTTTGGTGTTGACCATCTGGTGATGTCCATGTGTAGAGTCTTCTCTTGTGTTGTTGGAAGAGGGTGTTTGCTATGACCAGTGCATTTTCTTGGCAAAACTCTATTAGTCTTTGCCCTGCGTCATTCCGCATTCCAAGGCCAAACTTGCCTGTTACTCCAGGTGTTTCTTGACTTCCTACTTTTGCATTCCAGTCCCCTATATTGAAAAGGAAATCTTTTTTGGGTGTTAGTTCTAAAAGATCTTGTAGGTCTTCATAGAACCGTTGAACTTCAGGTTCTTCAGCGTTACTGGTTGAGGCATGGACTTGGATTACTGTGATATTGAATGGTTTGCCTTGGAGACAAACAGAGATCATTCCGTCAATTTTGAGATTGGATCCAAGTATTGCATTTCAGACTCGTGTTGACCATGATGGCTACTCCATTTCCTCTGAGGGATTCCTGCCCGCAGAAGTAGATATAATGGTCATCTGAGTTAAATTCCCCCATTCTAGTACATTTTAGTTCGCTGATTCCTAGAATGTCAACGTTCACTCTTTCCATCTCTTGTTTGACCACTTCCAATTTGCCTTGATTCATGGACCTGACATTCCAGGTTCCTATGCAATATTGCTCTTACAGCATCAGACCTTCCTTCTATCACCAGTCACATCCACAGCTGGGTATTGTTTTTGCTTTGGCTCCATCCCTTCATTCTTTCTGGAGTTATTTCTCCACTGATCTCCAGTAGCATGAGCACCTACTGACCTGGGGAGTTCCTCTTTCAGTATCCTATCATTTTGCCTTTTCATACTGTTCATGGGGTTCTCAAGGCAAGAATACTGAAGTGGTTTGCCATTCCCTTCTCCAGTGGACCACATTCTGTCAGACCTCTCCACCATGACCTGCCCGTCCTGGGTTGCCCCGAGTTAGACAAGGCTGTGGTCCTAGTGTGATTAGATTGACTAGTTTTCTGTGAGTATAGTTTCAGTGTGTCTGCTCTCTGATGCCTTCTTGCAACACCTACCATCTTATTTGGGTTTCTCTTACCTTGGGCGTGGGGTATCTCTTCATGGCTGCTCCAGCCCAGGCCACGAAAACTAATCACTCACATATCTTGGGACCTCTCACCTCTGAGATGGCTCACACTCTGTGGAGTGTATTTCTCCCATGGCCACTCTCAAAGTCCGTAACTAACCACATTCTGTCTATGGAATATGTATCTCTCTAAATAAACTTGCTTTCACTTTACTATGTTTGTTCTTGAACTTTGTGTGTGTGAAGCCAGGGATCCACACCTGGCTTCCTATTTCAGAGACTTGCCTGAGACCTAGGATGTGACCATCTTCTCTTATTGTTTCCTTCTTAATGAAACAAACTGAAAATAGGAGCTGGATCTGAAGTTATCAAGGTTACTATGAGAAATCAAAGGGGGACCTAAGAGGATCTAAAGAACCTCTTGATAATGGAGAAAGAGGAGAGTGAAAAAGCTGAGTTAAAACTCAACATTAAAAAAATGAAGATCATGGCCTCTGGTCCCATCATTTCATGGCAAATAGATGCGGGGGGGGGAACCATGACTTTATTTTCTTGCTCCAAAATCACTGCAGGTGGTGACTGCAGCCATGAAATTTAAAAATGCTTCCTCCTTTAAAGAAAAGCCATGACAAATCTAGACAGCATATTAAAAAGCAGAGACATTACTTTGCCAAAGGTCTGTCTAGTCAAAGCTATGGTTTGTCCAGTAGTCATGTACAGATGTGAGAGTTGGACCATAAGGAAGGCTGAGCATGGAAGAATTGATGCTTTTGAACTGTGGTGCTGGAGAAGACTCTTGAGAGTTCCTTGCACTGAAAGGAAATCAAACTAGGCAATTCTAAAGGAAATCAACCCTGGATATTCATTGGAGGGGTTGATGCTGAAACTCCTATACTTTGACCACCTGATGCAAAGAGCTGACTCATTGGAAGAGACCCTGATGTTGGGAAAGATTGAAGGCAGGAGGAGAAGGGGACAACAGAGGATGAGATTGTTGGATGGCATCACCGACTCAGTGGACATGAGTCTGAACAAACTCTGGGAGACAGAGAAGGACAGAGAAGTCTGGTGCACTGCAGTCCATGAGGTCACACAGAGTCAGACATGACTGAGTGACTGAATAACAATGAGGAAGCAACCAGAAAAATCCACCAGATAGAATCTTCAACAGTGCTTCAATGTTGTAATGATTCAGGGAATGAGAAGCTGTGCTAGTTTAGCAGATGGAGAGAATTGTGTGCCCCTTATTTTGATTCTAGTTTGAATAAACTCATTGTAGAAGGGCAGGAAATTTTTAATATGGACTGAGTATTCAATATTAGAGAATATGAAATTATTAACTGGGACAAAAATGTTGGATTTTTTAAAAGAAAACACCCATATATTTTTAGAGACAGATACTGAAGTTTTTAAGGGTGAAATGGCATGATGTCTGGAATTTATTTTCATGCATTGGAGAAGGAAAAGGCAACCTACTCGAGTGTTCTTGCTTGGTGAATCCCAGGGATGGGGAAGCCTGGTGGACTGCCGTCTATGGGGTCACACAGAGTCGGACTGAAACAACTCAGCAGCAGCAGCAGCAGCATTTTAGAAGAAATAGATGAGAAAAATGAGGAATATGCTTGTTCTGAATCTGGCTAATGGATATGAGTGTTTATTCTATTTTATGCTTGAAAATGCTCCAAGTCATTAAGGAAAACCACTGAACTCTCCCAATAGAAACACAGGTTATTCTGAACCAAACTCAAGTTCGCTTACCCAAATGAGCAAAGCCAATCTACTGACATAGAGTTGTGGTAAAGTAAAGTACAATATTTATTTGTAAGATGCCAAGCAGGAGAATGGGCAGATAATGCTTAGAGGACCTGAACTCTTCAGTGGCTTTCAGGCAAGGATTTTTAAAGACTAAAATTAAGAGTAAGGGTCTTAAGCATGTGATTAGCTCATGGATTCTTCTGATTGGTTGGGTGTTAAGCAAGAAAATGATACCTGGCATCTTGATCATCATTCTTCTGGCTCCATCTTGTTTGGGTCACCTTGGCTGAGGTCAACAGGTTTCATCATGTGGTACTGGCTCTGTAAAACAACTCAAAAATATGTTGCATCAGATTGTTATCTATATGCCTTGAGGAAGAACTAGGAGTCTTGTTGACTCTGTTTTATGGTTAAACTTTTCTAGCTTGATTGCTTTTCCTTTCTATGTTTACTCATTTCTATAATCATCAACTGCTTGAGTCTGCTCTTTAGAACTCTGGGAAGACTTAAAAATCTCAAGTTTTTTCTACAGACAAGAAGTAGGGACAAGAGAGGATTGTACCCAGGAAGGTCCTACAGGGTCCTGCTCAGTTTCAGGTCCCTCTGCTCTTTGATACTCCTCAATCCAGAGGGGAACAGGGGCGACGACCACTCTGGCTACTTCCTGCTGAACAAGGGCGACGTTGATTCTCCAGGATTAGAGGAGCAAAAGTCTTGGACCTTCTTCTCAAAGAATTCTCGAGTCCCAGGCCTAGTGTCAATAGTTTGCACCATGAAAACATGATCTCTCTTTTTGACCACTTTGTTATACCATCTGAACAAATATTTGAAAATTAATAAACCTATTACAAAAGGATGATGATCAAAGGAACTTTGTAACAGTACTCAGAAGAGTCCCCCTATTCCAGATGGCAACCAAGAAAATAATTTTTGGTGTGTATTCTATTTATGTACATCCTATAACTAGGTAGCCTTTTGAATTATTCTGTTTATTCAGATTTCAACTTCTCCGGAGGTATTGATGTATGTACAGCATGTGGTATGAGCCACTGCACATACTTTTCCTTGTTTTGCCAATAGGAAATCACAGGCTATTCCATTATCTAGGACCACATGAGTTCAAAGATATTTGTTGGGCTGGAATACTTTAAGCTGTGTCCTCAGCAATTTGGCAGATTTCCCAATTGTGGTAGCTAGATTATGAATCATGTCTCTATTGATATAAACTCTGGCAGTTGGTGTGAGGTTGCCAAAAATGCTTTGCCCTATATTGTCCTAATACCCTGACGATATTTCTCTTCTAAGACGCATGTTTGAGTTAGAGAGGGAAGTAATGCCCTTACGGCTGTGCACAGAAAAAGGGGTCCTAAAATGTCCCAGTAGGCATGACCCTTCCATTTGCCAGCTGTCTAAACAGCGATGTGCCCATCCCCGTGTAGGTGAGTCACTCCCTGTGCCACAGACAAAGATATATCCTGGAGGGGAGCATGTTATACCTCCCAAGGTAGTGTCATTGATTCTTTCATTTTGGGGGAGTTCAGAGATTATGTTATCAAGCCATGGGTGAGAGCCACTGCAAGCCTTCCATAGTCCATTTACATGATACCCAACTTGTTTGGCTCTCTGACACAAATTAGTGTCATTTTTAGACTTTACACATTTGTCAATTGTACATTTCAGGGGATTTTGTTCATCACATTTTTTCAGAATAAATTTGAGGGACCGAGGGGGACCAGTAGTAACTTTTCCTCCAATGGAAATTACCTCAGACAGGTTGAAACAAGGGACTGGAATATTGTGGCATCCCTTGGTTAGCTGAACTTGCCATGTGACACTTGAAGGAGGATGATTATAGAAGGTAATGGGGCCCGGAACAGTATCAAAATCTGTTACAGGAACCACCGATGGGATATATTGTTCATGGATGGTTTGAGATTTCAAATGACACTTCACACAATCATTTAAATTCCCACCTCTGGCTGTGTTATGATGTAACCTAACTTCCCTCCAGGAAGTGGCAGACACCAGTGGAATGAAACAGTAAAGGAAAGCAAGAGCCATCATTATAGTTGGGGCCAACCGCTTGTATAGGAAAACAGCACTGGTGCTCAACTTTGGTACTAACCCTATTACCACAAGGCTTAAACTAAAATAAAGGAAGGTTTAAGTATCTCCTATTATCAGTATCACAACAAATTACAGATTTGCTTGACTATGATATAATCACAGGTAAAATGATTAGATGAAGTGGCAAACAAAAGGATAAAAGCAAGTAATAAACCAGAGAAATGCTCCAGTCAATTATAAATGTTATAATGGATGGCCACTAGTCATTCACTAGTTATCTAAGATACTTTCTCTGTTTTTAACTGAAGCCCTAGTCCAGACTTGCAGCAAGGAGTACTGGCTTCAGCTGGCATTTTTGTTGTCGTTTCTGTAACTTCTGAGGGCTATGAACTTGTTGCTGGGTCAGAAGCCAGTTTCACCCATATGCAATGGATCCACGGTTTGATTCCTGTCAATTTAACAGAAGAGTGAGTTAGTAGTAGAACCTAAGTCCTCACCCACCAGGGCTGAATTTGGCTGTTGGGTATACATCTTTCCGTGTTATTAGGAGCACCCAGTCTCCAGGTCTAAAATGCTGGAGGGGGACATCTGTGGGAAACATCACTTTACTAGTAGCAATTTAGAAATAGCATTTAAAATTAACCCCAACATACGTACATAACTTACAGCGTCTAGTCTTTTACCTTTTGATCACATGTCTGATCATATAACTGCTCAGAATAGAGCATACAGTATTTCATAAGGACTCAATTGGAGTCTACTTCTAGGACCCACTCTAATTCTAAGCGATGCAAGCAGTAACACTCTTTCCCAGGTTAAGTTAATTCTTGACAGATTTTAGCTATCTTCCTCTTTAAAGTATGTTTCTAGTCAATCATAGCCTCCAAAATACATGCAAATTCCATTTATTCCACATTTTTTATATACCTACTGATTCACATTAGCAATTAAGCTACCTCTATCATTACTCTGAATTAATTGAGCTCAGTAACCCAAATCTAGGAATTATCTCATAGAGCAAGACCTTTACTACTTCTGAAACTTTTTCAATCCAGCAAGAGAATGATTCTAAGCAGACTGTAAAGATGTCTGCCATCACTAATAAGTAAAGTTTCCTTTTACTTTAGGCATGATTGTAAAGTCTACTTGCCAGTCTTTCTCAAGCACTTCCCTCTAGCCTGGACTCTGTGCAGGATGGGGGAGTCCTCATCTTGAAATTATTTTTAGTGCAAAGCATACACTTTTGTAATACTCTTTGAATTGTCCTTGCATATTTGGCCTTTCAATGTAGTCCTGTATCCACTGGATGCCATTAATGGGGGCTCATGTATATTGCTCCAATTACTTTCTCCATTAGATAATCATGAATTAAAACCACTCTTGGTCATTTATCATTTGATCCTAAATGGGAAAGGTCATATCCCCAGTCTCCTGATATTTCGAAGTTCTCAGGTGAGTGTGTAACTGTGTTAGCTGCTCAGTTGTGTCCAACTCTTTGTTGACCCCATCCACTAGGCTTCTCTGTCCATGGAATTCTCCAGGCAACAATGTTGGAGTGGATAACCATTCCTTTCTCCAGGGGATCTTCCTGACCCAGGGATCAAACCTGGGTCTACTGCATTTCAGGCAGATTCTTTACTGTCTGAGCCACTAGGGTATGTGGGACTAAATTAACAGGGCTATAACCAAAGGCGCTTTGTCCTGAAGGCTGTTCTAGCAGCTTGGTCAGCTATGTTGTTCCTTTTCAAAACAAAATAGTCAAATCTCGGATGCCTTGGGCAATGAGCAAATTGCCACCTCCTTTGGCTTGAGCACTGTGTCTAGCAGTTTCAAATTTTCTTTGGCATCTTTGGTTTCTTTTCTTTCAAAAGTGAGCAATCTATCTTTCCAAATTACCCTATGTATATTTACAACTGAAAAGGCATATTTCGAGTCAGTATAGACGTTGACTTTTTTACCTTCACTGAGATGTAAAGGTCAAGTAAGGGCAATAATTTTAGCTTTGGGGACAAAGATACATGATGACAAAGCTTCCACTCCTAAGATCTCCTGCAAGGTTACCACTGCATATCCGGTCTTTCAGTTTTGGTGGTCTATGAGGTTACTTTCATCTGCGAACATCTTCAGGTTTGTATCTCCAAAGGGAATTATAATCAGAGCCAAGCACCTGCTCAACGATATGCCAATAATCATTCATGTGCCTCTGGGCCACGCAAAGGGGTCGGAGGCAGAGTGACTGGATTCAAGGAGGACACAGTCTTTGGGGTCACATTAGAATTACCAACTAAAATTATCTGATATCCTCCCAAGTGGTCTAAATAGAGACAATATCCACTCTTTTGTTCCAACAATGGCAACACACCGTGGGATGTACACACCATGGTTGGCTATCCTGGAGTGAATTCCTCTGCTTCTTGCAACAAATCTAGAGTAGCAGCTATAACTCTCAAATACATCTGGATTATACTGTCCAAAGCCTTTGTGAAATAGGATATCGGGCATTTCGTCGACTGTGGGTCAGTACCTCTAGTCTCATTGTGCTGTACTTAGTTGCTTGATCATCTGACTCTTTGTGACCCCATGAACTGTAGCCCACCAGGCTCCTCTGCCCATTGGGGTTCTTCAGACAAGAATACTGGAGTGGGTTGCCATGCCCTCCTCCAGGGAATCTTCCCAACCCAGGGGTCGAACCCAGGTCTCCTGCATCAGTTCTTTACCATCTGAGCTACCAGGGAAGCCCAAGAATACTGGAGTGGGTAGCCTATCCCTTCTCCAGGGGCTCTTCCAGACCCAGGATTCGGACCAGGGTCTCCTGCATTCTACGCGGATTCTGTACAAGCTGAGCTACCAGGGAAGCCCCTCCAGTCTCACTACCTGTCTTTTATGTTTAAAAAGATCAACTGACTTTTTCAAACCTGGCAAACACAGAACAGGAGCAGTCCGTAGTTTTTTTCTCCATTGTTAGGAAAGTCTCTTGACATTTTCCAGTTCCTACTAAGGCATTATTCTCAGTCCCTTTTAGGGTCTCATACAACTGTTTAACTATTTGCTTAAGCTGGGGATCCAAGTGCAGCAGAACCTTGCCATTCCAGGAACCGATGCAACTGCCTTTGGTAGTGGTCACCACACCCTGGCTACTGTCTCTTGGCAGTCCTGGAGCCAGCTCCTTTGGCCTTTTCTCAGTTTGGATCCCAGATATTTCACTGACATTTGGGAAGTTTGGGCCTTTTTCCAAGGGATTTTATAGACTCATTTGGCCAGACAGTTCGAAGTAGTCCCAGTGTTTTCTCTTGTGTTCTTTGTATCACCAGCTGTGAAGGGATCACCCACACATCTGAGCAGAGCCCCCTCCTGTAGCTGGAGCTCCCTTATATCTTTAGCTAGCTCTTTCCCAAACACCGTGAAGGTGTTTTTAAGTCCTTGCAATACTGCCCAGCAGTATTGCTGCTTGCTTTGGTTTCTAGATCTTCCCAACAAATACAAATAACTCTTGGGATTCAGGACTCAAAATAACACAGAAAAAAGACCTCTGCTAAGCCTAATGAAAGTTTCCAGATAAGATGATCAGAAGAATATAGGGATTTGGGACTATAGGGAGAATATCTTTCACTATCTGATTTATGGCTCTTATGTCCTGAACAAACCGTAGTTCTCAGTGCCAGGCTTCTTAAAGGCAAGATGGGAGTATTATATAGTGACTGAGAGAGTCCAATAAGCAAGTATTTCAAAATGGCAATCCAGCCTTGGACTGGATCCCTGTTTTGCTTGCTCCATTAAGGGATATTGCCTTAAGCTCAGAGCCTGAGTGTCCAGCTTCAGTTTCACCTTAACTGCTATGGCCATCCAGACTCTTCCTGCCCATCTATCACCCCATGCTCCCAGGCGTCCCTGCTGCGAGATGTCTTCAGGGACGCTGGTGGTGACTCCTCCATCCCTTGACAGGAGGGCTAGCTGCAAGGCACAAGCTTGTTCCAGTGGTACATTTATATCCAGTATTTCAGGAGTGAAAGTCACTTTAGCATTTAATTTAGTCAAAAAATCTTGCCCCAGCAATGCAACTTGGCACTCTAGCATGTACAAAAAAAAAGCTGTGTTTTAGATTAGTAGCCTCAGTCTGACAGTCTGGGGATTGCAAAAACAGTTTTGGAGAGGCCTTCTAGACAATTCTCTTGTCAAGGTGCTTTACTGGGCTAACTCTTTGGGTCCAACTCCTTGCAAATCCAGTGTTCAAAACAGAGCAAGTGGCTCCACTACCAGTCAGAAAGACAATCTATTTCCCACAAAAGGGTTACCGAGGGCTCCTGATGGGAAACTATTTCCCCAAGCAGAGTCCCCTCAGAGAATCCTCTGTCATTCTCTCTTGTTTCTAGCATGAACAATGCTTTTTCCTCCTCTTCCAGTTTCTTTTGTAAGCTGAGGCAGACTTTCTTTCAGTTGCCTTCTTGTCTTAAAGTAAGGACTGCTGCCAACCCACTTTTATATGTCCCATTGGTGGGCTTTTTTCTGTGGGTCACCCTTCACTCTCTTGGTTCTCTGGGTCTTACTCGCTGCTCAACTTTTTGTCTCCCCTTTCTCCACTGAGTGTCACTGCCAAAAGGGACTTTTGCTGCTTCATTTCACAGGTCTCTTTTTCATTTTATATTCCCTCCCAACTGTAAAACACTGAAAGCAGTTTCTACCAAATGACATAACAACAGGCCAAAAAGTCCTTATGTTCTGCAACTGGGGCACTAAGTCACGAAGTCCAATTAACTAATTTGAAATTCTCTGGATTATCTGGATCCACATCTGCATATTGGAGATATGCCCTGTACATTCTCTTCCAAAACCTCAGGGGTTTTCCTGTGGCTCTTTGCACAGTCCTTGCACCTTATGAAAGTTCCAATATTGGTTCTCCCTTTTGGAGCCCTAGCATGATGCACTCTTTGTAATGCTCAATTCCAACTTTATCTCCTAGGTCACTCTCCTCCCAGTCTGGATTTATGATGGAAATTGCTTTTGCTGCTGGTGCTGCGATGGGTTTGCCAGGGGCAGCAGCATGCATTCTACCTACCTCTTCTCTAGCCTTTTCTATTGGGTTCACAAGTTTGTTCAGGGTTTTCCATAATATTGTACAGAAAAACAAGTATGAATTTTTTAGTCAATGCAATATTCCATCCTCTTCTCTTCCTCAGCCAACAGAGTGGTTAGCAAACTTTGATCTGAGCCCAACTGGGTTGGCAAAGATGAAAGAGAATGAATTTTCCATCCTGGTAGGGTCATCCAAGTAGGTTGGCATATTATTTTTGCAATTCGACATGTCTGAGGTTGAAAAGGGAGAGTGGATCCACATGAATCCTGCTGAATGATCTTGGGCATTTATTCCTCCAGTGTGAATCTGCCTCAGTGGGAATCACCCTGAATAAACACTAGTGGTTCCCTGACCAAAATGGAAGCTCTGTCGGGTATGAGAGGAAGACAGAGCTCCTTCCTCAGCTCCTGCCACAGCAGGTGAGAATGAATTGGCTACTGCGGGATCTATGGCTCCAGCCCCTGCTTCCGCATTTTGCCCACCATACAGAGGCAGTTGTGCTGGATATCTAGGAGCATTTATTTGTTGAATTAATTCCCCATCTCTTGATTCCTGAGAATAGGGTAAACCTTTTTAAATCTCCTTATTGGAGGAAATTTCTTTCTGTATCATAATTCCATGCATGCTACATTTTTCTCTAAATAGGCTCACTTGGAATCAATAGCATAAGGGCTGTACATAAGAAGCATCCTCCCATTTTCCTCCCCTTTCACAAAATAGTTCTGGTTCAAAGACAGTGTTATAATTTAGAGAGCCATTAGGGAGCAGTGTTCTCCAGATCTTAAGATGTCCTGAGGCTAAACAGTGTTACAATGGAATACCATTTTTTCTCCTTTTCCAAGGTGCTTAACTAAAAATTTTCCAGTTCTGCAAAATATACCCTAAGGGGCTACAAGATGGAGCAGAGCTCTGACTACCCATCTTTGTTGTACACAGCTGGTATTATCAAACATAAGAAAGCCAGCAAGCACACAAACACAAGGCATCTCTCAGGGTTACTGATTCCTTAGTCCAGTACAGAAAATCTCCCAAATCAATATCGCACCACAGACAGGGCCAAGTGGCAAAATGAATACCCTGATGTCATCATACATGAGCCCTTCTACTAAGCAGAAATGTCTCAAGTAAGTGTCTTGTTTCCTTCACCATGAAAGCACCAAGGGCCATTGACTCCCAATTGGTGGCAGATGCTCTGGGTTGTCCCTGAGATGAAGGTGTTCAGGAAGCTGCTGGACAGAATCTCAGAGCCCTCTCCTGCCAGGAGCCAATGTGCCACAAAGACACCCAGTTGGGGTGGTGGTCTTTTCATGGTCACCAAAATTGTTACATGATTGAACTTAGGTTCGCTTGCACTGAATTCAGTCTATTGACACCATGTTTTGGTGAAGGAAAATACAGTGTTGATTTTCAGGGCACCAAGTAAGGAGTTCAGGTCCTTTGAGCATTAGCTGCCTATTCTCCTTGCTTGGTGCCCTGCAAATAGACGCTGCACTTTCCTTATGACCCAGTGTCGGTAGATTGGCTGCTGTGCATCAGGTGAGTGAAATCAAGTTCAGTTCAGCAACAAGACTGCTCTATATGTCCTACAAATAGTATTAAAGCGAACTACCAAAGAAAACTGGAAATAAAGACAAAATTGTACATATAAATGCTGACAAAATTAAAGCATGAAGAAGGTAACACTGACCAATAAACATAACTCAGGTCAAAAGTATGAAATGAAGCAAAGAAAAATTTTCAGTTATGGTAATCCACAAATATAAATATCTTTGTACCCTAAACAACATGGCTAAATCAAAACCAAGAAAAGAAAAAACAAAAGGCTGAGATAAAAGTAGAAATTTAAAAGAAAACTAAGAATAAAATCAAAACACAAGTAAGCATTTTCCTTAGAGAGAAAAAATTACAGTGTACAAAATTAAGCATGAAAAAGGACCTGATGTGAGGATATTAAAAGATAAATTTGCAAATGTATGGTAGTAAATTTTAAAAAATGAAATAAATGATATTATGACAAAACTAAAATAATCAAGTAGTGATCCAAAAGGTAAAAACAAACACATAATCCTCATCAGATGAATATAAAGAAAAATCAATACAATGTTCAAGATTTTAAATAGCTTCCATGTACAGAACAGTCCATTTAACAATACAGAACAGACAACTGTCATTAAAGAGTTGTAAACTGCAAAAAGCTAAAACAGGAAAGTACTTCGCAGAAAAGAGAATAACAAATTCTAAACCACCACAAAAATCCTTCATGTTTCTTATAATAAAATTTTGTGTAAATTGATAAACTAAATTTTTTAAAAAAGAGAATTGAAAGCAATGAGTACTAAACATGATAAGTTTCCCAAGCCCAGGATTTGAGGGTATAATGTAAAAAAATGGAATCACTATTACCTATTGAACTGGGAATAGTTATGACTTTTTAGGAACTTGGAACACCTAATAAAATCAGAAATAATAACATATACTCTCCCCTTGAAAAGCTACCCCAGGAGTGAAACAACCAGGACTTAACAAAATGTTCAGTCCTAGGTTTTTCATGACAAAGACTCAGAAGATAATGCCCTTTAATAAGAGAAGGATTGAGCCAAAGGAGCTCAGTGCCCACTGAGGAGTCAGAGTGGCTGCCAGACACTACACCAGAGATGCAATGCCCTGGTTAAGGATGTCCTGGATACGTTAGAGGAAAAAACAAGCTGCAGGCAACATGGCTAGTATGAACCCATTTTTTGTAAATATATATAAAACCATAGAAATTAGACTACACAGTAAATAGATTAAAATATGCTCAATTTTATTAGTCAGGGGAATGTTACCAAAACTGGTTCCATGGTTGGAGAAAACTGATGATGGCCAGTGCTGGGCCAAATATCCTTCCTCTCCACCTTCAAAGGAGCTGCAGGAACTGTTAGACTTTTCAGGTAATTAAAATGCAAAAAGTACACTGCTAAGTCACTTCAGTCGTGTCCGACTCTGTGTGACCCCATAGACAGCAGCCCACCAGGCTCTGTAGTCCAGGCAAGAATGCTGGAGTGGGTTGCCATTTCCTTCTCCAATGCATGAAACTGAAAAGTAAAAGAGAAGTTCAGTTGTATCCGACTCCTAGTGACCCCATGGACTGCAGCCCACCAGGCTCCTCCGTCCATAGGATTTTCCAAGCAAGAGTACTGGAGTGGGGTGCCATTGCCTTCTCCGAAAAGTACACAGTAATGCCAAACCCTGGGTGGTCACAAAGAATGGGGTGGGAATGTGATCTGTTCTGTCTCTAGCTAAAAGGAAGTCCACAAAACTGCCAGCAAACTCGGGGGTGGGGCAGGGGCAGAGAGCACACTAAGAACAGGCTGCCCGTTCTGAAAAGTTAATTCAGCATGGAGGAAATGCAAGTAGACAACAAACATATGAAATGATGGCAGTCACAAGCCAAGAAAATGCAAATCGAAACAAGCTGTTTTCCATCCCTGAATAAGGGGAAATTGGTTTATGGTGGCGCAGTCTCACAGGAAGGCCAGGTGAGTCTGGAACTGAAGACTGTGAAACAGCCAAATTCAATCTACAATTTGCTCTATTCGTTGTACACAATCATGCAGGCACCATAAGTTAGTCATGTAAGTAAGAAAAAGTGGTGCCCCTCCCACTCCATCCCAGGAAATGAGCCTCAGGACTAGTGTGAGCAGGAAGTCACAGAGCCTCCACCTGCATGGGCTCAGTCCCCAGACAAGAGCCTTCTAGCTGCTCAGTTCAGTGGTCTCATTTTAAGGAGTAATAGGGAGTAGCTGAAACCTCAGTACTTTGGCCACCTCGTGCGAAGAGTTGACTCATTGGAAAAGAGTCTGATGCTGGGAGGAATTGGGGGCAGGAGGAGAAGGGGACGACAGAGGATGAGATGGCGGGATGGCATCACAGACTCCATGGACGTGAGTCTGAGTGAACTCCGGGAGTTGGTGATGGACAGGGAGGCCTGGCATGCTGTGATTCATGGGGTCGCAAAGAGTCAGACACGACTGAGCAACTGAACTGAACAGAACTGAACAGTTAAGCCCCAAGGGATCTTGTCTCCATCAGTTGCTCCTGTTCCAGTGAAGTCAAACCTTGGCCCTTAGCAAACAAATTCCTTACCCATATTAACACTCAATATGTCACATTTAAATATTCACAGTCTAACCTCAGATGTTTAAAAGCAGTCTTTGTGGAGGCTCACATTGGCCACTGTTACTCCATTTTGAACTACTTAACATAGCGCATTGTCACATAAGATGAGTAGGAATAGAATGATTAAATGTCACATTGAAACAGTTATGCCCTCCCCCAGCCCCCCTATATCTTTGGTGTGTATATTGCCAAATGTTTCTAGTCTTTCTTGTTTCCTCTCTCCAGAGTTCACCCTCCTGTTGTATATTGTTAGAGCAAGTTTCTTAGAACATAAATCAACACTCATTACTGCATGGATTAAAAGCTTCTTGAGTCTTTCTGTGCTAAACCCCTTTTGTTGGCACTCCAAGCCTGACTTGAACCTTGCCAAGTTTGCTCCAGACTCGGTGTTTAAACCTTGCTGTCCATATTGATTTAGGGGTCTGAACTCAGAGTGGATAGAATTTTAAGGTGTCTTGGATCTCCTGGGTTTCCTTACCCTAGCGCTCTCCACCCGGGTTCCCTTTCCCAATAAAATCTCTTGCTTTGTCAATACATGTGTCTCCTCGGACAATTCATTTCTGAGTGTTAGACAAGAGCCCAGTTTTGGTCCCTGGAAGGGGTCCGCCTTCCTGCAGCAACACCATGGACTGTAGCACACTAGGCTTCCCTGTCCTTTACCCTCTTCCAGAGCTTGCTCAAACTCATGTCCATTGAGTCGATGATGCCATCCAACAGTGTGATCCTCTGTCACTCCCCTTCTCCACCTGCCCTCAATCTTTCCCTGTATCAGGCTCTTTTCCAATGAGTTGGCTCTTCACATGAGATGACTAAAGTATTGGACCTTCAGCAGCAGCATCAGGCCTTCCAGTGAATATTCAGGATTGATCTCATTGAGGATTGACTGGTTTGATCTCCTTTCTGTCCAAGGGACTTTCAAGAGTCATCATCCCTTAAGTTCCTGTTGATCTAGTGATTGAGCGCTGGAGGGTGGCTTAAATTTCTGCAACAAAGCCTAAGAAAGTGCTTCAGGCTAATCTTTACCATTGAAATAGAAGTAGGAATCTTTGTAACTCATTTTTTATCTTTTCTATTGTTACTTCTCTTGCCTGATAACAGTAGTTTTGTTCTTTCAAGAGCATTATTGCTGAGACCATTTCAGTTCAGTTCAGTCGCTCAGTCATGTCCGA
>SJYQ01013334.1:0-11155 GCA_006410935.1 Redunca redunca
TGGAGTAGAAGGATGTGTACTCATCTCTGCCTGCAAGACCCCCAAAATTGCAACTAACTTTTGAACAACCATTGACAGGAGGACAGTGGAATCCACCAAAAAGACAGCCCTCATCCAAAGACAAAGAAGAAGCCATAATGAAATGGTAGGAGGGGCACAATCATGATAAAGTCAAATCCCATGCCTGCCAGGAGGGTGACCCACAAACTGGAGAACAATACCAAAGAAGTTCTCCCACTGCTGTGATGGTTCTGAGCCCCATGTCAGGCTTCCCAGCCTGGGCTCCAACAGAGGGAAAGGGAATCCCTAGGGAATCTGACTTTGAAGGCCAATGAGATTTGATTACAGGATTTCCACAGGAGTGGAGGGAACAGATTTCACTCTTGGAGAGCACATCAGGAGATGGCAAGAGTGAACAATGACATTTTAAGAATCAGTGAACTAAAATGGACTGGAATGGGTGAATTTTACTCAGATGACCATTATATCTACTACTGTGGCAAGAATTCCTTAGAAGAAATGGAGTAGCCCTCATAGTGAACAAAAGAGTCTGAAATGAAGTACTTGGATGCAATCTCAAAAACGACAGAATGATCTCTGTTCATTTCCAAGGCAAACCATTCAATATCTTGGTAATCCAAGTCTATACCCGAACCAGTAATGCTGAAGATGCTGAAGTTTAATGGTTCTATTAAGATCTACAAGACCTTCTAGAGCTAATACCCATAAAAGATATCCTTTTCACTGTAGGTGACTGGAATGCAAAAGGAGGAAGTCAAGGAATACCTGGAGTAACAGGCAAATTTGGCCTTGGAGTACAGAATGAAGCAGGGCAGAGGCTAATAGAATTTTGCCAAAAGAATGCACTGGTCATAACAAACACCCTCTTCCAACAACACAAGAGAAAACTCTACACATGGACATCACCAGATGGTCAATACCAAAATCAAATTGATTATATTATTTGCAGTCAAAGAGGAAGAAGCTCTTTACAGTCAGCAAAAAGAAGACCAGGAGCTGACTGTTGCTCAGAACATGAAGTCCTTATTGTCAGACTTAAATTGAAGAAAGTAGGGAAAACACTAGACCATTCTGGTATGACCTAAATCAAATCCCTTATGATTATACAGCGGAAGTGACAAGTAGATGCAAGAGATTAGATCTTATAGACAAAATGCCTGAAGAATTATGGATGGAGGTTCATGACATTGTACAGGATGCAGGGATCAAGACCATCCCTAAGAAAAAGAAATGCAAAAGGCAAAACGGTTGTCTGATGAGGCCTTACAAATAGCTGTGCAAAGAAGAGAAGTGAAAGGCAAAGAAGAAAAGGAAAGATATACCCATTGGAATTCAGAGTTCCAAAGAATAGCAAGGAGAGATAAGGAAGCTTTCCTCAGTGATCAGTGCGAAGAAATAGAGGAAAACAATAGAATGGGAAAGACTAGAGATCTCTTCAAGAAATTAGAGATGCCAAGGGAAATTTTCATGCAAAAATGGGGACAATAAAGGACAGAAATGTCATGGACTTAACAGAAACAGAAGATATTAAGAAGAAGTGGCAAAAATACACAGAAGAACTATATAAAAACGATCTTCATGACCCAGGTAACCAGGATGGTGTGTTCACTCACCTAGAGCCAGACATTCTGGAATGCAAAGTCAAGTGGGCCTTAGGAAGCATCACTACGAACAAAGCTAGTGAAGGTGATGGAATTCCAGTTGAGCTATTTCAAATCCTGCAAGATGATGCTGTAAAAATGCTGCACTCAATATGCCAGCAAATTTTGAAAGCTTATCAGAGGACTGGAAAAGGTCCGTTTTCATTCCAATCCCAAAGAAAGGCAATGTCAAAGAATGCTCAAACTACTGCCAATTGCATTCAGCTCACATGCTAGCAAAGCAATGCTCAAAATGCTCCAAGCCAGGCTTCAACAGTAGGTGAAAGGTGAACTTCTAGATGTTCAAACTCAGTTTAGAAAAGGCAGAGAAACCAGAGGTTAAATTGCCAAATCTGTTAGATCATTGAAAAAGCAAGAGAGTTCTAGAAAAACACCTACTTCTGCTTTATTGACTATGCCGAAGCCTTTGACAGTGTGGATCACAACAAGCTGTGGGAAATTCTGAAAGAGATGGGAATTCCAGACCACCTGACCTGCCTCCTGAGAAATCTGTATGCAGGTCAGGAAGCAACAGTTAGAACTGGACATGGGACAACAGACTGGTTCCAAATTGGGAATGGAGTACATCAAGTCTGTATATTGTCACTTTGCTTATTTAACTTATATGCAGAGTACATCATGAGAAATGCTGGGCTGGATGAAGCACAAGCTGGAATCAAGATTGCCGGGAGAACTATCAATAACCTCAGATATGCAGATGATGCCACCCCTATGGCAGAAAGCAAAGAAGAACTAAAGAGCCTCTTGATGAAAGTGAAAGAGGAGAATGAAAAAGCTGGCTTACAACTCAACATTCAAAAAACTAAGATCATGGCATCCGGTCCTGTCACTTCATGGCAAATAGATGGGGAAACAACAGAAACAGTGACAGACTATTTTCTTGGGCTCCAGAATCACTACAGATGGTGACTGCAGGCATGAAATTAAAAGACACTTTCTCCTTGGAAGAAAAGCTATGACCCACCTAGACAGCATATTAAAAAGCAGAGACATTACTTTGTTGACAAACGTCTGTCTAGTCAAAGCTATGGTTTTTCCAGTAGTCATGTATGGATGTGAGAGTTGGACTATAAAGTAAGCTGCACACTGAAGAATTGGAGCTTTTGAACTGTGGTGTTGGAGAAGACTCTTGAGAGTCCCTCGGACTGCAAGGAGATCAAACCAGTCCATCCTAAAGGAAATCAGTCCTGAATGTTCATTTTCAGGGCTGATGCTGAAGCTGAATCTCCAATATTTTGGCAACTGATAGGAAGAACTGACTCAATGGAAAACACCCTGATGCCGAGAAAGATTGAAGGCAGGAGGAGAAGGGGACAACAGAGAATAAGATGGTTGGATGGCATCACCAACTTGATGTACATGAGTTTGAGCAAGCTCCAGCAGTTGGTGATGAACAGGGAGGCCTGGTATGTTGCAGTCCATGGGGTTGCAAAGAGTTGGACATGACTGAATGACTAAAGTGAGCATAGAGGTGCTTTCAGTGCAAACAAATGTGTAAGGCTTATACTTGCTTACACATGGGTCCTTGCAAAGTATTTTTTCCTTTAAAGCAAAGGTTCTTGAAGTGTTGTTACTAAATCAATTAGCATCAGCATTACTCAGAACTTGTTAGAAATGCAAATTTCAGGCCCGATTCCAAACCTACTGAAGCAGAAACTCTGATATTGGGTGCATCTCAACAACCTGCATTTTATCAAGCCCACTAGATGATTCTAATGCACTGCTCTAGAAGCCTTGGGTGAATAGATGGAAATGGAATTGCTAAGCCAATAGGATACATGCATTCAAAAATTTTAACAGACACTGTTAAAAGAAGACACCATCACAACAACAGCCTAACTTCCACTTTAGAATGCAGGAAGAGGTCTTTCCAATGCCGGCTCCCATGTCATCTAACCTGCCCAGGCTTGGGTCTCTTGCATCAGTCTCCTGTGATCCCCGTCCTGGCCACTACACATTCAAGGGCAGTTGGAGTATCTCCCCCGCTTTGAGAAAGTGGGTGGAAGGAGTCAATAAGCCGCGGTATGTATCTTGGGAGTGGGTGGGACAAAGGCAGAGTAAGTAGTGAACTGTAGGGTTCACAGATTTTCTTGGATCCCGCTCTTAGACCCACCAGTTTGCCTGCGCTTCTCTCATATGAATAGGGTGTTACCACTTGTTAAAGCTTTGGAAAGGGGAAGAGAGAGAATTTAAGAGCCTGAAGTTTGACCCCATCTGTGGCAGCGGCCCGCCAATTGGCCAGTGGTGGGAGCTCATGTGAACCAGTGAGAATGACATCATCTTGCAGATCTTAGCAGAGCAAGGTTTTTGGGGAGGGATGAGCTCGGGTGAGAGTGGCAGGATGGGATAAGCCTGGGTCAGTGCCAAACTGAAGCGCCTACTAAGAGATCTAGAGCCCCAGAAGGGGGGAGAGGGAGGAGTCTTGGAGGCGCCACCAGCTAGGCTGGGGCTGGACTCCAGAGAGGGTAAGCCACTGCCCTGGAAGAGGTTAGAACCACCCAAAGACAGGTAGTTTGGTGACCGCCAGAGGGTGACTGTGCCTGTATACATCCACAAATGGTTCTGCACAGACTGGCCGATATATTTTGAAACCATTTATTTTTATAACTCTTGCCTCTTCTGCCCTAATCCCTGAGAGAAAGAACCGTGGGTGATTCATTGAATACCCAGTGGGAGGCCTTGGAGAAGGAAATGGCAACCCACTCCAATGTTCTTGTCTGGAGAATTTCATGGTCAGAGGAGCCTGGTGGGCTACAGTCCCTGGGGTCGCAAAGAGTTGGACAGGACTGAGTGACTAACTCCCAGTGGGAGGTCTGGTAACAAAAAAGGCACGTTATTAAGATGTTTGACTAATTGAATGAAAAGGGGGGGAGAGAAAAAACTCAGAGGTTCGTAATTTACATAAGGAAAATTGAGGACTTTTCCCCTTTTAGATGAGACATTTTAAATGTCTACCTGCAGAACCTCAGCCCACACAGCTTTTAAGTTGTCACAATCGAAGTGTACGCATAACCCTGTGTCCCAAGTTGCAGCATAATAATTTTCCCCTGTTGCTATAGAATCTCCACAGCCATCATCCCTCGGTAATGGTTATAGAATATTCCATCAGACAGCTGTGCCACGAATCACTTAACCCTTCCTCTCATGCTGGATGTTAACATTACTTCTCTGTTTGACCATCAGAAGATAGCCTTGTGAGGAATAGTATTGTGCTCAGAGCTTTTCCTGTTTTGGAGTAGGGGTGGGTAGATATTGAGGAGCAGAATTAGTGGGAAAATGGCATGAGCTTTTTAGGCCCTTGTTGACCTACTTTCCTGAAATGGATTGTACCCACTGATGCCAGAGGTCAAATCCAAAATCAACCCTAGTGAATTTCAGGTCTTATCTGTCTCCCTGGTGGTTTAAAATTCTCCCTCCTGAAGCAGTGCTCAAGTTTATTATTAGTTTTGACCTTTGGGACAAGACAAACACACACTAAGAGTTCAGGGACAACTTTAGCAACTACAACAGCTGACATTGTGAGAGGATGTAGCTCAGGTTTCAAGCTTGGGCAACTGATGTGGATGAGCTTGCCTCAGGGAAATGGAATCTGAGAAGAGGAATAGGTTTGGGAGGGGGCAGATGAGATCAGTCTTAAGTATGCTTAGTAGGAGGTGCCTTTGGGACATCTAAGGGGATGTATCCAGGAGACATACATACATATGAATAAATAACAATCTTTTCTCTTCCTTGAACTCCCAGAACTCTGTATCTGTGGCTCTCTCATGGCTTAGGCTACCTTTTCTTTTGCAGTACCAAGGGAGCTCTTTGAGGCCAGGATAAGGGCCTGATTCATTTGTGTATCCCTCCTCCCAGTGCTTTACACCTACGAGGCTTTAAAAGTCTGTCCTAGATGAAGAAGAAATTTCAATGATTTCTTAATCAGACAATTCCTGCAGTAGGATTTCTGTTCTGGGGGAAAAGTTTGAGAAACTTGAAAGTTCTGGGTAGGCTTCCTGTAAGAGGTAGCATAATGTTACTGTTAATAATTGTGACCATTTGTTGAACACCTACCACATGCCAGTTACTCTGCTACACACATGCAACAGAAAAGCCACTTTTTGTCTGCCATCAATATACCCCTACTTCTGGGAGAATTTGTTCTACTTACATCTCCTAAAGTCAGGCCTGTCTATGTACTATATCCTTCCTTCCCTTAAGATACAGCTGATTGCATCTGGTCCAAGACCAGCCACACAAGCTGAGAATTTTATGGCCCAGTTTGAAATGATGATGTGGGCCAATCAGACTGAATTTTTTAGAATGTGAAATAAGAGATCCAGAGGGGAGTTGCCAGTTAGTTGTTGAGGGGGCAGGTCTAGCAGACCATGATGCTTGTGGTGGTGGGGTGAACATTATGGATCAAGTTGAGTGTCAGATGCATTTCTGAGTTGAGCAAGGAGCATGGGAGAAGTGTGCAAAGAGAAGCAGATATGTAGTGTAGATGAGTCATGTTAGTAACAAAGCTCTGGAGCAGAGGCCTGGGCTTCCCAGGTGGCTCAGTGGTAAAGAATCCACCTGCCAAGCAGGAGACACCAGTTCAATCCCTGGGTCAGGAAGATCCCCCAGGGAAGGAAATGGAAACCCACTCTAGTATTCTTGCCTGGGAAATCCCATGGACAGAGGAGCCTGGTGGACTATAGTCCATGGGGTTGCAAAGAGTAGGACACAACTGAGTGACTAAACAAGAGCAGAGGACCATGCCTCATCCAGAATTCTCCTACAGCTCCAGGCTTAATGAACTCTGTGCTCAACTTCCTGCCTTTAGATTTCTGATCCTTGATCTAGCTTGACTGAGTTTCTCTTCCTTGTGTCTACAAGTGCCCTAACCAAAACATCCCTTTACATAGGTTTGTATTTTGGCCCTCTGAGGTGAGTGTATTTTTCCTCACTGCAAATGAAGAAACAGATTAACTTGACTAGGGTTAAGTCAGCCAAGAGGTGATGGATTCTCTTATTCTCTTTTAAAAGTGTTAATGTGTTACTATTATTTTAAAAGTTACCACAAACTTGTTATAAAAAAGAAAAACAATCAATACAGACATGATGCATCTGACCCTCAGACAACTTCTCCACCTCTCCTGTACATTTACTGGCCTTTTTCTGGAACACATCAAGGTTGTTATTGTCTTTGGGCCTTTGCACTGAGTCATCTTTCTACTTGGAATGATTTTTTTTTTTTTTTTGGTTTTCTGGTGGCTGTCTCCTCTTATCATTTAGGTCTTAGCTCAATTGTCACTTCCTCAGAGAAGCCCTGCCAAGCCATGCAATGTGAGATAACCCACCCAACCCTTTCTGCCCACTTCTATCCATCATATCACCCCATTTTTTTTTCTGCATAGACCTTAATGTGTTGAAATTGTGTCTGAAATTGTGCTGTTCATTTATGTAATTTTTTATCATCTGCCTCTCCTTCAACACAGAGCAGAGGCCTCATTTGTATTCCCATGGCTGCCACATAGTAGAAGTTCAATCAGTATTTGCTGAATGAGTGAATGAACGTATAAACTAAAAAAGAAACCTTTATGCAACCCTCTTCTTTCCCAATACCAATTCCCAGAGACAGTAACTCAGTTTGTTCTACATCTTCCCAGTCGTTTTCTGTGCATATATAAACATTTACCTCTCTTATGTAAAAAATAAATGTGCATATATTCTTTCTTTCACAGCAATGAAAGTTCTGCAACCTGCTTTTCCACATAACAATTTGTTATTAACATATTTCCATGTCAGTACTTAATTACTTCAATAAAAAAGCCCAAATAAATTGTATTACACTGTATGGATGTACCAGAATTTATTTAACTAGGCCCCTGTTTTTAAAACGAATTTTATTTTATATTGTGTGGCATTGGCAGTCTGAGGTGCATCTGACTAAAGTGATCCCAGCTTCAAACCTGAGTGCTCACATGGAGCTAATTCACCTAATTCACCTAATAAGGTGAATCCAGCTGGCCAGAGATTCTTATTTTTTTTTTAATTATTAGATTATAGTTGATTAGCACATTGTGTTAGTTTCAGGTGTACAGCAAAGTGATTCAGTTGTATGTATATATACATGTATCTATTCTTTTTCTCTTTTCCCATTTAGGTTGTTATATAATATTGAGCAGAGTTCCCTGTACCAGTAGGTCCTTGCTGGTTTTTCATTTTATTTATATTTTTAACTTTTTATTTTATATTGGAGTATAGCTGATTAACAGTGTTGTGATAGTTTCAGGTGAATAGCAAAGAGACTCAGCCATACATGTATCCACTCTCCCCCAAACTCCCCTCCCATTCAGACTGCCACATGACACTGAGGAGTTCCCCATGTTATACAGTAGGCCCTGGTTGGGTATTCAATTTAAATATATCAGTGTATACATGTCAGTCCCCAACTCCCTAACTATCCCTACCCTGCCTCACCCCCGGTTACCATAAATTCCTTCTCTGTGAGTCTGTTTCTGTTTTGTAAATTAGTTCATTTGTATCATTTATTTTAGATTCTGCATATAAGCAATATCATAAGATACTTCTCTTTCTTTGACTTACTTCATTCAGTATGACATTACTTCATTGTTTTTAAATGGCTGAGTTATATTCCATTGTATATAGGTACCACATTTTCTTTATCCATTCCTCTGTTGATGGACATTTAGGTTGTTTCCATATCCTGGCTATTGTGAATAGTGCTTCAGTGAACACTGGGGTGCATGTGTCTTTTCAAATTATGTTTTTTTTTTTTTCTGGTTATATGCCCAGTAGTGGGATTGCTTGGTTACATGGTAGTTCTACTTTTAATTTTTTAAGGAACCTCCATACTCTTCTCCACAGTGGCTCTATCAATTTATATTCCCACTAACAGTGTAAGAGGGTTCCTTTTCTACACAACTTCTTCAGTGTTTACTATGTATAGGTTTTTTTAAGATGGCCATTCTGACTGTTGTGAGGTGATACCTCATTGTAATTTTGATTTGCATTTCCCTAATAATGAGTAATGTTGAGCATCTTTTCATATTTGTCGGCCATCTGCTTGTATTCTTTGGAGAAATGTCTATTTAGGTCTTCTGCCCANGCTGCTTATATATTTTGCTTCATTTGCATATGGGTATTGAATTTTCTTTGCTGTGCAAAAACATTTAAGTTTAATTAAGCCCCATTTTGTATATTTGTTTTTATTTTCATTACCCTAGGAAGTGGATCAAAAAAGATCTTGCTGCTATTTATGTCAAAGAGTTTTCTGCCTATGTTTCCTCTAGAAATTGTATAGCGTATGGCCTTATGTTTAGGTCCTTAATCCATTTTGAGTTTATTTTTGTGTTTGGTGTTAGGTAGGGGATTAGGAAAGGTAGTACTACCTTTCCCAGGTGGCACTAGTGGTAAAGAACCTGCCTGCCAATGCAGGAGACATAAGAGGCTTGGGTTCGACCCCGGGTCAGGAAGATCCCCTGGAGGAGGAAATGGCAACCCACTCCAGTATTCTTGCCTGGAGAATCCCATGGATAGAGGAGCCTGGTGGGCTACAGTCCATAGGGTTGCAAAGAGTCAGACACAACTGAAGTGACTTAGCATGCATGAATGCAGGGAGTTTTCTAATTTCATTCTTTCACATGCAGATGTACAGTTTTTCCAGCACTACTGATTGAAAAGACTGTCTTTTCTCCACTGTGTATTGTTCCCTCTTGTGCTGTAGGTTAGGTGACCATAAGTGTGTGGGTTTATCTCTGGGCTTTCTCTCCTATTCCATTGATCTATATTTCTGTTTTTGTGCTAGTACCATACTGTCTTGATGATTGTAGCTTTGTAGTATAGTTTGAAGTCAGGGAACTTGATTCCTCCAGCTCCTTTTTTTTCTTCTCAAGATTGCTTTGGCTATTTGGGGTGTTTTGTGTTTCCATGCAAATTGTAAAATTTTTTGTTCTAGCTCTGTGAAAAATGCCATTGGTAATTTGATAGAAATTGTGTTGAATCTGTAGATTACTTTGGGTAGTATAGTCATTTGCACAATATTGATTCTTCCAATGAAATAATATATCTCTCCATCTGTTAGTGAGGTATTTGATTTCTTTCACCAGTATCTTATATTTTTCTGTATACAGGTCTTTTGCCTCCGTAGGTAGGCTTATTCCTAGGTATTTTATTTTATTTTTGCTGAAATGGTAAATGAAATTGTTTTCTTAGTTTCTCTTTCTGATCTTTCATTGTTAGGATATAGCAAGAGATTTCTGAGTATTAATTCTGTATTCTGAAACTTTACTAAATCCATTGATTAGATGTAGTAGTTTTCTTGTGGCAACTTTAGGATTCTTTATGTACAATATTGAGCTTCCCAGCTGGTACTAGTGGTAAAGAATCCACCTGCCAATGCAGGTGTTATAAGAGATTTGGTTTTGATCCCTGATCCTGCATGATCCCCTGAAGGAGGGCATGGTAACCCACTCCAGTATTCTTGCCTGGAGAATCCCATGAACAGAAGAGCCTGGCAGGCTACAGTCCATAGGGTTACAAAGTATTAAAAAGAATACTATACATGTATAGTATCATGTCATCTGCAAAGAGTGACATTTCTTCTCCAATTTGGATTCCTTTTATTTCTTTTCCTTCTCTGATTGCCATGGCCAGGACTTACAAAAGGATGTTGAATAATAGTGGCAAGAGTGGACATGCTTATTTAGTTCCTGATCTTAGAGGATATGCTTTCAGTTTTTCATCATTAAGAATAATGTGTGCTGAGAGCTTGTCACATTTTCTCTCTAATACTTTGAGATAGTTTCCTTCCATGCCCACTTTATGGAGAGTTTTTTTTTAATTATCATAAATCAGTATTGAAGTTTGTCAAAAGCATTTTCTGTATCTATTGAGATGACCATATGTTCATCGTTTATTCATCAGTTTGTTGATGTGATGTATCACACTGATTTGTGTGTATGAAAAATCCTTGCATCCCTGGGATAAATCACACTTGATCATGGTGTATGATCTTTTAACAATTCAATTGTTGGATTCAGATCACTAGTATTTTATCAGATTGCTAGAATTTTTGCATCTATGTTCACCAATGATATTGGCCTATAATTTTCACTCTTTGTATCAGGGTGATGATGCCCTCATAAAATGAGTTTGTAGTGTTTCTTCCTCTGCAATTTTTTATAATAGTTTTGGAAAGATAGGCATTAACTCCTTTCTAAAGGCTTGATAGAATGAGCCTGTGAAGCCATCTGCTCCTGGACTTTTGTTTGTTCAGAGTTTTAATTATTTGTTTTAATATTTATTTATTTGGGTGTACTAGGTCTTAGTTGTGGCACATGGAATCTTTTATTAAAATTTATTTTTTAATTGAAGGATAATTGCTTTACAAAATTTTGTTGTTTTCTGTCAAACCTCAACATGAATTAGCCACAGGAATACATATACCCCTGCCTTTTGGAACCTCCCTCCCATTTCCCTCCCCA
>SJYQ01013349.1:0-36588 GCA_006410935.1 Redunca redunca
GACCTTCTGTGTCCAGAGGACTTCCAAGTTCACAGATGCCGGCACAGGCCGGCTGCTAAAGGACCCTCATCCCCACCGTGCAGGTTACTGGACGAGGTGCCTCCACCGCAGCCTCTTTCTCTGTGGGCCTGGGTCTGAGACAGGGGAGGGCACGGCCTTGTTCCCAAGCCGGAGCCTCGCCAGTCAGTGCCCCCCGGCTGATGTTACACCCCAGGGGTTCCTTCTGAAGTCGCCAGTGCAGAGAAGGGTGGAAAAATGGATCTTCCTCTTTTCCGTCCCCCAGCTCTCAGCCCTGAAGCATCTTCACAGAAGGGTGTTGATTTTATCAAGCATGGATGGGAACAAAGTCTGGTAACCGAAGGCAAGCCTGAACTGAGCTTTCAGGAACCAGAGGCCCCTCCACTCCACTTCCTGAAGCCTCCACATCCTAGACTTCAGGCTGAAAGGAAATTCAAATGCAAGGTGTCTTTAGGATAACATCAAGCAGTTTTTAAAAAATGCTATTTCATTTTCTATTCTTTTTTAAAATTCTCTGTGGAACATATGACTAATAGGTTTCTTTCTTTCTTTCTTTCTTTTTTTTTTTAGCATTCGGGGGCCAAGCTAAGGGTAATTAGAGCAGTCACTAAAAATATTCCACCCCAGTACTCTGAAAGTGATGCGCTAAAGGTGATCAAATTAGCAGTGGGAGCAGGGTTCCCACCAGAAGGAGAAAGAAAGGTGCAGCCTTTGCCTCGCTGTGCTCCAGTCTGGGAGTTGGGGTTCAGGAAACAATGTGGGCAGGAAGGTGGTCCATCCCGGCAACACGGCTGAGGTGTTGCAAAACATGCGGTATCTTTTACATCCCTAGCGGTAGCTGGGAAGGGAGGCAGGATCGCTCTCTGAGAAGCACGCCCTTTCCACCCCTAGGAAAATCGCGGAAGTGCTCAGCTCATGGACTGGGGGACAGACGGCCGCCCCATCGCCTGTCTCCGTGGACGGCCTTGCACCTGCTTCAAGCAGAGAATCAGAGAAACCTAGGAGGCTGTCCACAAGCTCCCCGCCCACCTGCCCGTTTGCTTTCACAATCTTCATCTTCTCTTCTCGAACGCTGGACCGACCACCCACATACAGCCCTTGGGTACCGGATCCCGTCTCATCTCTCCTGCTCTGAAGATGCTACTGGAGCAAGTTCCCATCCTCCTCGCCCACGTCAAGTCTTCCTTTCTCTATGGGTTCACCCTCATCCACATTCTTCCATCTGCTTCTCTCTCCTCTTGTGACCCCACTTTCCCTCCACCTGCCACCCCCTTCTCCTCCTTCCTTTTGTAGCCTAGGTCCTGGAGAACACCGCCTACTTGCACTGTCTCCAACTTCTCTCTGCCAAACCCCTCCTTCTCCCCTCCCTGCCTTATTTTTTCTCCTTATACCTGTCTTGCTATAGAACCTTACTCGTTTCTCTGGTGCCGGCTGCCTCCCTAGAATTAATCTCTTTGAAGGTAGGGACTGGGTCTACTCTATTCATGGCTGTCATCTGACTATCTAGAGTGGTACTGGTCTAGAGCAGGGGCTAGATAAATATTTTTTTAAATGAATGGAGGAATTCACAGATGACAAAGCACGTCCATGTACACTGGTGAGTTATCGCCATGGATTTTCATAAACCCCCTGAGGCTGGTCTCGGTCTGCCTCATTTTGCAGAAGAGGAGACGGAAGCGTGAGGGTTGGCTAGCTGTCCCCAGGAGGTGGGGCAGGACGGAGCTGGGTCCAGCTCAGGTCTCCGACGCCAGTTTAGTGCTCTCTGCTCTACACCATCGGGTTTTCACGGCGGCTCAGTGGTAAAGAATCCACCTGCAATGCACAGGAGTTGCAGGAGATGCAGGTTCGATCCCTGGGTTGGGAAGATGACCTAGAGGAGGGGATGCAACTCACTTCAGGCAAGAGCCTGGAGAATCCCACGGACAGAGGAGCCTGGTGGGCTGTAGTCCATAGGGTTGCAAAGAATGGGACATGACTGAAGCAACTTAGCACTCATACATGCATGCTTTACCCAACGGCTGCCTCTGGCAAAGGGCCCCCCTTCTGTGTCTCTAGGCCCCTGATGAGAGCCACACGCTCTGCAGATGGAAGCCAGGACCAAGCTGCAGACGACCTGCATTAACCCCATCACCTCCTGCCTCAGAGCTTCCCTCCCTCTGTCTAGGACTGACCTCCCCCTGCCTCCCAAACCTCCCTAGTTCAGCCACATCGACTGCATGATGCTTTGGTTAAGATATTACATTTGGGGGTGTAATTATTTCAAAGGCAATTAGGTACTCAATATTTCTTATTCTGGCTGCCAGGAGGAATTAATAGGAAACCTTTCAATCAGGAACAACTGCAAAATAATTTCTGGCCCCAAAGATAATCAATATTACCCAGCAGAACATTCTTCGAGCTTCAGGAGGCTATTCATTTCTGGTACTTTCAAAACCGGAGGGCAAAGTGTTATTTCCATCTTCATCAGAAGGCTCCTTCATGTAGAGTGTTTAAGAAGACACTGACATCTATATGGCTTTTTCTGACCATCCATCTCCACGTCACCCTCCAGGGTACAAGCATAAAACCCTCCCCAGCAGACGGTGAATGATGTTCACGTTATTAGGAACACGAGTCGCTGTCTTGCCCTGAGCCTTCCCACCAGACTTTCTAGGGCCTACAATGGGATATGAGACTCCCAACCATCCGCTAGGTGGTATGTCCTCGAAGCCCCCCTGAGCCCACGGAGCTGGCATCTTTCCAGAAGCACCTCTGGAGGGGCCGGTGGCATCTTCCCTCCCCATCCTGTGATGCAGGCAATTCCAGGGCTGCCTTCTCTCTCAGTCTCCCTGCTGTCACGGGGGCTGGTGTCCTGCCTGCTTGGCAAGATAACTGACATCCTGTCCGGCTCGGGCCTGGCCCTCTCCAAGGTGGAGGCTCTATGCACGTGGAGGAGGGGGGATGTGGAACAAAGGTTTATTGTTGGTTTTTGCTCTCTATTCCCCTGCTCCTTTTTCTGGGTTCACTTCAAGTTCTGCTCTGAAGATCTGCAGGACTTACGGTGGGAGGGAGGTCACCAACAGGGACAATCAGTGGAATGGGAAGAATTTTCCTACACTAACAGAAAAAGTGATCTCAGATCTCAGACCACCATTCATGTGCAGTAGGGAAGGAAAACTATAGGGCAATCAAGTCAGAAGAAGAAAGGTAGAGAATGTTCTAGAACAAAGACATCTGTTGTATTGACTTCTTGGATAGGAGGATTCTATTTCCACTGGAACCGATGTAATTTCTGCACGTGTAGGCTTTCCCATCCATGAGCATAGGAAAGTGCTGCTCCTTGGGCTCATATATAATCTGTAATGCTGGTCGCACAGGCTGAGATCTTGAAGATGCTGTGGGAAATTTGAAAGATGATGGGGAAATGACCACACGGCGCCTTTTCTGGAAAGGAAAAGAGGGAACTATGAGCCTTAAAGGATTGAAGTCAGAGGTAAACCGCCAGGCTGTCTCTGTGGCCAGCAGAGCATGAGGATGCTGGAGAAATCCAGGAAGCCTGGGTTCCACTGGAGCACTCCTGTTTCTGGGTGGTGATGATGTGGAATCAAGAGGGCCAACACGGAAAGCACCTTCAAGACAATCTATTTAAGCTCAGCTCAAAGGTGTGATAGTGAATATACACGGGGTGCTGCGCTTAGTCGCTCAGTCGTGTCCGACTCTTTGTGACCCCATGGACTGTAGCCCACCAGGCTCCTCTGTCCATGGGGATTCTCCAGGCCAGAATACTGGAGTGGTTGCCATGCCCTCCTCCAGGGGATTTTCCCAACCCAGGGATTGAACCCAGGTTTCCCGCATTGCAGGCAGATTCTTTACCATCTGAGCTACCCATGGAAGAGAATAAATCTGTAGGTGGTTGAAGATGGGGAAAAGTTTATTTCTGATTAGAAGCCATCGAATCCCCCTCCTCCAGCCTTGCTCCTCCCCTTGTTCCCCCTCCCTCCACTCCCCCTTCATTCTCTGCCTTCAATCCCCCCAAAGAGCTCCACCCTCCCTGACGAAGATTGAACACACACACACACACACACACACACACAAAGTTTGGGTAAACTGAGGCGCAGTGGCGTGAAGGGGCAGCTCTGTGGCCACCCCGTCAGGAAACAGCAGAGTTGTGATGTCATCCCAGGGGTGTGTGATCACACGTGCCTCCCAACCGAGACTCCTAGGGGAGATTTGGGGTGAACTCCACGCAAACATCTGGTGAGTGCCTGAGCATCCTGTGGTCCACTTCCCAGTGAGTGAACACTAGGGTCCAGCAGGTGACGGTCTCCGGCTGCGTGACTCATTGGAGTAGCACGTGCAAGATCAATATCCTAACTTGATCCCTTCTGCTCTCTGAAGATCCTACACTGGCACTTCCTGGGCTTCTGATCGGAGATTTCCCCCATTGTTTACTGGTAAAGGGGTCAGGAGGTGACGGCATGATCACGTGGCTGTGTTTTCAATCGACGATGCCCTCCACTGGCCGTGGGCTGGCAAGTCAGGCACCACGCTGCCTCCGAGGGTGGAGAGGTGATGGGCACTGCGCTTCTGGTGGGCGCCCTGTCACACTGGAGGTCTGACGTCCTTCTAGGCTGTAGCTTATTCCCAGTGGGGGATGGGTGAACTCCCCACGCCTGGTGATGGAACAGTGTCTCTCCTGCCCCTACCGGATGCCAATCTTTTCTGCTCCGAACTCCCAAAGCCCCCCTCTGGAAGATCCGGTCTTCTTTATGGCAGCCTCATGCTTTTAGACCAGGCAGGGCTAGTTGCCCATCTGTTAACACATCTGTCCACCCACCCACCCATTTGTCCATCCACCAGCACGTTTTCCACCTGATCTCCGTTGCCTCCAGGATAAGGCCCAGACTCTTGGTGCATTGATTTAAGATGATTTTGCTGTAAGAAATAAGAGGCCTCAATTCAAAGTGGTTTCGACTGCCGCCCAGACATCTCATGACCAGAAGACCAGAGCAGGGCAGGCTCCAGATGGGCTGTCAAGGTTCTGACCTTGTTCTCACGATCCCATTGGTTCTGCAAGACGGCTTTGTCCTCCGGCTCAAGATGACACGGCCACGGCCGCTCTGGGCATCTATATGGTCCCGGGGAAGAAGAGGGACCCTCTCTTCTTCTGTCTCTCTCGATGGCCTTTGGTTGTGGATTTTCTAGTCTCCTGAAGAGGCCACAAAACAATCCAGGGAGTGAATTCACACTTGGTCTTAGCCAAAAGGCTGATAAGCGATTGGGGCAAGGGGGTAGTGAATTCAAACCCAACTGACTGTCTCAGTGGGTCTCAAATAAGGCCTAACTGGTGGAAAAAAATCAAACAACAACCTCCCGCTGGTCCCTGGAGGCCAAGCGACTGGGTAGCCGAGCAGAGTGTTTGCAAGGTGGCAGGGCCCGCTGGGCACTGGGTCTCTCTCTTGTCCTGGAGCCTGGCGTCTCGCAGCCAGCTGGGAAAACACAACATCCAGACTGTCTGCTCACCTGGCAGCTCTCCTCCACGCCCCCTCCCGGAAGTGGTCTCCCTGAGGTCTTTCAAACAGTCTTCTAACTTGGTACCTTGTGTTCGATTTTCTTTTTGCCTAGGAAGGAAGACACTCAGCATAATGGCTGCCTTGTGCTAATGTGACACCAGAGACAAGCTCCTTTCACTTCCTCTCGGCAGTGCTCACGGCAGCGGGTCTCAGGGCCCAGCCCAGGGAGAGTCTTCTACCCGCCCCCAGCCCCCGCTGCCTCCCACCCCAGGGCAGAGGCAATGCGAGGCTGGGAGGTCACGTGACCTCTGATACCCAGTGGACCTGGGCTCACGCCACAGCCGGGCTTCTGGGGAGCTGGCTGAGTAGGGATGACTGCCCACCATCTCTTGTCCTCAGTGTTCTTGTCTAGGAAATGGGGGTAATAACTTCACAATTGAGAATCAAACAAAATAAGATGCTTAAAAAGTGCTCTGCAAATTTGGGGGCTATTCTAGAACTGGGGGGCCAAGGCCTCTGAATCTCAGTGTCAAGGTAGAAGCAAGTGACGAGGATCATGTCTATCCTATTCCTTTCAGAGTTTCCTTTCAAAAACAAAACCAAACCCCAGGCTCCATCACACACATATGAGTCTCCTGCAGATTGAGTTAAGAGAAAATGTTTGGCATGAGCTGTCCTGGAGAGAGGGCATAATAGAGATCTTTCTGGGCAGCACTTGCCACTTTGCCCCAGCACCCAGGAGCATCCCCACCAGTCCCCTGAAAGGAAAGGAAAAGGAAAGTGAAGTCACTCAGTCATGTCTGACTCTTTGAGACCCCATGGACTGTAGCCTACCAGGCTCCTCCACCCATGGAATTTTCCAAGCAAGAGTACTGGGGTGGGTTGCCATTTCCTTCTCCAGAGGATCTTCCCAACTCAGGGATCAAACCCAGGTCTCCCGCGTTGCAGGCAGACACTTCACTGTCTGAGCCACCAGGGAAGCTCCTGTCCCCTGAGGTCTCCTACAAAAAAAGGAAGGCCAGAAAGTCAGCATCATTTATGGATTCAGTCGACAAACTTCACCGAGGATCCGCAGTGTGCTCAGGGTGGGGATAGAGACGTGGATACGGAAGGGATCCAGCTTCGCTGGGGCACATCAGCTGTGGGCTTGGATGGACCACCCCTTGGAACCTGGGCAACGGAACAAGCCGCATAACCTCTCAGAGCCTCGGTTTCCTGGTCTGAAAAATGGGAGGAAGAAACAGTATATACCTGATCATGAGGGTTGGATGAGATGGGGTACGTGTGTAAAGCATTCAGACGGTCAGCATGATGATAGCGACAGCAACCGCAAGGATGGTGATGACCAAGTTCCTTCCCCTCTAGAGGGGGTGGCTCTTCAATGGGTGGAAGAGAGAAGGGAGTTCCCCAGGCCATCAGTCTGGGTGGGTGCAGCCTCTGCTACAGTCACTGCAAGGCTCACATCTTAGGGGGTCGACACATATGATTTGCTTTGTGTTTGCACAGGCCATGTATGTTGAGAGACTGCCCATGAGGTGTCCGCATTGTGGTGACTCAGTGATGGAGTCTGCTTTGGCCTGGGGTGGGGGGGTCCACCCCTCCCCAGACAGCACAGGGAGAGCACCCATTTCCTCTTCTGTGCTTCGGCCAGAAATGACGTGCACTATCTTACTGGCAGTCCCCTGACCAGTATCTGCCACGTGGTCCCATCGAACCACAGGGAGGGCTGGGAAATGCAGAGGGCAGAGGTGGGGAGAGCCTCCCAGGTGAGGGGAGGGCCCAGGCATGTTGAGAGCTCAAGCAGATAAGGGCTCCTGCCGTTAGGAGAGCAAGGAAGGTGCGGGCTGAGGGCTGGGTGGTGGCGAGGCTGAGAGAGTGGGTCACACTGGAGGGTTCTGGCTGCTACAGATTGTGTGGCTGGGGGCAGAGAGACTCACTGGGAGGCAGGAATCTGGGCAATGGGAGTGGATGCCCGAGTTGGGGCCACAGCAATGGGGTGGGAGGAGAGGGCAAGCCTTGAGCTGTCAAAAAACAGAATCAAGAGACCATTTGGAAGCTGGAAAGAAGGGATGAGAGCAAAGTGATTCCTAGACTCCTCACTGGGTCCTCTGGTCTGAGATGGGATGAGGGAGGTTGGGGTAGCTTTGAGGGAAGATGAACTTCCCTGCCTCTGCTCTGGCCATGGAACGTAACAGGGCTTGGGAGAGAGGCCTGGGCTAAAGAGTCATCAGTCTACAGAGCCCAGACCTCCTGTCTGCCTCCCCTGTCCCACACCGGCCACCGTTCGTCAGTCACCCTCCATCTGCAGACCCCTTCTGGGCACACTTAGGGGAGTCAAGGAAACTGGCCAGTCCTGGAAGAACAAAGGGGAGGTTGATGGATTAGAAGCACAAGGACCCAGTCCCCCGACTGCGTCATCTCAGCTGCAGAAGTTCTGAAGCGTGAAAGTGAAAGTGTTATTCACTCACTCTCATCTGACTCTTTGTGACCCCATGGACTGTAGCCGGCCAGGCTCCTCTGTGCGTGAGATTTCCCAGGCAAGAATACTGCAGTGGGTTGCCAGTCCCTTCTCCAGGGGATCTTCCCAGCCCAGGGATCGAACCTGGGTTCTCCCACATTGCAGGCAGATTCTTTACCATCTGAGCCACTGGGGAAGTTCTGAAGCTGGTGATCAATGCCCAGTCTGAACATATCCAATCCTGGGGCAGGCCAGGAAAGCTTACGGGACAAGAATTGAGGTGCTGATTATGGCGTGTGGACGCACCCCTTTACCACAGGGCATCATGCTGACATCATTCTTTGCAACCATTGAGGTAACAGAAACACGATGAATCCCCCTGACTCTGGGATTTGGAATCCAATATACTGTAAAGGACTCCTTTCTGAAACTGGCTCTCTCAGACCGTCCTCCGCAGACAGGAGTTGTTCCCACAAACATCATCAAAAGTCTAGCACACAACTGAACAAGAGAGGTGGTCTTTGTGAGCCCCAGAGTCCTTTGCCATTTTCTCTGCTATGCTCAGGCGTTTCAAAGGCTCTTTTCAAGTCTACAGAGAGCCACGGTTCGGCCTCCAGGGAGGAGCACCCTGGTCCTGATCAGAGGCAGGCTCTTTACATGTCAATCAACACCTGCATTATATTCTAGCCATTTCACAGATGGGTACACGGAGGTGCCAAGGGGTCAAGACCTTGGCCAGGCTCATCGAGGAAAAGCGCCTCAGGGTGAAAACGGGAACCAGAAGTTCTGCTCCAGCCTCTGTAAGTCGTGGCTGCACCCGGCCTCTGCAGAGAGAAGATGAAAGCCCTGCTAGACCCAGAGAGAAGGCAGCAACCCCCGAATCATCCCGCACGAAAGGGACAGGCTTGGGACGACAGCCACACTTGTGGCATCTTCTCTGCCCAGCAGAGAGGTCTGAGCACATTTTATTAAACAGAGGGCCATTCAACAATAAATATTTCTCTCACACGGCTGGAGAAGTTACCACAATTGGCCCTTTCCCAGCCTGGCTGAGTCAGCAGGAAGTTAGCCAAGGTGCGGAAGACCTTGTGTTCTATGGTGCTGGTGTGTTGGTATTTTTGAACTATGGAGCTGGAAAGCAATGAGGACTGAAAAACACCCTCGAACACCACGATCCTCGTGGGTCCCTGATCCTGGAGAAATGAGTCAGGGTCCTAGGGTGCCAGGAGCCTCCTGAGGGTAGAGGGCTGGGTGGGTGAATGTCACAGGGCCTTTGGGAAGAAGGGGCCCGGCTGTAGCCCTCTCANCAATATACTGTAAAGGACTCCTTTCTGAAACTGGCTCTCTCAGACCATCCTCCGCAGACAGGAGTTGTTCCCACAAACATCATCAAAAGTCTAGCACACAACTGAACAAGAGAGGTGGTCTTTGTGAGCCCCAGAGTCCTTTGCCATTTTCTCTGCTACGCTCAGGCGTTTCAAAGGCTCTTTTCGCGTCTACAGAGAGCCACGGTTTGGCCTCCAGGGAGGAGCACCCTGGTCCTGATCAGAGGCAGGCTCTTTACATGTCAATCAACACCTGCATTATATTCTAGCCATTTCACAGATGGGTACACGGAGGTGCCAAGGGGTCAAGACCTTGGCCAGGCTCATCGAGGAAAAGCGCCTCAGGGTGAAAACGGGAACCAGAAGTTCTGCTCCAGCCTCTGTAAGTCGTGGCTGCACCCGGCCTCTGCAGAGAGAAGATGAAAGCCCTGCTAGACCCAGAGAGAAGGCAGCAACCCCCGAATCATCCCGCACGAAAGGGACAGGCTTGGGACGACAGCCACACTTGTGGCATCTTCTCTGCCCAGCAGAGAGGTCTGAGCACATTTTATTAAACAGAGGGCCATTCAACAATAAATATTTCTCTCACACGGCTGGAGAAGTTACCACAATTGGCCCTTTCCCAGCCTGGCTGAGTCAGCAGGAAGTTAGCCAAGGTGCGGAAGACCTTGTGTTCTATGGTGCTGGTGTGTTGGTATTTTTGAACTACGGAGCTGGAAAGCAATGAGGACTGAAAAACACCCTCGAACACCACGATCCTCGTGGGTCCCTGATCCTGGAGAAATGAGTCAGGGTCCTAGGGTGCCAGGAGCCTCCTGAGGGTAGAGGGCTGGGTGGGTGAATGTCACAGGGCCTTTGGGAAGAAGGGGCCCGGCTGTAGCCCTCTCAGCTACAGTCTCCTTGTCTGTAAAATGCAGGTAGGAATGCACTTCCTCAGGGCTGCAATAAGGCTGAGATCTTCTGCCGAGTGAAGAGGGTTTAGGAGGGAAAGCACTGACCTTGGACTGGGCCCTTCCTTTACAGTTAGGGCTGCTTAGCTGAGTCCTTGGGTAAGACCCTTTCTCCTTCTGAGCCTGTGTGCTCAGTTTTGGCTGACTCTTTGCGACCCCCTGGACTGCAGCCTGCCAGGCTCCTCTGTCCATGGAATGTTCCAGGCAAGAATACTGAAGTGGGTTGTCATTCCCTCCTCTAGGGGATCTTCCTGACTCAGGGATCAAACCAGAGTCTCCTGCATTGGCAGATGAGTTCTTTACCTCTGCACCGCCTGGGGAGCCCTTTGCGGAGCCTACTGCTTCTTCATATAAAGGTGTCTTAACACATCCAATATGGACCTTTAAGAGGTAAGTGTGGCAACCCACTCCAGCAGTATTCTTGCCTGGAAAACCCCATGAACAGAGGAGCCTGGAGGGCTGCAATCCATAAGGTCGCACAGAGTCGGACATGACGGCAGCAACTAAGCAATAACAATAGCAACAGCAGGGACCCAAGCTGACTCATTGGAAAAGGCCCTGATCCTGGGAAAGACTGAAGGCAGAAGACGGCAACAGAGGGTGAGGTGGTTGGATGGCATCACCAATTCAGAGAACATGTACTTGGGCAAACTCTGGGAGATGGTTTGAGACAGGGAAGCCTGGTGTGCTGCAGTCCATGGGACTGCCAAGGGTCAGACACGACTTGGCGACCGAACAACAACAGGAACCCAAAGGACTGAATGAAAGCGGAAGTGTCTGTGAATTGTGAAGCTCTAGAGAGACCAGGTATGACCTTTTTTTAGGTGCAGTTGTTATCGTGGCCTCTGCCTGGGGCACATCCTCACTGAGGTCAGGCAGCTGCACGTGGGACCTTGTTTGTTTGCGTTAGGCTTTTAGTAGAGTCTGGGGACAGCTCCTTCATCAGGGCTTAATAGAAAAAAAAACAACTGCTTCTGTTGTTCCCTTCACATAATTAATATTCCAAATAAGAATTTTGTATTCATTTCATGAATATTTGATACCTTGACTCTTCAAATATCAACTCAGCTCTCAAGTTGAATTGAAAGAAGAAATAATTGTTTTTACAAGAACCCCGATAGGCCCTGATCACACCCTGAGAAGGGATGACTTAGTTTGGTCGACAAGGCGTGTCATACAAACATCTGAGTCATGGTCCCTGAAGCACCACTCAGCCCCTTTGAGGTGAACATTGAAGGGATGGGCTTCCTGGTCCCGGGCCCCTGTGAGGCAGGAGGGAAGCCCTGCATGAGGCTGGTTTCAGGGGAACCCCACGGCAGGGCATCCGGGACTCACAGAGACCCAGTCTCGGGGGGACATCAGTGGCAGTGGGTGAAGTGGGCGACTCATCTCCAACTCAGCCCCTGGTGGGCAGCTGGGGAAAAATAGGCCCTCCCTCATCTTGGCACAAAGGCATTGGTCCCCTGGGCTGAGGAAAGAGGGGACAGCAGGCCCCTTCTCCAGGGGATCTTCCTGACCCAGGGACTGAACCCTGGTCTCCTGCATTGCAGGCAGAGTCTTTATTGTCTGAGCAACCAGGGAAGGCCCAAAGAAAACTGTTACATCTTCTTAAACCCATCTCAGTGAGAAAGCCCCTCTGGGTACAAGTCCTTAAAACTCTGACACTTGCTAATTTTCCTAACAGGGAGTATTAACAGGGAGAAGACACCCATCAGTAACCTTACTGGAATGTGACCACTTTGCTGTCTTTTAATTATATATACTTATGGACAATTTTTTTTATGGTGAATGACAGCAGTTTTCCCATTTATGATGAAACACATGGTCTTTTATAAATACATTTTCCCAAACTCTTTTTGTTGTTCAGTTCAGTTGCTCAGTTGTGTCCAACTCTTTGCAACCCCATGGACTGCAGCATGCCAGCCTTCCCTGTCCATCACCAATTCTCACAGCCTATTCAAACTCATGTCCATCGAGTCAGTGATGCCATCCAACCATCTCATCTTCTGTCGTCCCCTTCTCCTCCTGCCTTTAATCTTCCTCAGCATCAGGGTCTTTTCAAATGAGTCAGTTCTTCGTATCGGGTGGCCAATATCAGTCCTTCCAATGAATTTTCAAGACTGGTTTCCTTTAGGATGGACTGGTTGTATCTTCCTGCAGTCCAAGGGACTCTCAAGAGTCTTCTCCAACACCACAGTTCAAAAGCACCAATTCTTCGGTGCTCAGCTTTCTTCTGTGGACACTTCCAAATGCAGCCCAGAAATAGAGATGGGTGCCCAACATCCCACTCTCTAGCTCCAACCATCATCAGCCCACTCTTCCCACACTCCATTATTGAAGCAACTTCCAGCCGCCTTACGCTTTATCTGGATATATTTCAGTACGTAAATTGCTTCTATGTGAGCATAGTGAAAGAATGTGGCAAGTGAATCACTGTACAGAAGGTTCCAGATAAAGCAAAACCTGCGAGCATCCTGGATGACTGGGGGTTGGGGACCCTTGTGCAGACCAGCTTCCTACTGAGTGCATGAAGCACCTGCCCCCCGCCAGGCCCCTGCTCTAGCCCTGGCATAGGCTTGGCACTTGGTTCTCCCTGTCCGTGTCCTTTTAGATGGTGTGCCTCTAGAGGGCAAGGCTGCTGTTCTGAGAGCTCTTGCATGGCATCTCTGGACCTGCTCAGGAAATGTTCCCTGAAGAACTGATGCAGGCACGAGGAGCTAACCTGCAGATTTCCTAACAATGAAGTGTGGTAGGCCAAATTTTAAATGAACCCCATCACCTTTGTCCCTGGGGTCACAGCTATGAATGTGTAGGTTACATGGCAAAACTGACCTTTGAGATGCAGTTAAGGTTACTAATCAGTCAACCATATCGAGATAAGGAGATTATCCTGCATTATTAAAATCTTGTCCCCTTGGTGGGCTCTGTGTCATCACAGGAGCCCAGAAAGAAAAAGCACAGCGTCCCAAGCATAAGGAGGACTTGACATGCTGTTGCTGCTTGGCAGATAGAAGGGGCCATGTGAGAAGAGGTGTCAGTGGCCTCTGAGAGTAGAGACCAAACCCAAACCAGCACCCAATGAGGACGTGGGGCCTCGGTAACTTCAAAGAAATGAATCCTGCCAACCACCTGAAAGGCACTTGGGAGGACTTTCACCCCAAGACCTGCAGGTAAGAGCCCAGCCCTGATGTCCTCTTGGTTTTATTCTTGTGAGACCTAGAGCAGAGAATCTACCAGACTTCTGACCCACAGAACCATGTGGTAGTTAGAAGGTGCTGTTTGAAGTCACTGGGCTTGGGGTCATTTGTTAGGCAGCTGCAGGAGACTAATACAGATAGAGAGCAGATCACCTTCCATCACTCCTTGTGATGGGTAATCAAAATGCTGATGACACCTTGGAGGCGCTCAGCCCCAATAGAGAATCCAGTTCCACCCTCGTGTCATGGGCAGGGATGTGATTCCTGGGGAAGGGAAGGGGCAACTCTCACATTGGATTTTAATGTCATCGTAGAAACTTGTAAGGAAGCATCTTTTTTCTAGTTAACCTTTCATCCAAGAGCAGATAGTCCCTGGGAATGCCTGGTGATGTCCCTGACCTAGAATTTATCTCAGCATGACCGTGTCTGTTGTCCCTGGGCCACTTTGGGAGGCAGTGTGAGCAGCGCTGATGGGCATGTTGGAGCTGGGAAGGGAGACAGCACAGAGAGGGGCCTTGTACCCTATCTGGCACCATGGGCTGGACTCACCTTTGGGAGTCATTGCAGGTGTTTAACTGTGGGGCCGACATGCTCAGATTTGTGTGCTGGAAAAGATGCTGACTGTGTGTGTAGAAAGAACCAGTTAGTGGAAGTCAAGGAAAAGGGGCAGAGAGTGTAGCTAGAAGCTGCTGCAAGAGGCCCAAGGGAAAGAGCGGGAAGAGGGTTGTTTAATATATAGATCCCCACGCACCACTCCCAGAGTTTCAGATCCTGGAGTCTTACCCTAGACCTACTGAAGTGGAATCTCTGGTTCTGGAGCCTAGGAATCTGTATTAAAAAAAAAAAAAAAGCAACCCAGGTTTCTAAAATCAGCAGGCTTGAGAAGAAGATGATGGCTAACAGGAGATGGGGAGGGGTGGGTAAAAGAGCCAAGAGTTAAGGATGACACTGGGGTGCCTGCCTCGGGCATCTGGGCAGGTGTGTGGTGGGGAATTCAGAGAACTGGGGAGGCGAGGGGTGGAGCAGTTCTGGTCCTGGTTGGACCCAGCAGCAAAGGTGGGCAGGGAAGGGGATGCAAATTACCAGGACCTGCTAGGAGCCTCTGAGTGTGGGTGTGTCACTCCCCTGAATTAAATGCTCAACCAGGAAAGTGGAATGTATTTAGAAGGCTCAGGTATTTCACAACTAGGGCAGGCAGTGCTGCTCTAAATTTACCAAAATCAACAGCTCATTTTTGTGTTGGGTGGGTTGGAGATCTTATGACAGAAACAAGTAAGTGAAAATGCTATCGGCTGTAAACTTTATTGGCTAAGTGTCTATTATGCAGCTAAAAACATCCAGTTAATAGGCGATGCCCGTTAACAGCTGGTAGCGACAGTCTTAGAAGGTGATAACAATGACATTATGTCTCTCTCATCACCCGTAGGTTCTTTGTATCGCCAATTACTGGCCATACGCTGACTTGTGGAGGATAAAGAGGTGATGACATTGTCGTCACTAAAACCGCTTGGAATCCTCATCCGATTTTCCTTCAGAGGTTTCTGCCTGTGCTTGTAGAATCCCCAGGCTTCATTGGTGGGGAAAGCATTTGATTTTAGAAAATAGTTTGGTGGATAAGTTGCTAATCAAGCCAGGAAATTCCAACTGGGGCATTCACTGGAAATTGACTGAGTGTGTCCGCTGCGTCAGGCTCTGAGCTACGGGTTGGGAGTATCGAGACTTATATGATCCTGTTCTCACCCTCAAAGGGCTTACAGTCTGTCAGATTTCCCTGGAGGGATCTCCAAAGTAGAATCTAAAGCCTTCTAGCTATGGGAGCATCTTGAGAGCTAGTGAACTGACCCCCTGGGCCACCCCGTTAGAATAGGTAGCTCTTATGTAAATACACCTGTTCTGGTGTTTGTTTAAAACTGGCCTGTTGCTTTCTTCACTGAAGTTTTGAAACAGAGTTGAAGTCCACAGCTTTAAGGTATTTGCTGTTATCCTAAATCTGGTTGAAGTTTTGGATAGAGTGTACGAAATTTTCACAAGAACCTAAAATTTCACGTCGATTCGTGATGGATTAGCATACCAAAATTGGCTTAAAGTGCACTTAATGGATGCATTACAGCAGAAGGGATCTGTCTAACCAGAGTATTTTTAAATTTATGAAATTGAAATGCACTTCAGGTTACCGAGCAGTCTAAATTCGTCAAAGTCACAGGGCTGGAGGCAGGTCATTGCTAGTGGCAAAGAGCTGAAGCCATGTCCATCGAAACAAATTTGAGAGCTGGTGCATGAGGCCCAGGGACCCCTGTCGTCCCCAGGGGCGGCCCTCCCCAGCGCAGGAACTCTGACTCCAGTAGCTTTCCGCACCCCCCTACCCCAGGCTGTCCCTGTGGAAAGAGCCTCACATTTGGGAATAAAGTGAAGGTGAACTGAACTTTATCCCAGGCTCTGCTAAAGTGTTAACTGAAAATTAAGGGTTAGCTAATAAGTAAGTCCTCTGACATAGAAAAGGGGGCATTCCTGGGACTTCCCTGGTGGTCCACTGGCTGAGAGTCTGCGCTCCCAATACAGGGGGCCGGATTCAATCCCTGCTCAGGGAACTGGATCCCTTGTGCCGAGACTAAGATCCTCATGCTGCAATGAAGAGCAAAGATCCCACATGCCGCAACTAAGACCCGCTGCAGCCAAATTTAAAATTGAATAAATATTTAAAAATAAAAGGAGCATTCCATTCTGATAGGAGGATCTGCGGAGACCCCAAACGCTGTGGTCTCCAGGCTCCTATAGTGCAGTGACCGGAAGCAGCGTTGTGGCTGCTGAGTTGGGGCTTGTAATGCGCAGTGCCCATGGCCTGACCTTATCTCCTTTCCCCCCAGGTGGCCTGCTCTCTCCATTTTCAAGTTGTTGGGCCAGTTCCTGGCACTGTGATTTCCATCACTTCATTCCTTCAAAATGAACTTCCAATAGTCATGCCTCTTGTATCAGCAGCGTTATAAGATCCCAGAGCTGCAGCTTTCAAGGTCCTTTCTCCCTCCAGGTGGGGAAAGAGAGTAAGAGAGGGGCTCAAGGTCTTAAAGACAGCTGATGGCAGAAGTAGAACCTGGGTCTCCGAGCCTCAATGTTTCCTGAGCAACTCACATGCATGAGGCCAGGAGACTGACACAGCTCTGTCTACCTCTTTATTCTGCTCTCACTGCACTTACTTGATGGGTGTGCCCTCCATGCGCTTGAATTCATTGACACTAGTACACACTGAAGGTATAGAGAGGCCTTTGGTCTTTTCCGGTGTTGCTTTGTTTCTGCGCCCCAGTCTCTTCATCTGAAAAATTGGGACTCAATAACAGTGGCTCACGAGGCTGTTGTGAAGGTCAAATGACACACCACAGGGGGGGTGCTTTGCGGGCTTTGTCACAAGGTACAGGGTGCTGTAGGTCCGCATTTTTAGGAGGGCATGGAGACTTAACCATCTTAGTAGCTTCCACCTTCCCACCAGTGTGTGGCACACACAAGGGTTCAGGGAATGTCTGCTGGATGAATGAATGAATGAGTGAAAGAATGTAGTTTGGGGATCATGGCAGATCCTCGGCCTTCCAGTTTTCTGATGTGCTTGCACTGTCTCATAGAATCTTTACTCAACTAATATTTGTTCACGAATTCAATTAACCAATTGAATAACAGTTCTCATGTGACTATTACATGCAAAGCCACTTTCAACAGCATTGATTACTGATAACAGCTAATATCCCTAAGCTCTAACTAGGGTCTAAGAATTGTGTTTAGTGTTTTTCAGTCACTGTGTCATGAATCTTCATACCAGCCCACTGAGGGCACGTATCAGTCAGCCACTGCCACGATAATGCTGTGTAACAAAACACCAACATACACCTTGCAACACGCATTTCCCCCTTGTTCATGTGTTTATAGGTCAGCTGAGGCAGTTCAGATTCCAGCTGTATGGGGGAATCATTTGGTTCCCGGCTGCAAGTTGAGTGTGGGTCTGCTCCTTGTATGTTTAGAGCCTTGCTGGAAGAAGCAGCAGCTTCTCAGGATGTGTTGGTGTTGTTCTCATTAAGGATTCAAAGCACAAGAGAGCAAGCCCAGGCCTGCAACACATGTTGAGCCTCTGATTCAACCACATTCTTCAAAATCGCATTGTCTAAAGCAAATCATGTGGGTAAGTCCAAACTCAAGGGATAGGGAAGCATGTTCCATGCACTATGATGCTATGACAGGATATCGAAGTGTAATAACCAGCGTGGGGTCAATAATTCAACTTACTGCATGTTCAGTTCAGTTCAGTTCAGTCACTCAGTTGTGTCCAACTCTTTGCGACCCCATGAATCGCAGCACCCCAGGCCTCCTTGTCCATCACCATCTCCCAGAGTTCACTCAGACTTGCGTCCATCGAGTCAGTGATGCCATCCAGCCATCTCATCCTCGGTCGTCCCCTTCTTCTCCTGCCCCCAATCCCTCCCAGCATCAAAGTCTTTTCCAGTGAGTCAACTCTTCACATGAGGTGGCCAAAAGTACTGGAGTTTCAGCTTTAGCATCATTCCCTCCAAAGAAATCCCAGGGTTGATCTTCAGAATGGACTGGTTGGATCTTCTTGCAGTCCAAGGGACTCTCAAGAGTCTTCTCCAACACCACAGTTCAAANGCACACTCATGCACACGTTTGCCAGTTTATTATACGATAAAGGATACAGATGAACATCCAGATGGGAGAGATGTGTAAGGCAACATTTGGGGAAAGAGCAAGGAGCTCCCATGCCCTCTGGGCACACCAGGCCCCCCCCCCCCCGCCCCCGCTCTTACACGATCTCAGCAGCCCAGAAGCTTTCCAAACCCCTCCCACTACTAGGAATTTGATGAAGTTTTCACCACACAGATGTGATTGATTTTTAACTCACACTCCAGCACCTCTCCCCTTCCTGGAAAACAGGGGTAGCAGATGGGAGCTGAAAATCCCAAGCATCACAGCTTGGTCTTTCTGATGAGCAGCTCCCACCCTGAAGCGATCCACCAAGAGTCATCTCATTAGAACAAAAGACACTCCAATCACCCAGCAAACTCTAAGTGTTTTAGAAGCTCTGTACCAGGAACCAGAGGCGGAGACCAATACATATATTTTTCTATTATTTCATAGAAATATCACTCCCTTCCCCCCAACAGAGATCAGGCCACTGTTGGCCCTGAAGTGACCACAGAGATGCCCACCTCCTGTCCTCTGTGGGCCAGAAGAGGCTATATGGGGTGGTCCCCACACCCTCCAACCTTCCTACAAGACTCCAAGGAGCTTGCTGGTCTAGGACCTGGTGTAGCCCCAGGCTGAGGGCCCACCCCACCACCACACACCCCTGGGCTCACGCAGTTCCCTCATCTGCAAAGTGGGGCTTGTAACAGCACCATCCTCTTAAAGAATTGTGAAAGAATTCAGTGAGACTTTCTGTTGATGTTCTGAACAGAGCCTGGCATGGTATGCCCTCCACATTGCTACACACTTCCATTGTTAGAACTATCTTCCTCAACATCATTTCTCTGCTTCCCAAACCAGAGAAATGGTTTCCCATCCATCCTCATGTCCTTCCTCTGGACCCTGCAACAGGAGCCAGGTCACGGTGCTACTCTATGGGGTCACAGCCTCTAAATCAGCCACCAGACACCCTGACCCCGCTGGCCATCCTGCCCTGGAGGGTGGACTGATCTTAACACGTCACTTTCAATGACAAGAACTCAGCAGAAGGAACGGGATATCCCTTTAAGAAAAAAGCAGAGATGTTACTTTGCTGACAAAAGCTATGGTTTTTCCAGTAGTCATGTATGGATGTGAGAGTTGGACCATAAAGAAAGCTGAGTGCTGAAGAATTTATACTTTTGAACTTCAGTGTTAGAGAAGACTCTTGAGAGTCCCTCAGAGATCCAACCAGGCAATCCTAAAGGAAATCAGTCCTGAATATTTATTGAAGGGACTGATGCTAAAGCTGAAGCTCCAATACTTTGGCCACCTGATGTGAAGAGCCAACTTCATTGGAAAAGACCTTGATGCTGGGAAAGATTGAAGGTAGGAGAAGGAGACGACAGGGGATGAGATGGTTGGGTGGCATCACCTACATAATGGACATGAGTTTGAGCAAGCTCTGGAAGATAGTGAAGGACAGGGAAGCCTGGCGTGCTGCAGTCGATGGGGTCACAAAGAGTCAGACGTGACTGAGCAATTGAACAATGATTAAAAGACTCCAGCATCCATCTCTGTCTCTCTGATCACTCGCTCTAGGGGAAGCCAGCTGCTATATCCCGGGACAGCTTTAGGGGAGGCCCAGGTGAAATCTCCATTAAGTCTTGAAATGACTGCAGCCCCAGCCAACACACTGACTCATCCTTGTGAGGATTCTGGACTCACAGAAACTGAGATATAATAAAAAAGATGCACCCCTGAGTTTGAGGGAACTTTAGTACACAGTAGACATCTACAGAGTACTATTATATCTTGGTGAACTCCTATTCATCATTCAGAACCCAGGGGAAATGCTACCTCCCCCATGAAGCCTACCAAAAACTTTGAACTCACTCCATTCTCAGTGTTTGCTTTAATGTCAGTTTATAGGACAGACTTTCTCCCCTAGGGAGATCGTGAGTCCCCATAGGGAAGGGACAGGACTTAATCCTACCTAGATTTTCTGGGCCCTGTCACTCAGCTAGTCCTCAGTCAGAGTTTATTTTAAAAAATAATAATTTAAGCAGCAACCGCCACCCAACAGGCCTCCAACCTGCACACTTAGCCTTTGGTTCAAGGTCTTCTTGGATGCTCCGTTCAAGGTCACATACTAGCCAGCCAGGACTTGGGCCCGATTCTCTCTTCTCTCTTCCAGAGGATATCACAGCACTTCCCAGTATCACACCAGGGCACATTTCACCCTCCACCCAAGCCAGCATACCCAGCCACCACCCACCACTGGGTGAAAGCACCCAGGGCCAGATTCGGGGGGCAGGAAGAAAGGGGCTCTGTTCCTCCATGTTCGCTTCTGACTTAGTCACCTCCCAAAGCCCCCATCTGCCAACACCATCACATGTTTTTATCACCGTCACCTTTGCAAGTTAGATTTCAACACATGAGGTTTGGAGGACAGGGTGGCATATGACACTCATCCAGCCCATCCATCGCTCCCAGGATGGACAGTGTCCTGAGGCTGCACTCCAGGCTGCTGGACCCTCTTCAGGCTTTTCTCAGCAGCTGTCATGAGCTGAATGGTGACCCCCCCCAAAAGAAGATAGTTCATATTCCAGAACCTGTGATGTGACCTTATTTGGGGAAAGGGTCTTTGCAGATGTAATTTAAAGATCTCACGATGAGATCATCCTCAATTAGGGCAGGATCTAAATCCAATGACAAGGGTCCTTGCAAGAGACAGAAGAGGGAAGACACAGGAAGAGATGGGAATGATGTGGCCACAAGCCAAGGAACGCCGGCCACTGCCAGCAGCTGGAAGAGGAGAAGGAGACTCCACCCCTGAGAGCCTCCAGAGGGACCTAGCCCTGCTGACACCTAGTTTTTGGACATCTGGTCTCCAGAACTGTGAGAGAATAAACTTCTCTTTGTTTTTCTAAGTTTGTGGTAATTTGTTGCTGCAGCCCCGGTTTGCTATCACAACAACTTGTATAGAAAAAGATGCGGTTTTGGCAGCTCAGGTTCAGAGGCCCCGGGGTCAGCAGTAACCGTGGTCCTGTGGTTTCGGGGACCACGTCAGTGGCAGGTTGTCTCATGCCATTGACGGCTGGTTTTCCCCATCTGCTTAAAGTGATGGTTCCGGGGAAATGGCAGGCATGCCACACGCCCCACCCCGGTCAGAGGCGGGCATCTGGATCTGGCTCTGAGGCTGTGCAGAAGTTGGGCAGCAGTGTGTGTGAAGAGGCGACACAGGTACCCAGACTGCTGGCCCCCAGGGATCTCCGAGGCGGAGGTCCCCAGCCAAGGCCTCCTCCAGCTGCCCACAGTCCCAGCCACTTCCTGCTGTGTATGGGGCCTGCAAAGTTGGGAAGCTGGGAGAAAGCTCTGCCCAGGCCAAGGGTGGAGGGTGGGTTGGGGGCTGCGAAAACTCTAAGCAGAGGGTGGCCTGCAGAGACCTAAAGGTGAGGACCTGATGGATGGGGGGTTATTAAGGGGAAAGGCAGGAGGCTGGAAGACCAGGGAAGACAACAGCCACAGTGAGTGTGAGGCAGAGAGGCAGAATGGCCAGGGAGGGACCCTTCTGGATGCGAGAGGAACAAGAGCACGTCCCCACCTGGTGCCGGGCAGAGACGGGGAGGCCAAAGAGTAGAGCCAGTGAGAATAAACACGTCCAGAACTCTGGAGGCGGGTGGGGTAATTAGGAAGCTGAAGTCAGCACGCCATGAGCATGACTCCTGAAGTTAAGAGCCTGGGGTGGCGGGTCCTCAGCGTCCCCAGAGCTGTCCCCGCATCTTTGCCTCAAGGAGCTGGAAGAACGTTCCCTCAGCTGCCGTAGAAGTTGTCTGGCTCTGACAACACCCCAGCATCCAGGCTCGGTTTGTATCTCAGAGGCCGAAGAGACGGGAAGGGTTTTCCTCTTTCTGCTGAAGTCGTGGGCCCTTCCTTCCGCTGGGTTGTGTCTGAGCAGCTGTCGGCGACACTTTCCGCAGGACCCACTGCAGGCTGGTGACGCTGCCACCATGTGGGGCCACCTTCGTGCCCCCCACGGTGTAACCCAAGTCCAGATTCACAAACATGTCACATCAAACATTTCCGTTCATTTTTGCTGAAAATGGAAGAAAACGGTGCTGCGTCTGCTGGGAAAAGAAAAATATATAAAACAAAACAAGGCAAAGCACCCCCCAGCTGCCCCTTCAAAGCCCTTTCCAGCGTGTGGGGAGCTGAATGCAGCAACTTCAAGGGTCTCAGTTTCCGAAGTTTCCAAGTTTGCAGGAACGTGGGGTTGCTAGGAGCCCTCCAGTCATTGACAGAGAAGGGCAGAGTCAGTGACAGGTGGCGCTCACCCACCCACACGAGATGCATGGGAACCATTCTTTCTGCTGGCCTCCCCATCTCTGCCAGGTGCCAGGTGGGGACGTCCTTTCCTTCCTGCCACATCCAGAAGGGTCCCTCCCCGGCCAGGGAAGATCCCCTGGAGGAAGACATGGCAACCCACTCCAGTATTCTTGCCTGGAGAACCCCCTGGACAGAGGAGCCTGGCCGCTACAGTCCACAGGTCACACACAGAACTGACTGAAGAGACTTAGCATGCACGCACACAAGCTAGCAGTGCTCATTCCTGAGTGGTGGAGTTTGGGATGGGTCCTCTCCAGAGTCCTCACAGGGACCCCCTCTACCCCATCAGCCCTTTCCAGGCTGATTGCCTAAACACAGTGGGTGTAAAATCACTTTCCAAAACCACACTGCCCAGGTCAACCTGCCAGGTGAGGTGACAACATTCCTTCCACCAGGCACCCTCCACCAGGGCAGCCGCTACCCACCCACACAAGTATCGCCAAGGGCCAACATCAACAGCGTGCCGGAGCCCGGAGTCTGCCCCAAAGAGCAAGGGTTCAGGAGAGAGGACCACAGTGAGGACCCCCGCTCCTTCCAGAGGACCCAGCAGGGAGCAGAGGGGTGGGGGGGCTCCTGTGAGCTGCCGGGCTGGGGCAATGTGGCAGGAACAGCCCGCCATCCCCACAGGGCACACGTGTGCCTTCGTTTCTGTAAAAGGTGGCTCATATCTTGAGAAAAGTACATGAGTCATCATCTCACACAGGCTGGGACAGTAAAAATCCAGTCTCTTTTCTGGGACTCAGAGACTGCCAGACTCAGGCTCCTCCAGGGTTCATAGCAAGTCTCTTAGGGTGGGTGGTGGGTAAGGATATACCAGGTGGAGCCTTACTGAAAAATGGGCCTGGGGCTCCAAAGGCTTTGCAGGTCCTCAGCCACGTGAGGGGGCAGAGGAGCCACGGCCAGGACTCCGTGGAGGGGCCCAGGCCTGCATATCTGTGCAGAGCATGTCCAGATGCTTCAGATGATTTGCACTAAAGGTGGGCTGACCAGCCCATTTCAAAGATTAGGAAACCGAGGTCCACAGAGATTAGCAGTGGGTGACACAGAGGTAAGAATCAGAGCCAGGACTGAGTTCCAGTTCTCTAAAGACCTAGGAAGTTATTTTCTACTTTGGGACTGTGTCATCCACTGCTGATAAAGCACGTTGGCGCTCTCAGAGATCCCTTTCTGCTGGCAACTGTCTGCTTTCAGTTCAAATTCAAATATGAGGAATTCTCTGGTGGTCCAGTGGTGAAGACCCTACTCTTCCAGGGCAGGGGGTGTGAGTTTGATCCCTGATTGCAGAACTAAGATCCCATGTGCCACAACTAAGGCTCAGCACAACCAAAAAATAAAACAAAATATAAAACCCTACACAGCTGCTCACATGGTCCAGGTAGAGGGGATATCGGTGGTCTGAAAAGCGCCCTTCGGAGTCCACAGCAGAGCAGACCCCAGCTGTGTGTCTTTCAAGTTTGACTAGGTCCTTCCAAGAGGCTCCTCCTTCCAGCACCACGTAGGGCTTGGGACCACCTGCCTGTCCCACTCCTCCCCGGGACCAGTTCCAATCTCCAGTGCTTTCTCTGCTGATGAACCAAACAGAGGCCCTGTCCACCCTCCTCCCAGTTCAGGGCTAAACAGAAAGACGAGAGGAAGTAAGCAAATGTCACCTCTGAGAGCAGGTGCCAATCTGAGGCCCTGGGGACTCTCAGGAGATACCTACACAGACCTGAAGAGGGAGGGTCCGTGCCTGGCACCTGCCAGACAAAAACGTGTGACTGATGAGAAAAATGCCAGACAGCGAGAAAGAAAGCCATTCTCAGGATGCTGTCTAGCCGAGTGCCAAGAATTCTGAAGGAAAGATTCTGAGTGCGGCAAACAACTAAGAATTAATTCGTAAGATAATTCCTAAAATAGAACTCGTGTCTTCCAGGAAACAAGGACTTCGTGGTAAACTCAGAGATGATCAGAACCTGGAGACTCCTATGACCATCTGAGCTCCCGCCCCCAACATTTGAGGAGGGGGATTAGGGGCCCCCGATCACTCCATTGCTCAGTCACTAAGTCGAGTACAACTCTCTGCAACCCCATGGACTGCAGCACCCCAGGCTTCCCTGTCCTTCACTATTTCCCAGAGTTTGCTCAGACTCATGTCCATGGAGTCAGTGATGCCATCCACAGGTGGATCCAAACTCCCAGATGAGAACAGGAAGCATTGGCTAAGCCACAGCACTGGGGGAGTTGGGGGGAGCGGGGCATGCAGCTGAGACGTGGCTGCTTAAATGATCCTGCAGAGGAAGGAAAACAATGGCATGAATGAACTGAGATGGTCCCAGGAGACTGCAGAGAGATGCTGCAAATGCACTCCAGCCGATTATAACCTACTTACAGCAGGTATAGAGACTCCAGTGATATTTTTAAAAAATAATAATATCCCAGACTTATCACTGCATTCACAAACCCAGCCAGCTGTTCAGGGCACTGCTCCAAGGGAGGAAGGAAACATCCTAGGATGTTATAATTTTACTGCACCCCACACACACACAAAAAAAAGAAAAACCATGCAGGAAGTGAATGAGTCTGAACATTGGCTCTGGGCTAAGGTGAGACAGGACTCCAGGGCCCTGGGAATGAGTGCATGGCCTCAGAGGCAGAAGACTCCAGCACTGCCACATCTAAGCCCCCATTTCTTCACCCGCAGGACTGGGGTAACAGTGTCACCTTAAACATCTCTTGCTGTGAAGATTATATTAGATGAGGCATATAAAAGTGTGCTTTGCTAATTGTAAAGTGAAAGTGAAGTCACTCAGTCGTGTCCGACTCTTTGCAACCCCATGGACTGTAGCCTATCAGGCTCCTCCATCCATGGGATTCTCCACACAGGAATACTGGAGTGGGTTGCCATTTCCTTCTCCAGGAGATCTTCCCAACCCAGGGATTGACCCGGGTCTCCTGCATTGTAGGCAGACACTTAACCATCTGAGCCACCAGGGAAGTAATTGTAAAGTACCTGCAAATAAATAAATAAATTATGTGTGTGTGTGTGTGTGTGTGTGTGTGTGTGTATACATATATATGGCACACAGCATGTGGGATCTTAGTTTCCAGACCAAGGATCAAACCCATGTCCCTTGCATTGGAAGCCCAGAGTTTTAACCAGTGGACAAGCAGGGAAGTCCTAGAAGTCCTCTTTAAATAAGAAATTGTATCTCCACCAGCTGTCTCAGAGGTAACAACGAAAACTGAAACAAAACACAGTGAACCAGACGCAGGGCAAACAGAGACTTCACATCTTTCCCAGAATCCGAGGACCTGAATTCAGATCCCAACCTCAGCTTGCCAGCTATGCGACCTTGAGCAAATCATCTTCCTCGTTTATAAATCAAAGAAGTAGGAACTGGAAAACCTACAGGGTCCCTTCTAAGCCAAATTGCTACCTGGAAACGCTTCTGGTGAAAGTGCATCAAGTATTATTTCCACTGAGGGTCTTGCCTAGTGGTCCAGTGGTAAAGAAGCCGCCTGCCAATGCAGGCGACATGAGTTCGATCCTGGGTCCGGAAAGATCCCATATGCTGCTGGGCAACTGAGCCTGCGCACCACAGCTGTTGAACCCATGTGAGCCAACAACAGAAGCTTGCCCGCCTCAGAGCCCGTGCTCCACAGCAAGAGAAGAAACAAAGACTTAACACAGCCCAAAACAAATAAATAAATTAACTTTTAAAGTATCATTTCCATTGAAATCATGATGAGCTAGCTAAAATTGCTTTACACATTTGCTTTGCAATTTCTTTTACCTTCTACCCCATCTCTATCTGCTGGAATATTGTCTACTACCCACCTAGAGGAATCAAACAATGTAGCTAATAAAGTAAATTAACAGAGAGATGCTGTATGTTGTGTCTTAGAAGAGACTATACCTTTTTCTCACAGGTATACAAATGATGGAGCATTTGTAAAAATCTTACACTTATTTATCCAGAAAGATAACTCCTCTAAATTACAAAGAGCAGAAACTGTACAAGCCATTCTCTCAACCACAAAGTCCAATAAAAGCTAGGCTGGAATGCTGAAAGTCTGAAAAAGCAAAATAGATGGATAGATACATGGATAGACAGACAACCCAGTTGAAAACTAGAAGACCCTTTCTTCAGGGTTCCGAAAATGAATTATAAATACAACAGAGAATTAGAATATGACTTGTCAAAACTTATCCCATACCACTGGAGGCAAATCCATAACATGAAGAGGCCTTCATTGTTAAAACAGCACAGTTTCCACTTCTGGGATGACTGGGAGTGTAACTTTATGGAAGAAGTGAAGCTGGCAAAAACTGTTTTTTAAAAAAAGACAATTTAAAGTCTCTGGGAGCTGCCTTAAGGGCATATGACAAACAAAGAAACATTTACTAGAGAAAATCTACTAAAATTCAGCAAGAACAGCAAGTCTGTGGCGTTTCAACCGCAGTCTGCCCTCTCCCTCTCCACTCCAGCTCAGCCTCACAGAAGCTTCACCCCACATGTGTGTGGCCTAGAAATCAGGGCTCCCCGACCCCTCAAATCCTAATCAAGGCTTATATATCTCATCAGGAGGGACCAGCCACCAGCATTTCTCATTCTGCCAACTCCGAATTGAAAAGGCTAAATTCCCGGTGAGTGTGTTGCAGAAACCAGTACTCGAGACGCCCAGCACCACACTCGGAGAGCTGGAGGACTCAGACTTATTAGTCCGGCGGGCCCAGAGGAGCCCAAGCTCTGAGCCCCGAACAAAGGGGTTACAGAATTTTTACACCCGGACAGGCATGATTGTGGGTTCGCAGGGGCTGGGCGATTGTAAAGAGCAGGACAAGGGTGAGTGAGATAAGCTCCAGTTCCTAGTATTGTGAGTCCCCACTTTCTGAGACCTATATGATCCAGACTTTGCAAGGAGCAAACTGAGTTACAGAGGCAGAAGGAGCAGGAGGTTATGTAAAATTTTAACGTTTCGTCTTCAAGCGTGTCATGGGACAGAGGCTCAGCCCAAGCAGGGCAGCCTAATAGGGCTGGGGCCCCAACCCCTCTGCCCAGCTCACTCCTGGGTCACAGGTTCCAAGGAACAGACACGCTGAGGATTGCCTCCAGAACTAGAAGATTTCTCAGGGGAAATGCAGTCCATGAGAAAAGAAGGTTCTCTGAAGTGCTCCCAAAAGAACTGAATTTATTTAAAACAGAATGTGAGGAAGTTCATGCCTAAGGGCACTCTTGAAAACAACAGCCCCTCTTCATTAAGAACAAATAAGCTAAACCCAAGCTAGATAGTTCACCAGAGAGAACCAGAGAAAGAGACAGCCAAGAAGAACCCTCCTGAGCTCCAAACAAACCTTGAAACTGGCATCAAAATCTACCCCTGCCTGATTTTAGCTGGATCCGACTGTGGAGGGATTTAAGTCTCTGGGCATTTTTTAAAACAATAGAGCAATCAGCAGGTGGAGTCTATGACCTCCTGCTGGACTGGGCATGTTACCATTTGAAGCAAACAGCTTAACAGAGGAATCAGGAAAAGACACAGTCGACAGCGCTGCTAAGACCACTGTCATCCCAGAGTCCTTTGCTCAGATTCCTGCGCAAGGCTGCCTCCTCTGAGGACAATGAAGCCTCTAAAATTGATTGTGGTGGACGCACAACTCAGAGAATATACCAAAAACCATCGGGCTATGCACTTAGCTTTTTAAAAAAAATTTTATTGGAGTATAGTCGATTTATAATGTTGTGTTAGTTTCAGATGTTCAGCAAAGGGATTCAGTTACACACACTCATATATTCGTTCTTTTTCAGAGTCTTCTCCCACATGGGTTATTACAGAATATTGAGTAGAGTTCCCTGTGCTAGAGCTGTGCACTTTCAATAGATGAACTATATGGTAGATAAATTGTGTTAATAAAAAAGGAATACAAAAAGTCAATGACCTCCATATTCATCGCAATATTATTTCAGAGAATTTGGTCTTAAAAAAAAAAACAGTGCAATGGAAACAAAACTCAATGACTTGGACAGTTGAAAAAATGATGGAATTAATTTCTGGACATCTTGCCTCTCCTGTTTCTCTTTAAAACCGTCCAGATTTCTGCCAAATGTTTTCAAGTGCTCCCTGAAAAAGCCTCATTTCGAAAGATCTTCTCTTTTTTTATTATTATTTTAATTTAACACCAAAAACATGTTGTGTTGCGTATAGCCAGTGAACAATGTTGTGCTAGCTCGAGAAGGGACAGAGAAGGGACTCAGCCGTACAAATACACATATCCTTTCTCCCCCAAACCCTCCTGCCATCCAGGATGGCACACAACTTTGAGCAGAGTTCCATGTGCTATACAGCAGGTCTTCGAAAGACTTTCTCTCATTTGACTCTTCCCCTCTGAACGGAAGGTCTCCAGATGCCCCCAGGAGAGCATCCGTTCTCTCAGGTCCCTGCTACACCTCCGTGCCCTGAGTCATTCCCTATCAGGTGCCCCATGGGTGGGGCCCCCCATCCTGGGTTTTGAAGCTCCACTGTCAATATGGCTCACATCCTGATGTGGTACAAGAGCAGGGGCCCAGACAGCCTGAAAGAAGCCAGCAGTCAGCTCCAAAGGTTTCTGATCAGATCCCAGTCCTGGGAAGGAATCTCATTTTCCCAAAGATCCTTTCAACCAAGTCACCACCCCCACTACTGTGTGATCAGAGGGACGTGGAAGCTACCTGTCTGAAGAAGAAGTTCTCTCATTCAGGAACCTCGGGTCCATTAGACTCTGCCACTTACCAGGCAGGGCCCTTGGCCTCCCTGACCCTCAGTCTCCTCATCTGTGCAATGGGTGTACTATTGTAAGAATTAAGTCAAATATTGTGCGCGAGAGAACTTTGGATTTCTTCTTTTCTTCCTCAACTGCCATAGGCCAGGAGCTCACACCAGTCCATCTCCTGTCCATTCCCTCAGCCCCCTTTGCCCCTGTTGAAGAGGGGGACATTTTCTTCTACCCGTCTAGGTTCTTCTGACTGGTCTAAGAATTAAATTGACACAAGAAAGATTAACAGGAAAAAATCAACCAAAAGTTTAATAACATGTATACATGGGAGAGGCGTCCCAAGTGGCATTTGTGGTAAAGAACCCACTGCAGGAGACACAGGTGACTCCTGGGGGCATCCCGAGACCTTCTGTTCAGAGGTGATGAGTCAGGAAGATCCCCTGGAGGAGGGCATGGCAACCCACTCTAGTATCCTTGCCTGGAAAATCCCATGGGCAGAGGAGCCTGGTGGGCTACAGTCTATTGGGTAGCAAAGAGTCAGACACAACTGAAGCACACACACACGTTCATGGAAGAGACCCAGGAAAACTGAACAACTCACCAAAATGGCCAAAGTCCTCACTTCAAATGCCACCTTTAGCTAAAGACAGCTGGCGGTTGGGAGTAATGGCGTGAGACTGAAAGGGAGGAGGGCAATTCACAAGGAGTTGGGAAATCAAATGTTTAGTACATAAATGTTTGCTGGGCCAAGCAGAGACAATGGACATAGAGTGGACTCTGATCTCTAAATGTTTCCCCACCACACTCAGTCCATATTCTCTGCGGATGTCTCTAGTGGTAGCTCTATTCCTATAATAGACCTTCTATCTAAATTCTTCAGACACTTAGGGGGAAAGTAAATTTATTTCCTGATTCTTTTGGGCCTTAATCATTTCCAGCATGAAAGATAATCAACATGCAAGAGACGTTTAGGGGTGACCAGTTTTGTTCCCTATTCTCCAAGCAGTCACGTACATATGTGAAAATTGGACTATAAAGAAGTCTAAGTGCCCAAGAATTGATGCTTTCAAACTGTGGTACTGGAGAAGATTCTTGAGAGTCCCTTGGACTGCAAGGAGACAGAGCCAGTCAATTCTAAAAGGAAATCAACCTTGACTATTCATTGGAAGGACTGATGCTGAAACTGAAGCTCCAATACTTTGGCCATCTGATGTTAAAAGTGAACTCACTGAAAAAGACCTGATGCTGGGAAAGACTGAGGGCAGGAGGAGAAGTGGGGAATGAGGATGAGATGGTTGGATAGCATCACTGACTCAATGTACATGAATTGGAGCAAACTCCAGGAGATGGTGGAGGACAGGGGAGCCTGGTATGCTGCGATCCATGGGGTTGCAAAGAATCATACACGACTTAGGACTGAACAGCAAGAGCAACACTCCAAACAGACTCAATTTCATGCTTAGAGGTGGCCTGGGTTCCAAAGAACCCCAGGGCTTCCAATCAAAGGCTGCTTAGTCTGACTTTAACTTAAATTGAACCAAAGGTGTGTGACCCAGAAAGTAACCATCACACCCAGTGAGATGGACAGAGACCTCCCTGCCCCTGCCTCTTAGATCTCCTGTCTGCATTATGGAACCCAACCTGGTAGCCACAGCAGGACTGGCAAGAGGTGATGGATGCTGGGCACTGGATGCCCTCGACTAAACCCATACCCCCTGGTGTTTATAAACCCAGCTTCTGGAGATCTTCTCTGAAAACCAAAGCTCTTGGCCTGGTGGGAGGAAAATCATCCAGGGTCCAGCCTGAGACCCAGCATCACTCCCTACGTGCACCTGCCTCACCCAGCAGGGCCCTGGCAGAGTGCAATGTTTAGCCACCACCTGCCAGTACTCTCTGGATCAAGCGGCAAAGCATAGAAGCCTTCCAAGAGCCCACCCGGAAACGGGACCCTGGCAAAGCCCAAGTGCCACGAGAGAATGTGGGCAGCGGGGTGGGGGTGGGAATTAGGTGTCAGGATAATGTCCAAGTCCCATCTCCTGCTGCTGATGGCAGGCAGACACCGTGCCCTCAGACCCCGCCACCGGACAGAGTCGAAGGCAGCCACTTTCCCAGGGAGATCCTGTCTCCACTCCAGGGGCATCAGTCCTGCAGTCAGTATGCTCCCAGTCTACACAGTGTGAAAGGACCCACACCACAGCCTGCACCCCAGCACGGTCAGGGCCCGAGAAGGGCCTTTGGTGCACAAGGACCACCGGGGAAGGTGAGGTCCCACCAGAAGGGGAAGTCTTTGACCTTCTGACCCTCTGGCTACTCTGGGGCCTCCTCCCCTTCTCACCGGGGGCTCCTCCCTCCTCTGACTGTCAAGGAGTGAAGCATGCCTCTCCCACAAGAAAATATGCTGACGTCCCAACCCTCAGTACCTATGAAGTTGACCTGATTTGGAACTAGGGTCTTTGCAGGTGGTTCCGGTGGAGCTAAGATGAGGACCGGGGTAGGCCCTTCATCCAACATGACTGGTGTCCTTAGAAGAAGAGAAGGTTGGACACAGAGACACACATGGCGGATGCCATGGGACAGTGGGGACCACAGCTGCAGGCCAGGGACAGCGGGCCTCCCCTGGGGGTGGGGGAGGTGAGAAAGGACCCTTCCCCGAGTCTCAAGGGAGTGTGGCCATGCTGACATCTTGACTTCTGACTCCTAGACTCCAGGGCTCAACACGACCCTCTCACTGGGCCCCAGCATGAACCTCTGAGTCAAGAGACTTCTACTTGTTTCTACTTTTCCAGCAACAGGAAGGGGGAAAAAAAACAACTGGGATCTGAAAAGCAAAGGGAGAATTAAGAAACCAAGAGGCTGGATTCCTATTATCTTAAGCCACCCAGTATATGGGGGTTTCAACCGTGAATATTCATTGGAAGGACTGATGCTGGAGCTGAATCTCCAATACTTTGGCCAGTTCATTAGAAAAGACCCTGATGCTGGGAAAGATTGAGAGCAGGAGGAGAAGGAGGCAACAGAGGGTGGGATGGTTGGATGGCATCACTGACTCGATGGACATGGGTTTGAGCAAACTCTGGGAGGCAGTGAAGGACAGGGAAGCCTGGCTGTAGTCTATGCGGTCACAAAGAGTCAGACACAATTGAGCAATTGAACAACAAATGTGGGGCTTTGCTGAAGCTAATATGGGCCCCCAATTCTGAAGGCTAAACCCAATCACCACCTCCACCCACCTCCCATGGAGGGACAGAGATGGGGGGCAGGGGAGCTGAGAATCCTTGTTGGAGAAGGAGGTCATCTGGGGGTGGGGGAGGTGGTCCAGGGGTATGAAGGACAAGAGAGGGTGGGCACGAGGGAGAAAGACAAGGGGGTGCTGTCTCCTGGCAGAGAGGGGCCCCAGGAGAGTAGAATCAGGTCAACAGAGGAAGCCTCCAATCCTTTCCAGCTGTGGGCCCTGAAATGGCTGGGCCTAGAATCGAATCAAGTCTCCCCTTTGCTTTTTGGAGACTCTAGAGCTCCTGCCAACAGAACAAAAAGAAAGCCCTCAACACACCTATCTCCTGTCTCAACATATATACTTGATCGCCCCAGGGTCCTGCCTAACCCCAGACTGTAAATGACTCCCCCTCCTCCAGCCAAGCTTATGCCAGGCTCAGGGCGACACTCTTGCTGGGTCCAGCCTGATTCTCCAGTTCAGGAGAATTCCAGTCATTTCTACTTTTCCAGCAGTGAAAAGGAAAAAAACAACTTGGATCCGAAAAGCAGAGGGAGAATTAAGAAAGTGCCTCAGCTCCAGGCATCTTTTTTTTTTTAACCACTAACCGGGCAATGAATAATTTATAGCCAAGAATGTTTGTGGGGGGGATAAAACTGTTGACAAGTCAAGAAAAACCTCTTAGCAGCCTAACGGAGCAATCCATCTTCAAGAAACACGTTTCAAATGCATAGTTTGTGAAGACGCTGGTTGAGGTTGTTTCCTTTCTCCTTTTTTATTTTCCTTTTTTTTATCTATATGGAAATCGGTGGGTGCTGAAATATGTTTCACTTCAGCACGAACTAGGGCTGAATGATAGCCCAGGCAAGGATTAAATCATCGCTTCATACTGCAAGAAATAAACATAGAGCTGGGCAGAGACCCACGGTGCCCACGGCGGGTGGAGAGCAGGAGCTTCTGAGAGCTGAACAGAGGTGTTGGTATTCTAGGCAGGACTGCATGGGAGCAAGGGGGTGGTGGATCCGGGAGAAGTTTTCTGGGAGAGGTCCCCCAAGCCAAGTGGTGGTGATTACACATTTGCAAAGAGCAGGCATCCTCCCCAAGTCCTCCTAGATCTGGGCATCACGAGGGTACGGCAAGGACTTAGTGACAACAGTGGCTGGACGGAGGACAACACGCTGAGCAACCTGAAGGCTACAGGGTCAAGCCTGTACCAAGCACCCGCCACGTTCTAGGGCCAGGCTCCTCCTGGAGACGCTGTTGCTCAGCCCTGGTTACTGTGTGGCCCTCTCCTGGCTCCAGCAAGGCCACTTGGGAGCCAAACCTCCAAGAGATCTTAAAACGCTGCTGAATGCCACACAAGTACAGATGGTAGAACCTGGCCTTGAACCTAGGTCTCACTCACAGGCTCATTCATTTCCCGTGGTCTTAGGGAGGCTGACTTGGTTTTCCAGAAGTCAGCAGGTATTAGGAGCCCCCCTCATATTCTCAGTGCCCCCCCAATCTGCTCTGGGCTCCTGGCTGACCAGGGTTCAAGCGGTCAATTGAGTAGGTAGGCTGAGACCCAAGTCTAGACCACAGCCAAGCAGCTCCCCTGGGGTCAACACAGGTGAGGCTGGCACCATTCACGGTAACTGTATTAGTAAGCTACTGCTGGGTAACAAATGACCCCACTCTCAGCAGCTCTAAAGCAACAAGCGTCTATTGCCCCAAGGTTTCTGTGCAGCAGGAGCCCAGGGACAGCTTGTCTGAGTCCTTTCGCTCAGGGCCTCTCACGGGGCTGGAAACGATGTGTCTGCTGGGGGCTACAGTCACTTCAAGGTTCAACTCAAATCTCACACACAAGGTGCCATTTTTCACAAGGTGTTGGATCCATGGTCTCCTCACTGGCTGTTGCCTGGAGACAGCCCTCAGTTCTTGGTTCTGGGGCCCCTCCATAGGGCACCTCACAGTGTGGCACCCAGCTTCCCTCAGAGCCAGCAAGAGAGTCCCGCCTAACGCAAGTCAGGGGCTCTCGTAACATACTCTCCAAGTGACGCCCCATCAGATGTGCCGTATAATCTTTCAACCAGGGGCCTTCCCGATGCTCTGTGGGAAGAACCGCCTTCCTGCTTCTGGGAGGACTCGACCTATTAAATGCACAGGTGTGGGCACCGCCCCGCCCCTGCTGGTGTGTTGGTCACCTGAGCAGCCTTGTAACTGGGACAGGGGGAGAGGCTTGGTCCCCTCAGTCCTTCCTCCTTCCCCTTCTTCACCTGATGGAGAGAAGGCCTTTCAGCCCCACAGCTTGGCACGGTTAGCCTGGAGGGCCCCTCCCCGTAGGCTTGTCTGGGGTGTGCTCCCCCCAAGAATGAGGTATCCCAGCCCAGGACCCAGCGTAGCCCAAGGAGGAGACAAGGCAGAACCAGAACAGGGTACGGAGAACCTGGGGGGTGGAAAAGAAGAGCGACCTGGGGCTGGACCATAGGGACCCCCAGAGACAGCCCCTGCCGGAACCAGGGAGCAGGGCTCAGGCTCAGGCGTCCTTCCCATCAGCAGCTCCTGCGTGGCCTCCTTCTGTCCCCGCCCCCCACTCCAGCTCTCCATGGGACTCCCCATAAGGTGACATGATTTGGGACCTGCAGAGGTTTGGAATCGGGTAGATCTGGGAGCAATGGTATTTTTGTTTTAGTATCTCACCGCTCATTTGGGTGCAAACCAGGTTTAAAAACCTATACTCTGAAGGCAAAGCGACTATCCAACTTCGATCTTCTGATACAATCCCCATTTCACAGAACTTAGCAATGAATGTAATTTATACAAAAATGGAAATCATTCTGTTTTTCTGCTTGTCAAGCCCTTGTGAAAGTGGAAGTTTTAGTCACTCAGTGGTGTCTGATTCTTTGCAACCCCAAGGGCACTAGCCCGTCAGGCTCCTCTGTCCATGGGGATTTCCCAGGCAAGAATACTGGAGTGGGTTGCCATTCTCTTCTCCAGGGGATCTTCCCAACCCAGGGATCGAACAGGGTCTCCTGCACTGCAGGCAGATGCTTAACCATCTGAGCCACCAGGGAAGCCCCGTTAAGTCCTTGATGTAAATTAAATCGCGTATTTTAAAATCTGTCAACAAATCTTGTCATCCAATCTGGGGTCTTGCAATACTCCCCCACTCTACACCAAGGGTTTCTTGATTGGTAAAAAGAAAATGGAGAAGCTCAGCTTCAGAAGGATTTCCAGAATGAACCATTATAATGGCCTCTTCCAAAACAGATTTACATAGATCCTATTCATTCATTTCTTCTCATTTCACTTCATGTATAATGGCTTCAGAGTCTACAGAGCATGCTAGAGAATTAGGCCTGAATATCTGATCTCCTGTTGAACATCAGCAAGGACGATGTCTGGCGTCTGTGCTGGGCTTAGTCCTATTTCAAGGTGTGTTACCTTCCTCTCCTTAGAGTAGCCTCTGAGCGACAGCAAAGGCTGTTTCCCTGCTATTGCTGTTTAGTCGCTAAGTTGTGTCCTGCTCTTTGCGACCCTATGAGATTCTCCAGGCAAGAATACTGGCGTGGGTTGTCATTTCCTTCTCCAGGGGATCTTCCCGACGCAGCGATCAAACATGTGTCTCCTGCAATGGCAGGTGGATTTTTTACCGCTGAGCCACAGGGAAGCCCGTCAAGGTTTCCTTACTGTTACACTCCTCCTGCTTGGGGCAACACCTGGCACACAGGAGGCACTCAGGGGTCAGTCCACTTGTGAACCCTGTCGGGAATCCTTGGACACCCACTACCTGCCTACCATGTGACCGGGCAATGCCTAACCCCTGACCACACATGAGACCCTCTGAGGACAGGGGCAGTCACAGTCCCCCCCCCACCCCCCCCACCCCGCTTCCGGCGGTAAGCCCTGGGGGCTGCCTGTGTGCCATCTGTGCAGCAGCTCAGTCCTGGTGAGGACACAGTGCCACCAGGAGGTGGCTCAGGGCACAGAGCAGCCCACCCCATCATTCCCTCCAAAGCCCCTCAGGTGACAGGCACCACCCGGACGGGCTGTGTGCTATGCCGAGCCGCTTCAGCCGTGTCCCACTCTGTGCAACCCCATGGACTGAAGCTCGCCAGGCTCCTCTGTCCGTGGGACTCTCCAGGAAAGAACACTGGAGTGGGGATCTTCCCGACTC
>SJYQ01013349.1:38327-96879 GCA_006410935.1 Redunca redunca
AAAAAAAAGAGGGGCTTGGGGAAGACCACCTCGCCACCCACCCAGAGGCCAGTCTGGGTCTGGGAGATGGAGATGGATGCTCCCTGCAAAAAGTGTCCATCAGTCCAGGATCCTTGGGGCATCCTGCACACAGAAACTCCCTCTTAGAGATTCTTATGGCACAACTAAAGGTCCTGAGAAGGCCTTCCATCCAGAGACTGTTAACATGTGGAGCTCAGAGTTTTCCTAATTCATGCAACCACAGAAAGACTTTTCTCCAAAGACTCCTAGTACATCTAACACTTGTGCTGAAAGCTGATGACCGAGCATTTGATGCCATCATCAAGGTTCCTCCCAGCAGCTATCTCCATGGGATCTAGGTCAGATGAATCCTCTCTGATAACAAAGGCCCTGGCGTAGAAAGACAGGTGTCTCCAGGTGTGTGCCCAGGACAACACGCTAAGAAACAAAGAAAGGAAACACTAGAATCCCTGAATGGCTGCTTGTTCCTGTTTGTGATCAAGGGTGGCCGGAAGTGGGAACAACAGGCGTCTCCACCTGGCCGGCCCTCAGCCAGCATGTCCCTGAGCCCCCAGCCTCCATGATCAAAGATGAAGTTAGGGGCTTGGGAACAGCCTCCACCTGCTACACAACCCTCTAAACCTCCCCCTCCTCTACATACCCTCCGTCATTCAACTGCAAATATTTACAGAGAGCTGCCCATGTGCAAGGCTGGACATCCGCCCGGACGTCTCCTGTACAAAAGCCTCCACAGGCCCTCTTTGCCACACTGCCCCCAGAGCCTCTTCCCAAAGGCAGACCTCAGTGGTCCCATGACCCTCAGGTCACATCCAAACATGGTCTAGCCATGGCTGCCTGCCTCTCCTGCCTCTCCGACACTCATTCTTTCTTCAATACTAGGATGCTCAGGACGGCATCCATTGCAAAGGGCTCCAGTGAGGACCTGCCAAGGGAATACATGCAAAACAGCACCAGCATCACAGGGTAAAGGGAAGCATGTAGGACGCCTGGCTTCTGCTTGCATGAAGAGTCTGGCATCCAGTTTCCCTAGCAGTAAGGCAACATCTCCTCCATCCCATCCTTTCCCAGGTAGCCCCCCGCCTACCTGAGGGGAGAAATTAAGCCAATGAAGCTCTTCACTGCAGGAAGATGGAAAGTTTGCACCCTGAATTCCACCATGCTGACTCTGCTCAGGCCCTCTCCTCAAACAAGGCCCAGTTTGCCTTCCCTGGTGAGACGCAGAGCTGCCTCCAGGGCTGGGGTCTTCTCCACAAGGGACTCTGTTTCCCCATCCCACGGACTCCAGGACAGGCTGTCACTATAGGATGTCACAGTCCATGCTTTCCCTCCACCCGACAGGTTCCCGGGCCCTGAAGGTTGTATACATTGCCCTCATCACAGGTCTCAGCACGAGCCCCTGCTCCCAGAGATGGCCCCGTCTCCCCTAGGGGGCTGCTCCGATGCATCAGGGATGGGGCTGTGATGGGGCTGGGGCAGGGCCCGAGCCCGTCTGACCTCCAGGGCCTTTCCAGGGCTGATACTCGGTCACCCCTGGAAACTGCAGAAGAGTTTGTTCTTTCGAGAAAACGATGGTGCAGACTTGCATTCGTGTCCCCTCTGTCTGGACCACGTGGGGGACCCAGGATGCTCTGAGCTGCAAGGGCAATGCCACAAACCCTGGATGGGGCACACCTCCCCACTCGGACCCACCGTGGCCTGCATCCTCTTTCTTGCTGGGTGACTCACTAGATCCATGAGACTCTCCTACTTATTTCTGGAACCACAGACTCTGCCCGCAGGTGACAATGAACAAGAGCAGCTCCAGGCCTGCCTGCCTTGTCCTTAAGCTACTCGCTACCTAACCTGCCCCTGACAGGCCACTCCTTGGGGACACTGGTCTCATTGGGACAGGACCAGGGGTCCTGGGTGGGTATGAGAGGGGGCTGACACAGTGACTGAGCGAGCATTCCCCACGGCCTAGAGGAAAAGTGTATCTCACCCTGGGAAGGAGGCATCTGGGGATGAGAAGTTAAGGCTCGCGTCTGAAAGGCAGTGTATCTGTTAGAAGTGCTTTAGCTGCAGTTAACCAGAAGTCTGACTCATAGTGGCTGAAAGAAGCAGGGGTTTATTGTCTCACATTAACAAGAAATATGAAAGGGCGTGGCCCCAGACTCTGGTTTAGTGAATGAACCATCGTGATGTCCTAGCCTCCTGCTCACAGCTGCAGAATAGCCCGTGTGGGTCCAGGAACCACCAGCACACCCACAGTGAGAAGAGGAGGAGCACACCCCGGCCCCAGCTGTGTATCATATCCAAGAAATCTTTACCTAACCCAAGAGTGCAAAAATCTCCTTGTGTTTTCTCCTTGAGGTTTCGTAAACTGTAGCTTTTACACTTAGGATCTACTTTAATATTCTATATGGCATACAGAATGGATTGCAAGGTGAATTCCTCACCACTGAACCACCAGGGAAGTCCTTAAGCAAAGTATTTGAAAGGGCAGCCTGGGTACTCCTTGCTGCCGATATTTAAATGCAAGAGGAGAGGTTGGTTGCAGGAAGAAATAAATATGAAGCAAAAGGGAACCAGAACTTGAAGATCTGGAAAATCACCAGTCTATTCAGTATGTAAAAGACAATATAAAACTGGGAAGTTTGCTGTCAGGAAAATCTTGCTCCAGAGAGAAAGGAGGGTATAACTGAACAACCTTCTGCTAGGACTTTAAAGGAACAAAAAAAATCACCGTATCAGGTCAGACAGAGTTCTTTAAGAGACTGAGGCTGTGGCTCATGTATCCCTTCAGCCATCTCAGAAGAAGCCAAAAATAGAGACAATGTTATCCAGGGAAGATGTGTGGAAGAGCCAGGTCTAGCGGAGTGAGTCCCTGTGATGTACACAGGAGAACCCAAGGTTGTTAAGAATTTTATACCAACAGAAAGAGCCATCTTAGACTGAAAAGGGTGGATAAAGGACGGGATGAAAGAAGGATGTCAGACCCCTAAGATTCTGTAGGCAGGAAACAGACTGATAAAACTCCCCAGGTTTAAACACATGCTACCCTTCATGATAAAGGAAGGCTAACTCTGAAGACAGAGCCTTGAGTCCAGAGGTTGAAGCCACAAGACCAAAGGGCAGAGCAGAGAGCTACAGAAAATTACTCATAGGGCTTGAAATCTAACGAGGTTTGCCTGGTTGGATTTTGAAATGGCTTGGAACTAGTGATTTCTTTTTTTCCCCTTTTTATTTCCTCCCTTTGGGACAGAAATGTCTATCTGGTATCCTGTGCTTGTCTCCCCACCTCCCCATTGTATTTGGGGAGCAGATAGCATGCTTTCTTATTTCACAGGTCCACAGGCAGACAGGGATGTTTTTCTCCAGGACAGATCATGCCCAGAGTTTCACCCACACCTGAGAAGCTCAATTTAGATGACTTAGATCATGAGATTTAGAGTTGGTGTTGGTGGTATATAATGTTTGGTACTTTGGTGATATTGAGATGGGGTAAACATGTTTTGCATGCGAGATTAATGTGAATCTTTGGAAGTCAAAGTGTAGATTGTGGTAGGCAAAATGTTGGCCCCCAAAGATGTCCATGTCCCAGTCTCTGAAACCTGCAAACATGTCACTTAACATGAATTACCATGTGCAGTTGTGATTAAGTAAAAGCTCTTCTGATGGGAATTTCATCCCATTATCCATGTGGGCGCAATGTAACCACAAGGATCCTTATAAGAGGAAAATAGGAAGATCAGAGTCAGAGATGTGTCCAACAAATCAGAGATGAGCCAAGGAATCAGGCAGCCTCTAAAACCTGGAAAGGCAAGGAAATGGATTCTTCTCCAGAGCCTCCAGAAGTTACACAGCCCTGCCAATACCTTGATTTTATCCCTTTGAGACAAATTTTGAACTTCTAACCTCTAGAATGGTAGGATGACCGATGTGTCTTATTTGTTTTAAGGCACTAAGACTGTGCTAATTTATTCAACAGCAATAGGAAAGTAATGCAACCCTTAAACATTTCATATTTTTACCCTATTGTAAATAGAAATTTTACAGTTCAATTTCTACTTGTTCATGTCTAGTTGGCAGGAAAAAAATGATTTTTATATATTGTTCTTGCATCATGTAACCTAATTAAACTCAACCGTTAGCTCCTTTTTAGATTCCACAAGACTTTCTACAGACACAAAGATGTTGTTTAAGAATAAACACAGTTTAGCTTTTTCCTTTCCAATCAGGATGCCCTTTATTCTTTTTCTTGTCTTTTGGCACTGACTAGAATTATATAACTGGCTACAAATGCTGAATGGAAGTGCTAAGAGTGAACATCTTGACTTGTTTTTGAACTTAGGAAGGAAAATGTTCTGTCTTTAGCGTTGAGTGTGATGCTAGCTGTAGGTTTTCCACTGATGACTTTATCAGATGAGGAAGTTTTTTTCCTAAGTTTCTGAGAGTTTTAGTCAGGAACAGATATAGGATCTTGAATTTGGCCTTTTTTTTAATCCATTAATATGATCATGTCTTATTTAACCTGCTGGTAGAATGAATTGCAATGACAGATTCTCAACTTTTAAAACCCTTGCATTCCTAGGAAAAGCCACTTGAGATTTTGATGTATTATCTTTTTTGTTGTTCAGTTGCTCAGTCATGTCCAACTCTTTGAAACCCCATGGACTGACACACACCAGGCTTCCCTGCCCTTCACTATCTGATGGAGTTTGCTCAAACTCATGTCCATTAAGTCAATGATGCCACCCAACCATCTCATCCTCTGTCACCCTCTTCTCCTCCTCCCCTCAATCTTTCCCAGCATCAGGGTCTTTTCCAATGAGTTGGCTCTTCGTATCAAAGTATTGGAGCTTCAGTTTCAGCAACAGTTCTTCCAAAGAGTATTCAGGGTTGATTTCCTTTAGGAAATCTTCTCTATATATTGTTAAAATCAATTTGATATAATATTGGTAATTTTTGAATATATGAGGATATTGATCGATAGTTTTTCTTCTCCTCATTTTTAATCAAGTTCTGCATTGAGATTTCACATTGGTGATGCAAAATGATGGTGGGCAGCCTCCCAAGATATGACAGATTGAGCTTTTACAAGAGGTCCATAGCCATCAGGACTCTTCATTCTGAAAAAAAACTTGAAACTGGAAGAATTGTCACAAAAATTTTTCTTTTGATCCTCCGTCCAAGTGAAGACAGCAGGTTAACCTTCCCACCAAGGCAGCATCAGGGGCTATTCTAACATTCTTGTAGGCTTATGGAATTTGGAGACAAGATTTTGACTGATGACTGAAATAAGTATATCTGGCTTCATGATAGAAAGAAGTTACTTAAAGTGCCCTGGGACATCTCCGTGTCTCTTGGTCTCAGAGTGAGCTCACATCCTGTCAGTGGCTCTTTCATACGGCCAAGCACACACAGCTTGAAAGAATGAATATGTTCACTAATGTCTGCCCCCATCCTTCTTTCCCTGGCTTTACCTAGAAAGGAAAAGAAAACAAACAGCTGAAAAAGTACAGTTATAGTTACTATTTCCTAAAAAAATTTACTCTCACTTCACTATCTCAAAACTTTACAAAAGAGAGATAATCTCCATGGCACATAGTAGGTACTCAATAAATATTTGTTAAGTAAATTAGAAAATAGATACATGAGTAAACGAACAAAAATCACCCACTGGGTGAGGGACCGATGTCAGTCCATGAATTTTCCAAGGGAGCCATGAATAGGTTCAGAGAATCTGTAACACCCACCCCATGCCTGACAAACAAAAAAAAAAACCTAGACTGCAAATGAGGCTACATGCATACGTGCAGTTTTTAAATTCTCAGTGCGGTCTATGACCCAGAAAAGATTAAGAATCATTTCCTTAAGGCCTCCAAAAATGCTAATTACTGAAACATAAACAATATGAATTTGCTTCCCATGGCCAAGCTCCTGGCTTTTAAGGATGGTCAGACTCTCAGACAGCCTCGGTGTCTGTAGAAGGGACCCTCCCCCATCTCTGAGCCCCACAGCAGAGCTTCATTTATCGTGTCTCCAAGTGCACAGCTAACTTCCCAGGCAGCGGACCCTAATGAAGCAAACCGATTATGGATCCATTAGAGCCTTGCAGAGGGCCATTAATCCTCCCCACAGCCGGCCGCTGAGAGCACATGGGGTTTTCCCAAGGAAGGGACTGAGCCTGGAGACAATCATTCGTTCCCTTCAGAGCACTCCAGCCCCCAGGGGTCTCTCCTTCCCAGGGCTGCGGGGCACATGCCCTCCTCCAAGGGATCTTCCCAACCAAGGGATCGAACCAGCATCTCTCATGTCTCCTTCATTGGTAGATGGGTTCTTTACCACTAGTGCCACCTGGGAAGCCCGTCAAGAACCAGAACATCCTTCAAATGACCAGGCCTTGTGCTGGTCACAGAAAGAGCTTCCAAACCGCCCGGTGCACAGCCCCAGGTAGCTGAGGGGCCCAGGGCCTGGCTGAAGCAGAGGCCCCATTCCGCCCAAGGGGCAGCTCACAGGCCGGTGGGTGCTGCAGGGGCTCAGCTCAGAACAGACAATGGAAACAGTCTGGTGATTCAGCATGGAGGAGGGCTAGCCACCACTCTCCACCAGCTTAGAGACTGTTAGCTCCCAGATGGAGCCTCCATCCTGGTTTCCCAGTATGCTCTGGGTTCAGGAAAAGCAGACCAGCTTATTGGGATGATAAAGGAAATGCTAGGGAAGGAGAGAGAAGCAGATTTTTAAGTACCTGCAGCGTGAAGTGCTGGGTTCAGATTATTCTATTCGCCTAAAGGAAATCAACTCTGAATATCCACTGGAAGGACTGATGCTGAAGCTGAAGCTGAAGCTCCCATACTGTGGCCACCTGATGTGAAGAGCTGACTCATTAGAAGAGACCCTGATGCTGGGAAAGACTGAAGGCAGGAGAAGGGGGTGACAGAGGATGAGACGGTTGGATGGCATCAGCGACTCAAGGGACAAGAGTCTGAGCAAACTCTGGGAGATAGTGAAGGACAGGGAAGCCTCGGTGATGTGGTCCATGAGGTGGCAAAGAGTCAGACGTGACTGAGTGCCTGAACAACAACAATCCTATTCACCTTTCCACAACCCTGGGAAACAGGCGTTAATGTTCTTCCCGTTTTCTAGAAGAGGGGACCACCAGTCTGAGACAGGAAGATGCTTGCTGGTGGGCACATGGCCCGTGGTAGCTGTGTTTAGACACAGACCTCCGAGCTAGAACGCCTTGGCTCAGAGCATAAGGTGGCCTCTGCAGGGAAAGCTCCTGCCAGCAACTGGCTTCACTGCAGGGAAGCTGAGGATGTGCCAAGCTGCCCGGATCCCTCCTCGACCTGTCTCTTCGCTTTGCCTTTGGGGGAACTGATTTCCAGGGCTCCAGTTTCACGCAGCCAGTTATGGTATATTCCCCCCGTGCTCTAAGGAGGGCGACCGAGGGAAGGTGTGGGGATGGCTGGCTCCTTGGCCCTGGTCCCCACTATGGACTCAGAGCAGTCTCCCTCTGCTCCATTTCCCCAGCTGGAAACTGCGGGTTAAAAGAGACATTGCAGCAGCCTGTGGCCTCGGCCTGCCACAGTTCTCCTTCAGTCTAAAAGGCTGTGGGCTCTGAACCCAATCAGGATAAATCAATTTCAGGCGATGCTCATCTCTCTGCGGCTCTGTTCTGCCCCATCCGCGTCCCATTTGCCTGTCATCATCTGAAGGAACCGCTCACTGAATTACCAAGAAGGCCAGTACATCAAGAAAGGGGAAACAGCAAAAACCAGTCTTAACCAAATATATTGATATCTGAGCTCCCAATAAAGTGTCATCTCCTTCCTACTGGCAGACTTTATCTTTTTTTATTTAACCCCAGGGCAGTCGAGGATGTGGATAGGAGTTCACTTCTGCCCCAGATAGAGAATCACAAGAGCCCTGCCACGGGGAGCCCCCAGGAGGGTGGAGTGCCCTCCATAGGCTAATAATAAGCAACAAGCATGATACTAAGGGGGCTTCCCAGGTGGCTCAGCGGGTAAAGAATCCGCCTGCAATGCAGGAGACCCAGGTTCAATTCCTGGGTTGNGGTGCCATCGCCTTCTCCAGTCATGTCTGACTCTGGAACCACATGGGCTCTAGCCCACCAGGCTCCTTTGTCCATGGGATTTTTCAGACAATAATACTGGAGTGGGTTGCCGTTTCCTTCTAGGGGGATGCTCCTCACCCAGGGATCGAACCCGCATCTCCTGTGTCTTCTGCATTGCAGGCAGATTCTTACCGACTGAGCAACTCGGGGAAGCCTTTAGGCATAGGTTCCCCCAGTCCGGCAACGTTCACAGAGCCAGTGATTACTTTCAGCAAAGCTCCCAAGTTTGAGCCTTCCTGCTCGGGCTTGGACCACATCTTCATCTCTGAACCAATCCCTGTGATTTGAGGAGTCTGAGAGAAGAAGGGGGTTCCCCAAAGGAAAATTCAGCGGCCGTTCCTGAAGAATGAATAATGGTCGCTGGGCAGGTAGAAACAGCAGCAGTCCTTTCACTGTGAAAGTGCTTAGAATTTGGTCAGACAGGGGAATTACTACTACAGGAGACCCCCATGTATATGGCATCTGCCACAAACCCAGGCTGACACCCCCGAGACCACAGAGGGGCTGACAGGATGTCACTATTTGTCCAACATCACCACACACTTTGGCCGGTCTCAGGAGGAGCCAGAGGCAGCAGGTGCCTATGACCCTGGGGTCTGAGTTCCCTCCCCGGTTCTGTAGTCCCTGGTCGTGTGACTTTGGGCAAAAGTGGCCTAACTGTGCTCAGCCTCAGTTTCCTCATCTGGAAAATGGGAACAACAGACCCTCAAGTATAAGATCGCAGCAAGACTGCAAGAGAGGAGGGTCTCAGGGTCTGGTGCTATCCCAGCAGACTTCAGAGGCTCGATCAATGATTTTTATTTTTTTACTGTAGGAAATCATTTTAAGATAAATCTTGGTAATTATTGTAGTACTCTGCAATTTTTGTGTGAAGTTTTATTTTGGAATACATTTAGATTTGCCGAAAGGCTGTTTGTCAATACTGAAAAATCAACACTGGTATATTATTATGAGCTAAACTACAGACTCTATTCATATTTCACCATTTCTTTGTTTTAATTTAATTTTTTTTTATATTGGAGTATAATTGATTTACAGTGTTGTGTAGTTTCCGGTGTACAGCAGAGTGATTCAGTTATACATATACATGTATCTGGGTTTTTTTTCAGATTCTTTTCTTATATAGGTTATTACAGAATATTGAGTAGAGTTCCCTGTGCTGTATAGTACATCCTTGTTGTTTATTTTATATATAGCAGTGTGTACGTGCAGATATGCAGATGACACCACCCTTAAGGCAGAGATTGAAGAGAAACTGAAGAGCCTCTTGATGAAGGTGAAAGAGGAGAGTGAAAAAGCTGGTTTAAAACTCAACATTCAAAAAATTAAGATCATGGCATCTGGTCCCATCACTTCATGCCAAATAGATGGGGAAACAATGAAAGACTTTATTTTCTTGAGCTCCAAAATCACTGCAGATGGTGACTAAAGCCATGAAATTAAAAGACACTTGCTCCTTGCAAGAAAAGCTATAACAAATCTAGACAGCATATTAGAAATCAGAGACATCACTTTGCTGACAAAGGTCCATATAGTTAAAAGCTATGATTTTTCCAGTAGTCTTGTATGGATATGAGAGTTGGACCATAAAGAAGGCTGAGCATTGAAGAGTTGATGCTTTTGAACTGCAGTGTTGGAGAAGACTCTTGAGCATCCCTTGGACTGCAAGGAGATCAAACCAGTCAATCCTAAACGAAATCAATGTTAAATATTCATTGGAAGGACTGATGCTGAAGCTGAAGCTCCTATACTTTGGCCACCTGATGCAAAGAGCTGACTCGTTGGAAAAGACCCTGATGCTAGGAAAGATAGAAGGGAGGAGGAAAAGGGGATGACAGAAGATGAGATGGTTAGATGGCATCATCCAGTCAATGGACATATGAGTTTGAGCAAGCTCCAGGAGATGGTGAAGGACAGGGAAGCCTGGCGTGCTGCAGTCCATGGGGTCGCAAAGAGTCAGACAGGACAGTGACTGAACAACAAGTGTATATATACTAATCCCAAGCTCCTAAGTCATCCCTCTCCCTACATGCTTCCCCTTTGGTAACCAAAATTTGTTTCAGAACCTGTGAGTCTGTTTCTGTCTTGTGAATAAGTTCGTTTGTATCATTGTTTTAGATTCCATGTACAAGTGATATCAATTAACGATTAAGAGCTCACCTGCCAGCCGGTACCCTCGCTCTTGGAAGGCCCTTTGGGCGTCTGAACTTCTGAGGACCAGGAGACTTCAGGAAAGCAATTCCTCTTTGCTTTAGCTGTTGAGAGACTTTACGGAAAAGAAATTAAATAAAAGCCAATACTGGGACTTTCTTACATCTTTTCCAAGGCACTTGACTCAGCAGGGTTGCACATGCAAAGAGAGCCATTCCTGCCAAAGGCAGTGGATAGCAAAGGTGAGCGCGAGGGTCCCAGAGACCGGGGCCTGGGATGCACCCCTGATTCCGGGTCCCCCTGAGACTCTTCTGAGAGTGGGTGGGGGAGACTCCGCTGTGACTACAGAAATACCTGAAATGCCATCAGGGAAGTGTGGCTCCCAAAGAGGGCACCACAGAACCCACAGCTCTTGGGGACTCACAGGAGTGCGGGGCCTCCTGGGGGACTTGAGCTCTGGAGAAAACGTGGCACCAAAATGTGAAGAAAGCCTCCCTCTGTGCAAAATGTGAACTAATGCAAATTTCCCCTTTCAAATGTTGCAAATGTGTCACGAATTGCATAATTGCCAATCTGCTACTGGATGAGTCATAAACTGGGCTTTCTGTCCTGCCTGCGTCCACACCACCAGAGCTCACACATAATCACGCCCGCCCTCCGTCCATGCTGCAGGAAGTCAGCCCTGAAATAGTCATGTTGTGGGTGTCACAGTAGCTTACAGAGTGGACCCTGTGCATGAAAGATAATCTCCTGACTTGGGAACAAGTGGCTGTGCTCAAGCCTATTCTCAGCCTGTACCAGGCACCCCATAAAACACTGTGGGGAGGAGCAGAGGGGGATGACGGTTTAAATTGGGGATCCCAGGCCAAATCCTACCCACTTCCTGTCTGCAAATAAAACATTATTGGAACATTGATTTAGATATTGTCTGTGGTTTCTTCAGGGTTTCCCTGGTGGCCCATTGGTAAAGAATCTCCCTGCCAATGCAGGAGACACAAGTTCAAACCCTGGGTCAGGAAGATCCTCTGGAGGAGGAGATGGCAACCCACTCCAGTATTCTTGCCTGGAGAATTCCATGGACAGAGGAACATGGCAGGCTACAGTCCATGGGGTCGCAAAAGAGTCGGACACAACTGAGCGACTAAACAGCAACAATAATGGCTTCCTCGACATGACAGCAGTTGGATGGAGTCGTTGTGACAGAAACAGAGAGCCTGCAAGAAGTCTCAAATATTTACTACATGGTTCCCTCCAAAAAACTTGGCTGAGCCCTGGTTTAAATAAAGTCAAACATGCTTCGTTCTTGCAGGACTTCTCAGGGATCTTAAAAGTGTTGCTAGACGATGTGAATTGCTGCACAAGGGATTTCCTAGACTCATTAGATAGAGAACCTTCTCCTGGGGTCCATAAGCACACTGGCCACATGGGCCCCACTGTGGTCTAAGAACAGCGTCCTGGACTAGGGTTAGGAGGATATCACCATGAGTCCCCCCAGTGTCCAGGGGACCAAAAGGAAGCTTCTGAGATTCCTGAACTTGCATATCTATCCATCCTGCCTCCCTCGACCTTGAACTCAAGGACACATCTGTCTGTGTACCCTCAAATGTCAGCTCCATTCATGGCAGCCAGGAGGAGAGTGAAACTCTCCAGGAGAGGAAGGCAGTTGGTTTGGAATGCCCGCAAGCAGCACCCTGGGGAAGAAGCCTTACCCTCTGTGTGCTGTGTGCTTAGCCACTCAGTCGCGTCCGACTCTTGTGACCTCATAGACTGTAGCCCACCAGGTTCCTCTGTCTATGAGATTCTCCAGGCAAGAATACTGGAGTGGGTTGCCATTTCCTTCTCCAGGGGCTCTTCCTGACCCAGGAATCAAACCTAGGTCTCTGGTATTGCATGCAGACTCTTTACCGACTGAGCTACGGGGAAGCCCCAGAGGTGTTTGCAAAACTTGAACCATTCGTCAACAGCATCCTGCAAACCTGAGTCATTAAAGTAAAAAGGTGAAGTTGCTCAGTCATGTCTGACTCTTTGTGACCACATGAACTATAAACTACCAGGCTCCTCTGTCCACGGTATTTTCCAGGCAAGAGTACTGGAGTGGGTTGCCATTTCCTTCTCCAGGGGATCTTCCCGACCCAGGTATCAAACCCACGTCTCCCGCATTGCAGGCAGACACTTTACCCTCTGAGCCACCAGAGAAGCCTCAAACCTGAGTCGCTGCTCCTTCAGATAAGCAAAGGAGGCCACAGAGACTCTGTCCCTCGACCACTGCTTGCCCACCCAGGGCCTTAGCCCTGTCTTTCCCAGCCCTGAGGCCCTGAGGTGGCAGAGACTTGGTAAGAGGAAGCAGCTGCTCTATCCTCCAGCCTCAGACCTCAGGCACGTCTGACCATGCACACCACACCCTGTGCAACCACTGTTCACTTCCCTGCTGCAGGCTGGGGCAGCACAGCTGGAGTGCCCACTTGCACCGGGCACAGGATCAGGAAAATTCAACCTCCAGCCTAGAGGGCTCACTGGCCGAGTTGAAAGGAATCATGGGAAGAACTGGCAAAGAGCTATGAAGGAGGGGCAATCCAGGAAGGCTTCCTGGATGGAGTGGCTCCTGAGATGTCCCTGCACGCAGGGTGCTGACCAGGGAGACTCCCAGGGCAGAAAGACCTATCAGAGAGCAGGACAAGCCGCCCGGGGCAGGGAGCAGTAAGTGTTTCATTCCACATGTGCTTGCAGGCAGCCTTGTGCACGGGCTTCCCAGGTGGCACTAGTGATAAAGAGCCTGCCTGCAATGCAGGAGACATAAGAGACGCAGGTTGGATCCCTGGGTCAGGAAGATCCCCCGGAGGAGGAAATGGCAACCCACTCCAGTATTCTTGCCTGGGAGATCCCATGGGCAGGGGAGCCTGGCTGGCTACGGTCCACGGGATCACAAAGAGTCAACACAAGTGAGCGACTTTCACGTTCACACTTCTTTCTTGTGCACGCCGAGAGAGCCTCTGCTGGGCGGCCTGGTTGGGGACGGTGGCTGGGGAGTGGCAAAGGCCCAGAAGGGGGGCTACTGGCGGCAGAGGGCATCTGAGCTGGGCAGCAGCGTGACCAGAGCTGGCTGCTTGTGTGAAACTCCCAGATTCCACCCACAGCGGGTGCGGATAGTTGTGGCAACAGTAAAGGGCCCGCTGCCGTGTGTGCGCAGTGTCCCAGCGAATGGGAAGTGCTATGTGTGCCGTTCCGTCCTGGCCTCCTGATGCCTCCGTGAGGCAGGAGTGACATGTCCCTGCTTTCCTAAAGAAGAGGCTCAGAGAGGCTAAGTAACTCGCCCAAGGCCAGGAAGCAGCAGGTACCAATGTCCGAATCCAGACTCTTGACTGATTTTTCCTGACCTCTTCCTGGGAGGAGACAAAAGACCCAGCACGTGGGCTGTGGGCTGTGCCCTGATGCTGTTTTTGAATCATCTCCTCCAGGCGGCCCTGATGCACGCCCAATCACGTCATTGCAAAGGCCCCACCAGCGCCGGCTGCTGTGGTCTTCCGGGTGACAGGCTGGGGGTCTCCAGGGAGCCACCAATATCAGCCGGTCTCAATCCCCACGGCACGTTGCAAAGTCTGGCATATCAGCAAATGATTGTTGAATGAACCGTTGAAAGGTGTTTGGAAATGACTAAAAACTACACGCCCTGATCACGAGCTTTCCTCTTTAATCACGTGAAAAGATGAAATGAAGCTCTCCAAATATTTGCACGATCATAATCCATCTTGAAGTTGAAATATGTTCCCCAAAATGACCCACCCTGTCTGATGTCAAAGACTTCTGCTGCAAAATGGAGCAAGTCAAATCCTGACAGTCAGAAGAGATAGATATTCAGAAAGACTGCGGCCAACCCCTGACGGCTCTCCTGGCCCCAGGGAGGAGGCGGGAGGGGAGGACCTGAGTCTCTCCCTGGGGCTCATGGGGGTGGCACAGTGGCACCAGCTGCTTGGGTTTCCCCACGAACAGAACATTCTTTCTGCTAACCCAGGAATCTGATGCAATAAATCTCACAATGGTTGATGGTTCTGCTACTCTGAGTGTGGGCTTACTGGTCAAGGATTAAGCATCTTATTCAAGGTGATCTAATGACATTTCTGGAGAGAAGGAAAGAAAGAAGAATGGGGGGCACACAGCTGCCTGCCCCCTGGAGGACAGGTTCATGGGGGATTTAGGTTTCAGGAAACCAAAAGGTTGCCAGGGACTGTTGGCTGCCCTTCAATTCACCCCCAAGATGGGCCGCTGGGTCTAGCTGTGCTAGCAATGGCAGGAAGGGAGAGGACAGGGGTGCAAGGATGGGCAAGTCAGCTGAGGCCCCAGCTTTCAGGGTGTGGGAGATGCTGGGAGTGGGGTAAACAATAGGCCAAGGACAGGAGGCAAGGGGAGGTGTCCCCTTGCTAAAGCCTAGCCAGGGATGGTGGCATCTGTGACCTCCCTTTGGTGCCCACCTGTGGCCCACCACCCATGCTCGGGTCATACCTGTCAGTCTCCCTTCTTTCCTACAGGTCCCTCTAGGGCAGGAGCTGGGTCTGGAATTCTTTTTCTCTCTCCCACGCTCCTCCCAGAACGTGAACCGGAAAGGGTGCTCAGAAAAGGCTTTTGAATGGAATAGTCATTGGTTTGGGATTGAAAAGATCTGGTACAAAGCCAGAAAGTGGCTATTTGGGGGGACTGAAGTGGGCTTTCCCCTGAGGTGTCTACGAGCACACACTGCAGGGCTAGATGGCCTGGATTCAGAGTCTAGATCTGCCTCCGGCTGACCTGTGACCTTGAGGAAGTCACTTAACCTCATGTGCAAAATGAGAATAGTAGCAAACCCACCTGGCACTGCTGTGGTGAGGATCATAAGTGATCACACATAAATGGCCACTTTTGTGCCTAGCTCACTGGCGTAAGAGCTTCCCTGGTGGCTCAGCTGGTAAAGAATCCGCCAGCAAAGCAAGAGGCCTGGGTCCCATCCCTGGATTGGAAAGATCCCCTGGAGGAGGGATAGGCTACCCACTCCAGTACTCTGGCCTAGAGAATTCCATGGACTGTATAAGTCCATGGGGTCGCAAAGAGTCGGACTCGACTGAGTGACCTTCACTTCACTCACTGTCATAAATACAGCCCATCTCTCTTTCTGCCATCTCTGCTGAAGTTTCCTCTGCTTAAAGCAGAAAAAAATACACACCAGTGTCCAACAATACCTGGGCCAGGGAACTTGTGCAGTATCTTGGGCTATCAGAGATAATTAAGTGGAGCTGGCGGGCACTTTCCGTGGAGGACACTCACGTCCACCCTCCAGGGCTTTGCTTTGTGCTTGAGTTTATTCTAAGCCACGCAGACTCCTGTAAGACCTCCCATTTTGCCTCCTATTCTGTCAATAAATGTTGGGAGTTCACACAATGGGCAGGCCCAGCTGACATTCTGACCTGCTCCCTGCCCCCGGGGACTCACAGACACAGTGTGGGTCCCGGACTTTGGGACCTGGTATGTCGTCCAAGATCTCAGGGGACTTTAAGTCCATTTGTACTAGTGACGCTGCTTCCTCTGCAAAGAGATTGCCATCCAGACCTAATAGGACCCCTCCGGACTCAGAATTCTATTAAGCAGATAAACAGGTAGTGTAGTGTTTCTTCTAAAATGCATATAAATAATGTCCCCTGAGCAAAGACGCTATGCATCCCCGGTAAACCTGCGCCATCGCTCCCCTCCCCCTGAGCAGCCTGGTCTCCTGGTTCAGTGCCCTGCGGGTGTCCCGGATGCCCAGTCAAAAGCATCTTGGATATTGACACATCTGCTCCCCGTGATAACCCGGGAGGGCAGATGCCCATAGCATCCTTCTTTTGCAGATGATGAGACTGAGGCATGGAAAAGCAAAGAGGCTTACCCAAGGCCAAGCCAGGCCCCCTACCCCCGCAACTTCTCTCTCCAGAAAGGCTGGGCTATTGATAGCTGGTAAAGAGGGGGTCTACCAGGCTTCGGCCAGAGAGGCCAAGTCCATGTCCAGCTGCAGAGCCCTCAGGGAAGGGCATGTGGCTCTCACACCCCCCCCCTCTGTGACCCTGATCTATCCTGCTTGACAGCGCAGGGGCCGCCCCCTCAAGAGCTGACCTGGAAAAGAGCTAACCTGGACAGTGAGAGGGCCCGGGGCTTGAAGCTGAACAAGGAAGGAGGCCTCCCCCTCTCAGGATCCCAGAGTTTGCAAACACCAATACAGGATGCCTGGTGAAATGTGCACTTCAGATAACATATAAATTTTTAACCTAAGTATGTCAATGCAGTATTGGAATTATAGCTCTACCGAGAAAGTATTCATAGCCGACCTGAAATTCCCACGTAACCTGGTGTCCTTGATTTTTTCTGGCAGCCCTACCCCGCATCCCCAGTACTCCCAGTAGTACTGGTGCAAGTTCAGGGTGGAACCTGGGGCCTGAGCTCACAATTTCTCCGACTTTGGGTCACGGTGACTCACACAGGAGGATGGGCAGGGAAGAGAGTTATGGCTGAATGTTGTCACCAGATCGGAGAATGTGTCCCGGATTAGGAGCAGAGCGACCTGGGCCAGTGGTGGCTCCTGTCCCCAGCAGTGTGCCCCGGGCACATCCCTTAACGTCCAAGCCTTGATTTCCTTTCCTGCAGTTTGGGGCTGATGATGGACCTGCCCTACCTGCTGCCAGAACTGCTTGAGGAAGGACCCTACAGCTCATAAAGAAGTGACCCAGCAAAGCTGAAGTCCTGGCGAGTCCTGCTGTGTTACAATTTATTAGCGTCACTTCTGTAACAATAAATGAACAGCTTGATTCATTGCCGACTCTGAGGTTCTTCCCTAGCTTTCTCCACCAGCCTCGTTTTCTGCCTGTAACAGAGTTCATGGAGTCGCTCTGTTCTGGAGGTAAAGACAAAGCGAAGCCGTCGCAAATGTGATTTACATCCCTAATTCCATTTGAAACGACTTCGGCAGTAAATAAACCACTCTCTTTGATTCTTTTAACTCAGCAAATTTCAGCAGCAAAGTGACATGTTGGAATCAGCAGTCTGCTCCCTCTTGCTCGGTTGGCCCAGGTGTGTCCACAGTGAAGGGATGCTGAGGCCTGGCCCAGTGCCAGGCTGCTGGCCTCTGCAAGAATCAAGACTTTCATCTGCCACCTACTTCAGTCCCTGGCTCCGTGGGGCAGTGACCCCGACCTGCACGAGGCATGCCCCTGGTGTCTGCCTCCCTCAGTTCCTCTGTGCTTGCAGAGGGTGCCCAAGGAGGTTTCACTGTGTTGAGTCTATAAATTGATGTCAGATATTCAAGAAGGACAGGGAGGTTTGGGCAGAGACACCAGCCAAGGCAGAATTCCAGGACTGGCATGTGGATCAAGAGTCTTGCCCTTGGGCCTGAAGCAGTTACCCAGGGATCCTTACTGGGTCAGGGATACTGTGAGTTCATGGCAACAGGTAAGCATGGGGCCCTGGAGTCAGCCCAGGTCAGCTCCCTGCTAATCAGAGAGGCCAGGGAGCTCCTGAGTTCCTGGAGCTCTGGATAATAGGAATGATACAGGCGTGCAACTCTAAGCTGCCATGAAAGTGACCTCATGGCGTCTGTGTCCATCACCGCGTAAAGCACTTAGCACAGGGCCTGGCAGCTGGCAGCTCAATGCAACAGACAGGGAGGGTTTCTTACCAGTGGGTAGGACTCGGAGGTCAGAGAAGCTATGTACACGGGCACACACAGCCTGACACCCAGAGACCCGGAGACCCAGAAACCCACACACACTGACAGAGGGCTTGGGGTGAGGCCCTGACACATAGATGTTTGACAAGCAGACCAGGTGACTCTAGCCACGGGGAAGACTGAGGCACCACCCTAAGGCACCCAGCCCTTGGCAGCGTCAGAAACATCTGGAAAGCTGGTTATACTGCAGCTGGGGCCCCAGCATCTGCCTTTCTAACAAAACCCCAGGAGATAACTGAGGCTGCTGGGCAGGGACCAACCCCGCTTTAGTGGGGGGATTGCTGCCTCTGTCCAGGGACATGCAGAGCTCTTTGAAGAGAGGCCAGAGGTGGTGATGTTTGGGGGAGGGAAGCAGACATTGGCCACCAGGAGTTTCTCCACCTCCAAGGCACCTCCAGCCAGTGAGCACAGGTCCCTCCCACCCTGCAGGTACAAAATGATCGAGAAGTGCACATCTCTGATGCCAACTCCAACCAGTTTATGATCATAATTAGGTGCAGACCAATGGTTCTCAGTCTTGGCTGCACACTGGAATCACCCAGGGAGCTCTGACATATATTGATAACTGGCTTCCACCCCCCAGACATTCTGATTTAGTGGACTGGGTGCAGCCTGAGCATGTAGACTTTTAAAATTCCCCAGAAGATTCTAAGGTATAGCTAAGGTTAAGAACTGCTGATATAGAGATTTCCCTGATGGTCCAGTGGTTAAGATCCCATGCTTCCACTACAGGGGACGATTCCTGATTGGAAAACTAAGATCCCATCAGCCCCATATGGTGATCAAAATTTAATAAACAAAAGTGTGTGCTCAATTTACTTTAAAACAAAAACAAAACTGCTGATATAGACCAATGTCTTACAATGTGGCTGCACATGAAAATCACTGGGGATTTTTAAAAACACCTTTTCTCCAGGGTCCTGCCTCAAAACCTATCAAATCACAGTCTGTATGGGTGGGGCCCAGATGACAGCATAGATCCTTTGTGACACCTCCCCCAGATGATCGTGTAGCCAGGATAGACACACAATGTGCACAGGTCTAGCTCTCACTCAAAACAGGACATCATGGGGCATGCTCAAAACCGCAATCTAATTTTCGGTTTGTAGATGATCTTTGTCCTAGAAGTATACAAATCACAAGTCCGTTGGGTTTTTATAGAATACATCTCAAGGCACTTTCCAATTTTAAAACCAATACATGAGTGCAAAATATGAATAATTTAAGTATCAATTTCATGCACATAATAGATCCTCGATAAATATTCATGGAATGAACTAATCAGTCAATCAGTCAATACGGACCTAGTTCCAGGGCTGCCTGAAATACTTTTATATCCCCCCTAGACTGTGAACTCACTGAGGGGCAGGCCTGGGACCCCCAACCCCTAAGCAAGGGCATCTGATGAATGAAGCCATGGTCTGCACAGAAAGCTAAAGAGTCCTAAATGTTTGTGGTTGTCTCTCTTTTTTCCAGGTGTGCAATGAATTTCCAGATGAATAGGGAATGCAAATATGCCATTTTTGTTGAAAGAATGATGATGTCACAATTTAATTATGGAAAAATTATTGGTTATTATGCTTTTTGGAGGCCTGGGGAGAAGCCCAGATATGGCTTTTTGATTTAACAAGAAGCTAACGGCTCACAGCCCAGATGTGCATGGACTCAGGTCAGGTGTCCAGCACTGATCCACGCCCTGTCCGGCACAGTGCAGGGGCCCGGCGTTTCCTCAGCAGCCCTCACTGGGGACCCGGTCTCTGTTCCACGGCTGGTGGAGGGTGGATGGTGGAACCATGGCCTGTGCAGCTCCCCTGTCTTATGACCTCAGCTGATTTGCCCCCTTAATTGTAAGAATATTCCCTCCCCAGAGCCTCCCACCAGCATGGAGCTGCAGCCCTATACAGAGAAAGGGCTCTCAGTCAGGCATCCAGGTGTTCCAGCGCCTGGCCCATCACCAACTAGCTGTGTGACTAGGGCAAATCACTGAGCCTCTCTGAGCTCCAGTGCCCCCGCCTGTAAGATGACATCGATGCAGCACCCAGCCTCAAGGTCACTGTGAGATGACGACAGAATGATGGCTGCAGTGCCTGCCCACCAGGCCTGGCGTGGGAAAGCGATGAGGATGTGACAGGTGACAGCACAGAGGCTGAGCCCTTAGATCCCAGGGTTGCCTCTCAGTCACTGTGCCACTGGAGCAAGTCGCTCACCTTGGTAAGACTCAGTTTTTGCATCTGTAAAATGGGACCAATAGCAGAACTCATCATAAGATCACTGAGATGCGCCAGAGCCGTGAAGGACAAGTCATGGTCACTGGTTTGAACAGAACACTCAGTATTCATTGCCAGAATTATTTCCACTTCTTAGCATTATGGTGAGAATGGCATTAATAAGTGCCATTCATTATAACAATAAAGAGTTGACTTTTCTCCCAGCAAGGATATGGTCATGGTTTGTATGCTGACAGCACTCCCAGAGATTTACAAACACCTCTCCCCTACCCACGCTGGCCCCGCTGAGATTCTAATGTCACTGTTTTCTAGTCAGGGTAAAGCACTTGCTTCAAACAAGAAGGGCAGAGATAGGAGTTTCCTGTCACAGGCCTGCGTCCACCCTCAAGTGACCTGCCACCACCAAGGCTGGAAGAAGGAAAAATTCAGGTCCTCAGGTGGGATGACAGAGCCTTTTCCCACTTACAACCTCAGCTACCTCGGCAACCAAACATCTCCTTGCCGCAAGTCCAGTGGGCGGTGAGGGTCCATGCACAGCCTTCCTCTGGAACCATCCCAGCCCCCGCCTTCTCCTTCCACACCCCGAAAGCAACATGTGGGCCAGGTGGAAACATAATCCAGGACAAGGTCTAGGTCAGGGTGACACAGACCAGACCAGCTCCAGCCCGGGCTGGACACAAGGCTCCTTCCCAAGTGCACACACGACTCCTGCTACAGACAAGAGAGAGGAAGACAAAACAATCTTTGGCAAAGTGTGACACCCTCAGGACTTCCCTGGAGGTCCTGTGGTTAGGACCCTGCGCTTCCACGGCAGGGCCGTGGGTTCGATCCCTGGTCAGGGAGCTCAGATCCCACATGCCCCACTAGTGGTTTAGTCACTAAGTCATGTCCGACTCTTGCGACCCTACAGACTGTAGCCCGCCAGGCTCTTCTGTCCATGGGATTTTCCAGGCCAGGATATTGGAGAGGGCTTCCATTTCCTTCTCCAGGGGATCTTCCAGACCCAGGGATCAAACCTGAGTCTCCTAAATTGCAGGCGGATTTTTTACCTGAGGCACCAGGGAAGTCTTTATCAGAAGCCCCGTGGTATGGCCAAAAAAGAGTGTGACATCCTCCAGCAACCCATGTGCACCCAGGTGGCAATGTCCTTGAGCAAAGGCCAGAGGGCCCCCTTCCCCAGTCTACTGCGTGGACAGGGTCAGCCTTTGTCTGCAGTCAGGACCATGGCCCAGGGCAGCTGTTCCGCAAATCATGACTTTCCTCAAGCAGCCAAGCCTCCCTGGGCCCCAGGTGTCCCAGAGCGCACAGCCCAGGAGGATCACGGGAAGGAGAAAGGTTGGCAGCATGAGTCTGACAGCATGGGCTCCATGGGCTGAGCCTGGCTCCGTGAGGTCTCTGATGACTTCGTCTCTCCATGCCTGTGAGATGCTGATGGGCAATTAATGCTGGACACCTCCATGTGCAGTGAGAATAAACAAGCCCGCGCAAACTCTAGAGTGCCGGAAGGAGCTAGCGATCATTACCAACCTTCCCCCTGGCCCTGGGGGAGGCCCAGCTGAGGACGATAAACCTGAATTTGGGCTCCTGGGAGCAGTAACTCAGAGAGGCTCTCCAAAACTGTGAAACGTCTGCAGTAACTCCTGTTTGATCTTCAGAGTTCATGCAGACTCTATGTTTAATTCATAATATTTTAGTTTGTTTTAATCAAGAGGGGTTTGAAATTCCCAATCCAATCTACAAAGTGGTGGGGTTGCCACCTTGTAGATTCATGTACCTGGCAAATCGGTGCTGCAGAAAGTTGTGACTGGGGAGGTGAGCCCTCCAACTCCACCCCCATGCTGCCAGCAAAGGCTGCTCGGCCAAGACAGGTGACACCCTGGGGACCTCCCAGCAGGCCCATTTGGGGGTCCCCTCCCTCATACCCCAGTGCCCTGAGGAGTCAGGGGCTACCTCTGGCAGGTAATCCCCATGGCCCTACCCTGGTTGCAGGCAGGAGAGACTGAATGGCTTCTAACCTAGATTAACCTGGAAACTTGGCCTCTTGGCCAAGCCTGAGGGAAACAACTTTGTGAGGGTCATCCGGGCACAGGGTCAGGAGACCATCAATTCCAGTTAGTAGGGACTTCCCTGGTGGCCCAGGGGCTAAGACTCTGTACTCCCAATACAGGGTCTCTGGGTTCAATCCCTGGTCGGGGAGCTAGATCCCACATGCCACAGCTGAGTTTGCACGCTGCAACTCAAGATCCACATGCCACAGCTAAGACCTGTTGAGGCCAAATAAAGAAATATAACCTCATCTCGCGTTCTCCAGAAAAGGAAGCCAGTTCACTGGGTCTGTGTCATTTCTCACTCTCCTTGTGGATGATCCCATTAAGTCTCCCGCCCTGGCTGGGAGCCCTGGGCAGGGCTGGTCTCATGGGAGGTTATAGGAAAGCGGGGAGGCTGTTTTCACCTTGTGAGAAGGGCTCCCCAGTCCTCATAGCCCGCGCTCCAGGTCCCAGGTCCCAAATGTACCGTAAGAGCTGCTCTGGCCCCCGATGGTGCCGGCTGTGGGGCAAAGGTGCTGGCCGGGCTGTTGGGAGAAGTCCGAGAAGGCAGGATCACCCCGAATGCCCTCCTCCCCCAGATGCCACAACACCTCCTATCTTTCCAGAGCTTAGATTTGGGAGCCAGACAAGCTGCGTTCAGATCCCAGCATTTGGCCCTGGACTTGGCCCCTGGGTCTCTGTCTGGGAGGAGCTCTGGGGAAATCATCAGTCCCCTGGATTGGACCCCAGTCGCCCTCACCCAGTGAGCACCTTAGAGATCTGTGGGCAACCTCTTGCCACCAGAGGGTCTTCACAGAGAGGGGAGCATCCCGTGCCCCCTCCAAGAGCTGCTGATGGGGCTCCCTCCTCGCGTTGGAGAATCCCAACCAGACAGCCATGTGCACCCTCGTGAACGATGGGGCCAGCCCGCCTCTTGCACGAAGCCCAGGCCACAGACACGGGGCCCTGGGAAGGAAGCACCTTTTGCCTCCACAAGGCAACACCTGATCCCAGGTGTGGCCTGCCAAGACGCCAGAGCTGATAGGATTCCGAAGAAGATGAATGAGCTTCTCTTCAGCTCCATAACGTTAGTCTATTACCATCATCCTCTTCATCACCACCCCCACCAACAGCATCACTGCAGACCCAGCATACAGACTCCATCAGAGACCAGCCTCTACTCCTGGCTCAGCCCTGAACAGCTCTGGGATTCTGCTGGGGCTCCCATGTCCTCAGTCCTCTTTTCCTCTCCCAGGGCTGTCTGCATAATTGTGGGGCCCCTTGTTCAAAATAAAAATGTGGGACTCCTTGTTCAAAAACCGGAGGAAAAACTAAATACAAATTTTCCTCCTACGTCTCACATATATCTCTCTGTCTCTCTCTCGACTTGTCATGATGTTTTTAATTTGCTTTTTAATGCTGTTCTAAGTACAGAATAATTAAAATTTTTTAATTACCAACATGAATATTACCATTCATCATTATACTGTGCAATGCCAGTTTTAAATGCAAATGTAAGAATGCATATGTGGGATCATTGAAATTGCACACTTAGTTATTTTGTACTTTGCATGTGCCTGGGTAGCTGTGTCCTTAATAGAACAGTGGGGACGCTGCACAAAACTCAAGCGGTTTCGTTTCAGTCCTTGACATTCTCCCCACACTCTGTCCTGGGCCTTACTGCTGAGTAAGCAAGGACAGAAAGAAAAGGGTCTGCGGTTGTCCTGTCTCTCCTTCCCCGCTGTGTCATCACCTTCACAGAAGTGCTGGACTAACACAGGGACTTCATAACCTGGGTAATGCCAACTACCAACTGGCACTTGCTATCTCCCTCTGCAAGGACTAAATCAGGTGCAGCCGCAGCTGCTGACCTTCAACCCCCCCCTAAAAAGAGTTCAGGGTGGAAAGCAGAAATGAGGCTCTCTGTGCTCTGGGGAAACTGGCAGCAGGTCTTCAGAGATTTAGATGTTTTCAGGAGCTGATTTTATGAGCCCAATTCTTGTATCCCCTCACATCTAGAAAAGCACTAAAATCCTTCATGGTGATGACTGCTCCTCGTGACTAGCAGAAACCTCCTGCCAAAAAAAAAAACAAAACATGTGCTTGATTGCATGGACTCGCCCTTCTCCAAAATCACATGTATACTGACCTTCCCCTTCCCTCTTTGGAGCCGTTTCTCAGAGCTATCAGAGATGCTGTCTCGCAGGCTATGGACTTCGTTTTGCCCCAGATAAAATCTGATTCACAACTATTACATTGTGCTTTCTTTTTAAGTCTACAGTGAGAAAGGATAAGTCAGGGTCGCTTGGTTGCTGGTGTTCCTGCCTGCCAAGACATTCTGGTTTGAACAGAGAGCGTGGCCTCGTGGGGATGTCAGTGCCCTCGCTCACCCGGTCCACGCGTGCTTGCTCATGGGGCTTGGAGAAGGCCATCTGCAAGTGGGGAGCCACGAAGGACGACACGAATCCCACACAGGTGTGCTCTGCTCGTGTGCATGCTCCATGGTCCCAACAGATTTCACTTACAAAATATAAGTTCAAAGACAATAGAATTCAAGTTTCAAGATGGCAGCCGAAGAGCAGCAAGCCAAGCAGAGGCCCGTCTGAGCCTGCCTCTGCTGCACAACCGGCAGAAGGCACCTGGACTGGCCTGCCTGGGGGCCGGAGCAGGACCACGTACATGCATGGGAGGTGGTGGAAATGCAACGTCAGCGGAGATGCCACAGCCCACGTGGGGCTGCCAGGCCTCCGGGAGAGAGGGGTAGGCGGGGACCCTGAGTGCAGCCAGCATCCAGGCAGACTGGCCAGGAGTGAACCGCAGGAAACTGATTTTGATTCTGGATGAGCTTGAGTGATGTGAGATTCATCTCCTTCCAGAGTCTGAACTGGTTTTAGTCCTGCCACAGGCTCAGTGCCGCACCACGTTTCTCCAGCGACGGCCGCGACGGCCATCGGGCTTTAAATCAAACGTCACTGTTCACAGCCTGACTGCATATGCTCCAAGGTCAAAGCCAGTTTGCTCTCTGTGCCGACAGAAGGCGGGTTTCACTGCATGTGCTCAGACCACCGGCCCTCCTCCCCTGCAGATCTTGGAACCAGCATCCGGCGGGGGATGTCTTTGGTGAAAGCTCTTCTGCTCAGCTGCTCTATCCTTGGTCACCCATTTCCTCTGAATGAGCCAGTCCCCTCCCATCAGAGCTCAGCTAAGGAACGAGAACACAGCAAAGAACATTTTCCTGTGTCTGCTGAATCGGCAGGTATTCTCATGTAGGAAGCGATTTCATACTCTCTTCTATCCTGGAAGCAGACAGGCCCTGTGGGCACAGGAGCTGCGCTCAGATGGCACAGCACGGGAGTCTAGGCTGTGCCAAGGATCCATCCAGCTCAACAAGCAGGACAGAAAGGGCACCGGACAGGGATCCAGAGGTCCCAGGTTCTCCCCCCAGAGCTGTGGAGTCATCCATCCACGACGGATGCGTCCAGCTACCCAAACTCAGGCACGTTTCCTCAGCTGAAACTGGGAGCAACAAGGACCACGCAGACACCTCACAGCCTCAAGGCCCCCAGGGCAGGGGTGTGTCCTGATCCCACTTCCTGTGGATGTACTTGAGGCTTAGAAAAGTGAAGTGACAAAAATGTTACTGTCTCACCTTTCCACAGGAGGAAATTGAGGCTCAGAGAGGTTAAGCCAGCTGAGATCACCTCCACCTCTGGGGAACGCCCAAGTCCACATCCAGCTGGACTAAGTGCCAGGAACCCATGAACTCACCCGTGCCATGGGGCATCGTGACCTTTACTGCAAAATAGCAGCTGGGTGGCTGTCACTTGCTCCAGACACAGAGGTTGTCTCACCGGCCACGGTCATGCAGAAAACGGCAACGTGGGGTGAGAAGTCCTGTCCACCTGCAGTGCCCCTGGTACCCAGCCAGACAGACAGCAGAGCCTTTCAGCCCGTGTGATGGAGGGAGGGAAGAAGGATGGAATGAAGGAAAGAAGAAACAGGCAGATGCTACACACTCGGGGCTCCTCCTCCTTCTCCTCCAGCCCCAGAGCGGCCAGAGCTTAGACCCTGCCCCTCTGTACCCTGTTTCTGCAGGGTGGCTCCCCTGTGCCCCCAGCTGGGACACTGGTACCCAGGCCTGCATTTCTGCCCTCCCTCCAGCCACACCTCACCTCAGCCTCCTCCATTCATCCAGAAAGTGTTCTCCCCTTTGCCCTGCTCAGCTCTCCCCCATCACACACACACACACACACACACACACACACACACACACCCCTCTCTGATTCTATGTTGGCCTCTCTGCTAACCTGATACTTTCTTTTCCCACCGGTTTTGCCCATCCTCCCACCCCAGACTCTCTCAAGGCTCACGTCCTTCTCTCTCATGATGCTGTAGTCTGAGCTTCAAGATCACAGGCATCCTAATCCCAGCTCAGGCCTTCCCCTGCCCCAGCTCCCTGCACAATGATGGCGCATCCTTCCTATATCAGAGGGTGGTGGGGTGTGTGCGTAAGGGCCTGGCTATTGGGGCCCCACAGGCCTGAGTATTTTGAACTTATTCATACTGATTTAAAACCAATCTGGGGCTTCCCGGGTGGCTCAGTGGTAAAGAATCTGCTTGCCAACACAGGAGATGTGGGTTCGATCTCTGTGTTGGGAAGATCCCCTGGAGGAGGAAATGGCAACCCAATCCAGTATTCTTGCCTGGGAAATCCCATGGACAGAGGAGCCTGGAGGGCTACAGTCCACAGGGTCACAAAAGAGTCAGACACAACTTAGCAACTGCTGCTGCTGCTGCTAAGTCGCTTCAGTCGTGTCCGACTCTGTGCAACCCGACAGACGGCAGCCCACCAGGCTCTCCCGTCCCTGGGATTCTCCAGGCAAGAACACTGGAGTGGGTTGCCATTTCCTTCTCCAGTGCATGAAAGTGAAAAGTGAACGTGAAGTCGCTCACGACCCCATAGAGCCTACCAGGCTCCTCCATCTGTGGGATTTTCCAGGCGAGAATACTGGAGCGGGGTGCCATCGCCTTCTCCAGACTTAGCAACTAAACAACAACAACAAACTAACCAGTCAACATGCGGACCTCTCAAGTCCACTCCCGTGGTAGGAAGAAGGCTCTAGAGAAATGTCAGAGTTTACTCGGAATTCTAGGAAAAAATAAATAAAATGGAGAAGATGTATGAATTACTCAAGTACTAGAATATTATCAACATTCCCAAGTGCTGAAGGAATATATAAACCTTCATGCTGATGGAGCCCACTGTCCTAGCAGAAATTCGAGCAGAATGACTCAATCCTAGAAGCAAAGAAATCCCCATGACCTGCAGATATTCACCACCCATCTTCCTTCATAGAGAACACCCACAGCACAACAGGCAAGAATCCGGATGAGCAAATGGATTCAAAGAATGGAAGGAACTTCTAAAAGATGAATGTCTTTAGAAAAATTCAAGATAATGTGTCCCTAAAAAAGGAACACGTTGTGCTTAAAATGGTGCAATTAGAGATCAAAAAAGAGTCCTTCAACTTAAGATTCCTAGGGGAGAAGGGTGGAGGGAAGGGAAAGTTAGGGAGCTCGGAATTGATGTGTACACACTGCTATATTTAAAATGGATAACCAACAAGGACCTACAGTATAGCATAGGGAACTCTGCTCAATATTATATAACAACCTAAATGAGGAAGTAATTCAAAAAAAGTTTCAGTTCAGTTCATTTCAGTCACTCAGTCGTGTCCAACTCTTTGTGACCCCATGAATCACAGTACGCCAGGCCTCCCTGTCCATCACCAACTCTCGGAGTTCACCCAAACTCATGTGCATAGAGTCAGTGATGCCATCCAGCCATCTCATCCTCTGTCGTCCCCTTCTCCTCCTGCCCCCAATCTCTCCTAGCATCAGGGTGTTTTCCAATGAGTCAACTCTTCACATCAGGTGGCCAAAGTATTGGAATTTCAGCCTCAACATCAGTCCTTCCAAATGAACACCCAGGACTGATCTCCTTTAGGATGGATTGGTTGGATCTCCTTGCCGTCCAAGGGACTCTCAAGAGTCTTCTCCAACACCACAGTTCAAAAGCATCAGTTCTTCAGGGCTCAGCTTTCTTTATACTCCAACTCTTACATCCATACATGATCACTGGAAAAACCATAGCCTTGACTAGACGGACCTTTGTTGGCAAAGTAATATCTCTGCTTTATAATATGCTATCTAGGTTGGTCATAACTTTCCTTCCAAGGAGTAAGCGTCTTTTAATTTCATGGCTGCAAGATATATGTACATGTATAACTGGGATCACTTTGCTGTATGCCTGAAACTAACGCGGCCTTTTTAATCCATTGTGTGTCTGTGTGTGTGTTAGTCGCTCAGTCACGTCCAACGCTTTGTGACCCCACAGACTGTAGCCCACCAGGCTCCTCTCCATGGGATTCTCCAGGCAAGAATACTGGAGTGGATTGCCATAACCTTCTTCATAGGATCTTCCCAACCCAGGGACCGAACCCTGGTCTCCTGCACTGCAGGCAGATTCTTTACCGTTTGAGCTACAGGGAAGTCCTATATACTCCAATATAAAATAAAAGGTTAAGAAAAGAGTTCTCAGAAATGTCATTGCTAGAACAATTCCCTAGGAGAAAGCTTGAAGTTCAGAAAATCCCTCAGAATGCCTATCAACAAGACAGAGGACAATATGAAGGAAAAAGTACAGGACATTTAAGATCAGCCTAAAAACTCCCGTTAAGAATTCTAGGAAAAAATAAAAGGTAAAAAAAATATACAAATTATGCAAAGGCCAGAATAACATCCCCAAGCACTGAAGGAACATACACACCTTTAGGTCACTGGAATCCACCAGGTACCAAGAAGAATGAAAGAGAAAAGACCCACCCCCAGACACATTCTGAAAACAGAACTCCAGGAGGAAGGACAAGATTCTAAAAGCTTTCAGACAAGAAAAACAGGTTATCTGCAAAGGAATTATGATCACATTAACATGTGACTTATTAGCAATATTGGAAGCTAGAAGACAAGAGAGTGATAACCCAGAGTCTTTTTTAATAAAATTTAATAGGAAAAAAGTTCTAAATTTATAATTCTATCTTTGAAAAACTAATTAGTGTAAGGACAACATAAATGTTTTGGGATATTAAAAAATACTTAGAAAACTTGGAAGTTTTCCAAGCATTCTTTTTGGAAATTCTCCTGAGAAAATTTTGATATTCTCCTGAGAAAATGAACAAATAAAAAAGTAATTCAAATGGGAATTTTTTAAGATGGGAATTCTACAACAGAGTAGACCTAGCTTTGCATTTGAAGCTCTTCAAAATTCCAATCACGCAGGCTGGCTTACACAGTAATTAAAAGTTTAGCTTATTATATTCCAGTGAGACAACTTTAAACTCACTCTTCTACCCACCCATACACCATATAGATAACATCTTCCAGGTTTAAAACCAGCCACCAATCTTCACACATTTAAGCAGAACTGACTCTCTCCCTGGAATATTCTTCTTTGCACCCCCAGGTCTTCCATAGCTTTTTAAAAATATATAATTTTTAATCCAGTGATTTCTTAGTATTTCCTCAGGAGAGACATTCTTTACCATTCTCTACATCCTGATAAAGGTAAGACTCAAATGTCATTCATTTTTAATTCCAAACTGTATTGATATTCATGTACATGAATATCATATTCAGGTACAAAAAGTGACATTCTCACTGTTTACATGTTGACTTTGTTAGGAAAATTATACAAATAATAAATTGATGCAAATTTTATTTCAGTGTCATATGATTCCTCAGACAGAAATATCAATTAATTCCAATAATGTTTCTGCTTTTTACATTCAAATCATGGACCCAGAATAAAGCTTTTGGAAGTTTTCTTTATTAGTTGAGCACCATCTGAGACTATTAGGGATATTGTACAATTGATACTGAAGCTTAATGGCACTTGTTTTGCAATGATAATATAAATATAGTTTTTGGTGGAACACAGTGTTATGGTAAAAAATCCTTACTAAAGTAAGAAACTATGAAGAAGAAATTTAGTTGAAATTATTGATGGTGCACATATAATTCATATTGGATCTCAAAAAGCTGGCGCTCTACCAATTTAAGTAAAAGCTGCCATTGCCAACATTTTGTGACAACACTGGTGAAAGGTTTAAAAAAAAAAGTTTTGGCATAGCTTACTGTGCTTTCTCTCCACTGCCTGCCCTCTATCAGATTTCAGAATATTTGAAGCTTTTGAAGTCAATCTAAATGCCCAATCACAACATCGAACTTTTTTGTAAAGGAGTCCTCCAAACTTTGGGTACATGTGGTTTAAAAAATTTAGAAAACCTTGATTACTTAACACCTGGATTTTTAGTTTCTGAAGCTCTGAAAGAATTATATTAATGGAAAACAAAGCTTGCATATAAAAGGGCACTGGAATTTATCCCTAAAAATTAAGGGGAGGATGGGAACTCATTAATTAACAAGAGCTCAATATTGAAATTCTATAAGAGTACTTCAGAATATCTTGACTGGTAAGAAAAATCTTCTGATGGAGCTTCTATTTTTAATTAGAAGAAATTACATTCTGTCCCAGAAGGTCAGGAGATTGAAAAAGCCTACTATTTTGCAGCATCTAAATTTAATGAAGTGTCCAAAAGAATCACAATTCGTTTGATGAGTTTTATCTTGTAAAAATATTTGTTGAAGAAAGGTATTCTGGAAAGAGTTTACAAAGACAGTACCTGGTCAAATATTTAAGCTGAAAGAGTTTCACATTTTAATGCCAAAAAGTAGCACTGAGAACATCCTTCATTTTCCCTGAGCCAACCAGGTACCCCAGCACCTACAGAGAAAATATATTCTCGTCTAAGTGTTTTATCTGTTCTGTTCTGTTCAGTCACGAACTCATGTCTGACTCTTCTGTGACTCCACGGACAGTAACCCACCAGGCTCCTTCTGTCCATGGGATTTCCCAGGCAAGAATACTGGAGTGGGTTGCCATTTCCCCCTCCAGAGGGTCCTCCAGACCCAGGGATCAAACCCGAGTCTCCTGCATTGCCAGGCGTGTTCTTTACCATCTGAGCCACAAGACAAGCCCTAAGAATCTTCAGTCTACAACAAAGAATAGATTGTAGGTGTCAGCCATTTCAGATTTACTAACTATGAAGTGTTTCTTTGAAGAAGACTTGCGGGAAATTTTGTGAAAAAGAAATAATTTAAATGATGAGGCTATGTTAGGGGAAAAAAATTGAATACCATTGAAATTATGTTAGAGACAGACCTAGCTTACAAAGCGGATTAAAGTACACTATTCCGCTTTTTGATTCTATTCAGATACCCAATATAAAGAACGGTTTTTTAATTTTACTCTATTGTACATGAATACCTGTTATGTTTATTGTAGAAAGAATTTCATGATTGAAAATAGTTTTTAATGGAACCATTTATAATACCAATACAATGAAAGCAATCTGCCAGTCAAGAAATAAATATCTTCAAAATATAAAAATTTTTAATTATTTTAGAATCTCCTTTCACCCTCAGAAGTGACTTGGCGTGACCAAAAAATACAGTCACTCTAGTCGTGAAGCATGACGAGGCGTATCAGGTCTCTGTTGCTGTGTGACAAGTTACACAAACCTAGCAGTTTGAAACAGCCAAGGGTTATTGTCCTGGCAGCTCAGTGGTAAAGAATCTGCCCACCAATGCAAAAGATGCAAGTGTGGTCCCTGGGCCAGGAAGATCCCCTGAAGAAGGAAATGACAACCGACTCCTGTTTTCTTGCCTGGGAAATCCCATGGACAGGAGAGCCTGGCAGGCTACATGTAGTCCATGGGGTCGAAAAAGAGTCGGACACGACTGAGCGACTGGGCACACCCACAGGGCCTATTAGGAAAAAATGTGTGTGGAAGGAAAGCAGATGGTGATTCTTGAAAAATTCAAACTGGGTTTCCCTGGTGGCTCAGTGGTAAAGAGTCTGCCTGCCAGTGCAGGAGACTTGGGTTCCACCCCCGGGTTTGGAAGATGCCCTGGAAAAAGAAACAGTAACCAACTCCGGTATTCTTGCCTGGGAAATTCTATGGACAGAGGAGCCTAGTAAGCGATAGTCCATGGGGTCGCAAAAGAGTCAGACATGACTTAGCACCTAAACAGCCAGAGATGGGATGGGGCTCAAGAATTCAGACGTGGCTCAGCTGTCCACCTCTGGGTCAGGGTCTTCCCGAAGGCAGCACTAAAACCGTCAGTCCACCTTGCAGTTAAAGCTCAAGGCTCGACCGAGTCTGGGAAATCCTCTTTCACGCCCAGTCATGTGGCTGTCGGCAGGCTTCAGAAGACGTGCCTCCAGACTCGTGGTGTCGTTCTGGGCCTGTATTAGTCAGCGCAGGCTGTTGTAACAAGTACCGCAGGCTGGCAGTGTACACAGCAGTTCTGGAGGTTGGGAGTCTGGGATCAAGGTGATTGATTTAGCAGGGTTGTTTTCTCCTCAGGCCTGTCTCTTTGGCTTGTAGACGGCTGCCTTCTCCCAAGTCCTCACACGGTCCTCCCTATCAGTTCAGTCGCTCAGTCACGTCCAACTCTTTGCGACCCCACGGGCTGCAGCACACCAGGCCTCCCTGTCCTTCACCAGCTCCTGAAGTTTACTCACGTTCCTGTAATTGCGTCGGTGAGGCCATCCAACCATCTCATCCTCTGACATCCCCTTCCCCTCCCAGCTTCAATCTTTCCCAGCATCAGGGTCTTTCAAACAAGTCAGCTGTTTGCATCAGGTGGCCAAAGTATTGGAGTTTCAGCATCAGCATCATTCCTTCCAATGAATATTCAGGACTGATCTCCTTTAGGATAGACTGGCTGGATCTCCTTGCCGTCCAAGGGACTCTCAAGAGTCTTCTCCAACACCACAGTTCAAAAGTATCAGTTCTTCAGGGCTCAGCTTTCTTTATACTCCAACTCTTACATCCATACATGACCACTGGAAAAACCATAGCTTTGACTAGACGGACCTTTGTTGGCAAAGTAACATCTCTGCTTTTTAATATGTTGTCTGGGTTGATCATAACTTTCCTTCCAAGGAGCAAGCATCTTTTAATTTCATGGCTGCAGTCACCACACCATCCCTCTGTGAGCCTGGGTCCTAATCTCCTCTTTTTATAACAATGCCTCATAATGAATCGGGACTCACCCCAAGGGCCTCGTGTTAACCTAATTACCTCTCTAAAGGCTATTTCCAAATACAGTCCTGAGGTCCTGAAGGTTAGAACATTACACATGCATCCTCACATATACACACCACCACCCACGTGCATGGACACACAATACACAAGTCACATATATTGCACACATGGTCATACACACACATCCACCACCCTCACTCACATCCACACTCACATCTCACTACACATGCATTCACATATGCTCACTCTCTCTCTGTCTCACACACACACACACACACACACCCCACGCAGCACCCCCAGCATGCTCCCAGTCCTGGCATGAGGCTGGTGCTCAGTCAGGGTTGGCCGCATTAATGAAACATTAGACTGGGGGAAATTGTGGTGGGGGATCCTTTTTTCCAAATAATCCTTCCAGTTGTTTAAAATCAGCTCCTGAGCAATTTGCTGTGTGCAGGCATAGCCCTAACCTCACGCTTCCCAGAATTAGATAAAGATCATTTCTCTTTCCTTCAATTGCATCTGAATTGATCACACTCTGGTGAATCTTTTCACGAACTCTGACTCTTTAAATCAGGCTGAGTCTAAATCTTATAATACTTCATTTACTCAAGCACTTGGGCAAGGAGGAAGCATAAAAGATTCTCTCCAAGCAAATCACCTCTCCATATTTGGGGGTCCTTTAAAGGAAAGGGGAAAGTATTGGGAAGTCTCTGTGGTCCAACACCCACCAGCCTATGGGCTTCAGCTTCAGCCCCTTCTCCAAACAGAGCCGTGAGAATGGCACAACCTAGGTGTAAAAGCATGGCTGAATTGGTTCAACTATGTTTTCTGAAGAATAACCCCCAAACATGCATTATTTTGTGATAAATCAAAGGTGATTTTTTAAGGAGGAAAGAAACAATCCTGTTGATACATTTGTTGTTCAGTCGCTTGGTCGTGTCAGACTCTGCGACCCCATGGGCTGCAGCATGCCAGGCTTCCCTATCCTTCACCATCTCCCAGAGCTTGCTCAAACTCTTGTCCATTGAGTCCGTGATGCCATCATTCAACCGTCTCATCCTCTGTCATCCCCTTCTCTGCCTGCCCTCAATCTTCCCCAGCATGAGAGTCTTTTCTAATGAGCCAGCTCTTCACATCAGGTGGCCAAAGTATTGGATGCAAAGAATTTAGCATCATGCCTGACAAGAAGAAAGGACTCTTATTAGTTCAGTTCAGTTGCTCAGTCATATCCGATTCTTTGCGACCCCATGGACTGCAGCACGCCAGACCTCCCTGTCCATCACCAACTCCCAGAGTTTACTCAAACTCATGTCCATTGAGTCGGTGAAGCCATCCAACCATCTCATCCTCTGTCGTCCCCCCTTCTCCTCCTGCCTTCAGTCTTTCCCAGCAACAGGATCTTTTCCAATGAGTCAGTTCTTCACATCAGGTGGCCAAAGTATTGGAATTTCAGCTTCAGCATCAGTCCTTCCAATATATATTCAGGAGTGATTTCCTTTAGGATGGACTGGTTGGACCTCCTTGCAGTCCAAGAGATTCTCAAGAGTCTTCTCCAAATGTTATTTTTCGGTTGTTTAGTCGTAAAGAACCCACAGGGATGGAGTCTGCTTCCTGAGAAATTCTGCATCCCTGATAATTTGATGCTCCTCCCTGAACCCCTCAGAACGCTGCTCTGAGACCATCTTCGCAGGCAAAAAGCTCCAGCAGGAGACAATCCCCATAAAGAGGGAGGCTTTCCCCATACGCCCTTCAGCCATCACCTCAGGACACAAGGAATCCCAAGGAAAATGCAGCAACACCAAGAACACACAGTCCCAGCTTAATATCTGCTTCCCAACAGTTGTCTGGTGTGTTTCCTTTCTGACAAGATCCCCCAAGCCTGCTATTTCCTTTTAGAATGCTATTCTTTATTTGATTTCTAAATTATTCTTCATGTGTTGCCTTTTACCTTGAGCCGTTTTCAACCCCCAGTGAAATCTTGGCACCCAAAGCGGCTCTCAGAACTAAATTAATTATAAAAGCATATTAATGTCATCTGTATAGCAATGAAATTAATTTATTCAATAGATCCAAGAGGAAGTCATCAATTATGCCCAGTGACTGAGGCATTTTGTGTGACAGCACTTACAGTTCTTACAAATTTTAATAATTCCTCCAGCCAGAATTGCCATAAATATCATGTGCTGTGTAGCCCTGATTTTTAAATTAAGTGGACCTTTTAGACGCTGCCTGCATGTGAAGTTGCTGCAGTGGTGTCTGACTCTTTGCGACCCTATGGACTGTAGCCCACCAGGCCTCTCTGTCTATGGGATTCTCCAGACAGGAATACTGGAGTGGGTTGCCATGCCCTCCTCCAGGGGATCTTCCCAACCCAGGGATCGAACCTGTGTCTTACACCTCCTGCATTGGCAGTCCGGTTTTTCACCCCTAGTGCCAGCTGGGAGGCCCCTTTTAGATGCTACTAGTGTTCAAATCAGAGAAGGCAATGGCAACCCACTCCAGTACTCTTGCCTGGAAAATCCCATGGACAGAGGAGCCTGGTGGGCTGCAGTCCATGGGATTGCTAGGAGTCAGACACAACTGAGCAACTTCGCTTTCACTTTTCACTTTCCTGCCTTGGAGAAGGAAATGGCAACCCACTCCAGTGTCCTTGCTTGGAGAATCCCAGGGACGGGGGATGCCTGGTGGGCTGCCGTCTGTGGGGTCGCACAGTCGGACACAACTGAAGCGACTTAGCAGCAGCAGCAGCAGTGTTCAAATACGGTATACTTTATTCCTACCAAGTGTGTGTTCTGGGGTGGGAGGTGGGGTTATCTGTCAATGAAAAATAAGAATCTCTGTTCTCTTAGGGATGACTCTGCCTCTCAGGATGTGAAAACATTCAATAGAGTCTACCCTGTGACATACACAAATTCCTTAAATGTGCTTCCAACCTTCCCAGGTTAAATTCCCAAGACACCTTATAAACTCTCTACAATGGAATGCAGGATCTCCACCCTTATGTCAAGATCTGAATACACCTAAGGGTCCCAAGTGGCCCAGTCTCAGAACAAGTAAGGAGTCAAAGAAGCACAGCGTGGTCTTCACGTGCGCTGCTCAAAGGCTACTTGAGAAGATCCGGCTCACTCACTAGCCAGAGCAATTCTTAGCAGACTCCTCCTTCCACCTCGTTCTTCTAAATCACCCACAAGACCCACAGCTAACCCGAAATCCTCTCTCACTGCTTCCTAAAGCTCCTAAGGAAAAGATGTGTGCATGCTCAGCCACTTCAGTTGTACAGACCCCATGGACTGTAGCCCACCAGGCTCCTTTGTCCATGGGATTCTCCAGGCAACAGTACTAGAGTGGGTTGCCATGCTCTCCGCCTGGGGATCTTCCCGACCCAGGGATCGAGCCCAGGTCTCCTGTGTCTTCTGCACACAGGCAGATTCTTAACCACTGAGCCACTGGGGAAGCCCCTTGGAAAAGACAGTTGACATAAATCTGACAAATAATTTGTATCTCGGCTCTATCGGAAATGCCCACAGAGCAATAAGGAAAAGACAGCCCAGCAAAACAAAGGGCAATGTGATAGCACAGGCAACTCACACAGAAGCCCAAATAGTCAGGAGGCACGTGAGAAGGGGCCCAGCTTCAGGAGCCCTCAGGGATAACCACACTGAAATTAAAACCAAACACACCCGCTAGAATGACTGCAGTGAAAAAGCCAGAAAATGCCAAGCACTGGCAAGGGTGCAGGGCAACTGGAACTTTCACACACTGCTGGTTGGAGTGTAAATTGGTACCATTTGGATCACCTCTTGGCCATATACATCACACTGAGCATATGCTTTCTCTATGACCCAGAAATTCTGCTCCTAGGTAAATACCCAACCTAAAGGAGTCCATATGTTCACCAAAAGTCAGGTTCTAAAATATTCCTAGCAGCTGTATTTGTAATAGCCCCAAACTGAAAATTTCAAAATGTCCATCAACAGGAGAATGGACCTTTTGCTGTTGCTTAGTCACTAAGTCGTGTCTGACCCTTTGTGACCCCGTGGACTGTAGCCCATCAGCCTCCTCTGTCCATGGGATAGCCCCTGGAGTGGGTTGACATTTCCTTTTGCAGGGGATCTTCCCCACCCAGGGATCAAACCTGCGTCTCTTGCACCGGCAGGCAGATTCTTCACCGCTGAGCCACCAGGGTAGCCCAGGAAATGGAACAGGGTTGCCCAATAAAATACAGGACACCTAGTGAAATTTGAATTTCAGATAAACAACAAGTAATATTTTAGCAGAAGTTTGCCTCATTCAGTAATATTACCCAAAATGTACTACTGCTGTGCATGGATGGTGCCACAGACATAATGATAAACAAAAGAAGCCAGAGAGGATCCAGATGGGATGTGTCCATCTATATGGTGTCCAAAACCAGGTAAACTCACCCCTGATACTAACAGTCAGGACATGGGGGGATGGGCAGCTCCTGGATGGGGACAAGAGGGATGTCTGGGGACCCTGGATGCTCTGTCTCTTCACCTGGGTGCTGCTTACACAGATGCGTCCACTTTGGGATGATCCATTAGACTGCACGCTTACAACGTGTGCCCTCCTGGAAGCATGAGACACACTCACAGCAAAGGGTTTGTGTTGTTTCCTGGAGGTTCAAGTTCAATGAAGTATTCCATCTTTTTCTGACAACCTTATTCCACCCTCCTGCTAGTGGACACTGTGGTCACCCACACATATCATATGTATGTTTCATACGTCAGTAAAAGTTATTTTTAAAAACTTCACAGAACACTGTGATCAATACAGATCCCCCCCACTTTTTCCCTAAGAAGGGAGGAGGGAAATGTCAGTGGGCAGAGTTGGGATCTTTTGTCAGCTGGGAGAGAGTCGGAGTAGAAAACAGGACTGCAAATATTCACATAGTAATATTTTTTTTTCTTTTGGCCTGTGGCTTGCAGGATCTCAATTCCCCGACCAGGGACTGAACTCCAGCCAAGGCAGTGAAAGTCCGGGATCTTAACCACTAGGCCACCAGGGAACTCCTGATAATTTTTGTAACATAGAAAATAAATCTTTTAAAGTCCAGAGATTATGACCCCTATTTCCATCCTCTTAGGATTTAAGTTCAAGTTGCCTACTAAGTACCTTCAAACTTCATCTGATTTTGTAGGAGGAGGCCTGGTGGTGATCAGTCAAGCCTGTAATTTTCATCCTTACCCACCTCCCCCATAATAATAGACCCCTGGTGTCTAAACTGTCATTAGGGAACTGGTGGGGACCCCCAACAAGGTTGAGGGGGGACATTGAGAAGCACAGCTCCTTGATAGATGTACCCATTCAGTTCAGTTCAGTTCAGTCGCTCAGTCATGTCCGACTCTTTGCGACCCCATGAATTGCAGCACGCCAGGCCTCCCTGTCCATCACCAACTCAAACTCACGTCCATCGAGTCAAGTGGAGACAAAACACAAAGCAGAGAGAGAAGAGTGAGAATTTGACTGAGACGCCAGATCCAGTCCCAAAAGGCAGCCCAGGAAAGGAAGTGGCTAGACTTGGCTCCGACATTCCTAACCATGCACCCTTGAGCACATCACCAAACAGCTGAGCCTCAGTTTTCTCATCTGAAAAAGGGGGGCAGTGATAACAGGTACCTCACTGGGTTGTTGCAACAACTGAGATGACAGGTAGCAGATCATGTTTTCCCAAAGTGACCACCTGTATTTACTGCTTGTAAGCCCATCTAGAACCTTGCCGCTCCCCCACCAAAGTGAAAGTGAAAAAGTCACTCAGTCGTGTCCGACAATTTGCAATCCCATGGACTGTCCATGGAATTCTCCAGGCCAGAATACTGGAGTGGGTAGACTTTCCCTTCTCCAGAGGATCTTCCCAACCCAGGGATCGAACCCAGCTCTCTCACATCGCAGGCAGATTCTCTACCAGCTGAGCCACCAGGGAAGCCCACCAATAAAGTTGAGTGTAATTCCCTTCTTTTGAATCCATGGGGAACGAGAGCTGGTGACTGGGCTGTAACCAATCGAGGGTAACAGAAGTGATGCTGAATAAATTCTGAGACAAGATCATACAAGGCAATTCCCTTCCCCATTCTTGGCTGGCATACCCACCCTTGGACCCTGAGCCTTCATCAAAGCCCAGCTACCTGCTAGCCATCATGCTGTGGGGACACTCAGGCCACATGGGGAGGCCAATGGACAGTCCCTGCTGAGATGCCAGCTAACAGACAAAATCAACTGCGAGAAGTGAATGAAGACTCCCCCAGGTGACTCCAGCCCACATCTTTTAATAGTCCAGGCCATCAACCCTTGAGTATTCCCAGCTGAGGCCCCAGACCTCAGCAAGAAGAGACTCACCATTCCTGCCACACTCTGTCCAAATCCCCAACTCACATCCATAAGCAGGATAAAGTGGTTGCTTCAGGCATTTGTTTGAGGTGGTTTGTGATACAGCAAGAGTAGTTAAAACACAACGTCTTGTATCAGTTAGCTCTTGCTGCATAACAAAGCCCTCTCACATTCAGTGGTTTCAAACAACACTCGTGTATTTAGCTCACAAACTCTGTGGGTCCGTTGGGTGGTTCTGGTGCCTTGGGCAGTTTCAGTCACTCTCTCCTGGGATCGCTCCTGCATCTGTGCTGATGGCTGATGGGCGGCTGAGGATCCAGCCCGCCTGGTGGACCTCCCAGGTGGCATTAGTGGTAAAGAATCCACCAGTTAATGCAGGACACATAAGAGACGTGGGTTCAATCCCTGGAGAAGGGCAAGGTGACCCATTCCAGTATTCTTGCCTAGAGAATCCCATGGACACACAAGCCTAGCAGGCTACAGTCCATGGGTCGGCAAAGAGCTGGACACAAGTGAAGCGACTTAGCATGATAATCCAGGATGCTCACCCACACGTCCGGCCGTTGGCTGAATGGCAATAAGGCATCAGGTGCAAATGGCCCATGGGTCTCTCATTATCCAGGAGGTTGGTCCAGACTTCTTCACAAGGAGGCAAAGTTCCAGGAAGAAGAGAGGACCATTTCAGTGTACAAGCTCCTCAAGTTTCTAATTGCAGCACATTTGTGGATGTTACATTGGCTGAAGCAAGTTCGTGGCCAAGAGTGGAGTAGGAATGGGAGGGCTCCCAAAGTAACCAGCGAGAAGGTATGAACCCGGAGGGGTAGGATCCAGGGCCATTTTTGTAGTCCGCGTGCTCTGGCACAGTCAGCCTCTAGCACATGCTGGCTGTCCACGCGAGGCTGCTCTGCACTCCCTGGACACAGGCTCACCTAGAACACAAGGTGTCTGAGAGCAGCGGCTGGGGCTGAGCCAGGAGAGGCAGGCAAGGACCTGGCTCTGAGAGGCGCTCATCCCTGACTCCTCAGGGACAGACATAGTATCCAAAGGGCAAGCACTTGCAAGTCAGACATGCCCAGGCTGTGGCATGAGCCCCCAGAGGGCCCCTGGCTCACTGCTAAGGTCCTCATCTTTTCATAGGGAATCAGAGTATCTACCCCTCAGTGCCACGGGTGACAGTGGCTAGCAAAGACAAAGCCAGCTGAAAAAGCTGCCCAGCAAAGCCTTTCCAGAAGCTTGCTCCCCAAACTCCCTGTTATTATGCTACAAAAGACTGCTGCAGCTGCTCACCGAGAAATAACTAGCGCTGCGCTTGTCGGAGGGTCGACCTGTGCAAATTGCAATCTGCAAATTGCAATCGCTCAGATTCTTGCACCTGCCAGCCCAGCAGGTCCATAAGCTGTGCTTTTCAGTGCATTTCTCAAAGGCTCACACTGGGCGGGGCCCTGGTGTAACTGGGTATTCTGCAACGGCCAGAGCCCGGGCACGGGTCCAGCTTTCAGGTTAGATGCCCAAGGAAGAATGAAGCATTTTCCAGGGGCTGAAGCCCAGACTGGGCTCCAGAGGACACTTGTCCAGCTGCAGGGCACTTTCAGGAGCCAAGCTGGGCATGCCGAGGGATACACATCACACACATTCACACATACTTACCTACATACAAACCCCTTACCAAATGGCATGCCACTGTGTCACTCACACGCAATGATGCCCTCTCCTCTGGCATTGCTGCCCTAATCATTACCAGGCCAGTTGATCCACCCTCCCAGACAAAGAAGGGGAGACATGAAGCCTTTCCTGGCAGACAAAGGGACAAGTGCAGATATATAGAGTCACACGTGGCCCTGGGACACCACAAAGGTGCAACATTCCATGAGTGAAGAGGGAACAGCAGGATCCAGACCCCTAGAAACATTGCAATCCATCTTGTAGACATTACGGGTCAAGGGAAGTTTTCAAACAATAGAGTGATGGCTGGGCGTGCAGATGAGTTTCAAGACTATGCCCCTGGGGACAGTGGAGGAAGGAAACTGACCAACTCCAAAGCCCAGGGATGAGCTGCTGAGGGAGGAGAAGATGGGACAGACACAGGGAGCATTTCCCGGTTGGCATCAGCAAGTCATGTGACTGCCACAAAAGTTGCCTCCCCCAACTTTGCAGTTGTCTGCGAGAGGGGAGGGAGGCTTCCCCCACTGCTGGTCCCCTCCCCCACTGCCCCTCTCCCAGCTCAGGTCCTGGGATCCCACCCTCTTGAACTTCTCCCCTCCGTCCTCCACCTCCCTCCTGCTCCCTCGACTCTAACAGCTCCTGCTCCAGGCAGCCTCCGCATGAAGCAGTGTATCTAACATGCTCTCCCTCATTAACCTTCTGTGGCTCCCATTGCCTAGAACCAAGCCCACACTCTTCAGTCTTGCACGCCCTAGCCCCCCACCCCAGGTCCTCAGACACATCGCCTGGATTTCAACTCTCGTGTCTTTGCTCAGATGGGGATCCCTTCCCAAGCAACCTGTCTTCTCCTCTACAACCTCAGAAGAGTCCTTCTCCTGGCCACGTCCTTCCTGAATTTTTCTCTGATCCCGAAGAGCCCTCCCCGCCTCTGGCTCTCCCACATCCTTCCCTGTGCCCTGAAGGTGCACACTCACTGTGGGTTACAGGCTTTATGTCCACCATCTCCTCCATCCTGTAAACTCCAGAGGGCAGGGGTGCCTTACGTCTTTTGCTCTGAAGCCCCCTTGACTAGTTGAGGCAATGCTAGCTGCTGTCAGAGCAGAGCCCAGAATCTCGGTGATCTCACACAGGAACAATTAACATCTTAACTCATGTCACATCCAGTGCTGCTGTTCCTGGCCCAGCCACCTTCTACAGGCTCCTTCAGGGACTTGGGCTCGGTCCACTCTTGGAGTTCTCACTACGGAGACAGCACATCTGAAGAGTTTGTTCATATTGTGGCAAAAATACAGGGGCTTCCCAGGTGGCACAATGATAAAGAATCCGCCTGCCAATGCAGGAGACGCAAGAGACTCAGGTTTGATCCCTAGGATGAGAAAATCCTCTGGGGGAGGAAATTGCAACACATTCTAGTATTCTTGCCTGGAAAATTTCCTGGACAGAGCAGGTCCACGAGGTCGCAAAGAGTCGGACACAGCTGAGCACACACGCACACACAAAAGGTACCACCTTAACCATGTTCAAGGGCACAGTCCAGGGCGGTCAGGGCATGCACACCATTGCACAATGGTTCTCTAGAAGGTCTTCATCCTGCAGAACACTTACCCATGGACTCCTTTCCCCGCCCCCAGCACAGCCTCATGTTAACCACATCAGCTAATGAAGTGCAGCACTTCCACATTCCAAGAACTCACTGAATGGCCACACCCTGCCCTGCTGCAGCCAGATGGGGAGCCACTTCCTGTTTTGGGGTTGCCCTGCGGAGGGTACCCAGCCGTGCACACAGGTGAAGCCTCAACAGGTGTGTGCTGACCTGAGCATAGAGGGTGAAGGAAAGGGAGGCTTCCGGGAGGGAAAGAGGGGGAAGGTTCCTGCTAACATTTCTGGGCACCGACCGTATGCAAAGCACAGAGCTGGGGTGGTCACACACACACACGCCAGCCACGTGGTGCTGTGGAAAGAGCCAGACAGATTCAATCCAGATTCCTGGTCTCTGGGATTGGTAAATTCATGATCTTGATCACAGGAGATGAGATGTGCAAAGGGCCTGGCCCCCAGGAAGCACTGTTACCATTTACCTTACACAGTCCTGCAGGGGGAAGGCCAGTCTCAAGTTGCTGGGCCACTCGCCCACTTAATAAGTGACAGAGCCAGATCTGCATTCACACAGAACTGCATCCAGCTCCCCAGGGCATCCTGAGATGACCTCTGACCTGAAGAAGATCAGAGAGTCGGGGGCCCCCCATTCGGACCTCAGAGCCTCCCTCCACTGACCCCTTGCCGGTAAAGCCCTGTGGTACCTGCCTGATGCTACCAACTCCCTCCACACCCTTTGAGAGGAGCTCCTCCCAACAGCTCTCGGTACAAACGCTGCAGAGCCTGGGCCAAGACCTGCTCCTGTCTGCCCGCCCAGCCTTCCTTCCTCCCAGCCCCGCCTGCCAAGCAAACCCCCGCCTTCTGCTGCTGACCCCCCAGCCAAGAGGTATCGCCAGCGGCCCCCTCCACACATGCTGTCTCCCAGCGCCCAACCTGCAAACACAGACCCATCACCTCTGCAGTCAAATCCCCCCTTACTGAGCTGGTGGAGCAGACGGGCTCAGGGAGAAGAGCTCCGAAGCGCCTTAGCAAAGGAAAGCAGATCTGAGCTCATGATGTCAAACGCTAGCCACACGCCTGGCCACAGAGGTGCCCAGGGGAGACGCATGGGCTGCGCAGCTGACCCAGCATCCAGCCCGGGATCAGCGGGCATCACCAAGTCCCAGGCCTTCCTGATGGCAGCTCCCTGACTGCTATGGACGATCAAATAGACATTGACACCTCCTCCCCTCCGCCTGGCACACAGCAGGCCTTGAGCTTCAGAGAGACGCGGAGGAGGGCGAAAATGTAAAAACCACTCCTTCCTGCTTGGCAGAGGACCTGCACTCATCAGAGGCTGCTTGCCTCACTGGCACCAGGCAGCTTATCACGGAGAAATATTGATCTGTGGTCAGTTTCTGGCACTCCCGGAGCTTGCTTTCATGTTTGGGGTGGAGGCAGGGGGCGCGCATGGAGAAGGCCCTGGCCCACTGCTCTGCTTCCCCCGCCGCGTCTGCGCTGCTTGATCCTCAGCCAACGAGGCTGAGAGGCTGGCAGGAGCCATGGGCAGGACGCCTGCAGCCCTCACACTCCCTTGCAGGCCGTGCCGCTCGTTCACGTTTGATGCATCGTCCTCTTTCATCTGCACCGCGGTGCACAGCCAAGAGGAGGCAGGTCGAATCATCAGAGCCCCGGCCGAGTGTCAGCAGGGAGGTAAACCTCGTGGCTCTTCTTCTGTAGCTGCTGGCAGGAGCAGCCGGCCATGGAGAAGCCGGCGCCCACGTGCGTGCGCGGGTGGCATCACCCCTCTCCCCCGACAATCCCGGAATTAAGGCGGGACATCTGCCATCTCTGGGTTCTCAAATGTGAATCCCAGAAACCTGTCGCGATCTCAGCTGCCTTCATCCTTCTAAACATGCCGTGTTTCTTCCAGGCAGGGCAGGGCTGGGCCGTGTCCAGAGATTGCAGATGCTCTGGCCAAAGTGGCCTCCAGGACACACCAGGGGTTTCAGTCCCACAGTCAGGTCCCCTTGGTTCCCTGCTTCTGACACCCCAGACCCCACAGCACAGCCTCCCCCAGGCCCAAGGCCACAGCATCAGGAGAGAGGTTGTCAGCTGCAGGACCGCAGGATCAATTCCATCTCCTGGGCTGGGAACAGGGGTCAGGACCCAAAGCTCAGCCTGACCCTGGGCTCCTCCCTGCTCTCCAACAACCTACTCTACCCTCCCTCCAGGCCTGGCAGATGCTGGCCCCTCTACCTCAGACACCCTCCCCTCCCCCTGCACATGGCTGGTTCCCATCGGCCTTTCAGGTCTCAGCTGGGAATCGCTTCTTCCAGGCAGCCCACCCTGACCACCACCAGACAGGGACAGATGCTCCTCTTCACTCTCTCAGCTCCTTGCACTCCCTGCCCCTCTATGCTCCCCCTGCCACTCGGTGAGGGAAGGGCCTGTTGGATTTTCTGTCTCCCTCCCCAGGCTATGAAATCCACAGGGCCAGTGGAGGACCTGGCCTGCTCATCACAACTGCTGACACAGCACCTTCCTGAATCTCTGCTGCCTGGGTGAAAAGATAAAATGAAAAGAGTGAATGAATGGATGACTGTTGGGCTTGGTGGTCCTTCCCAAGGACCTGTGTTGCCCAAACCCCGGATCATGTTGCTCCAGAGATGAGCCCTAAAACACCTATGCAGCACAGACAAGCTTCTGTCCTGCTCCAGCTACCCTGGCAGTGGCTGGGGCCCAGCCCCAGCTGGACTCCTGGGCTTCCGGACCTTCCAGACATGCGCCCCACAAAACTGGAGTCTTCCACGACCGCTGGAGCCGCTGAGGCCAGCCTTGCTCAGGCCTGGCCTCCCCTCCAGCTGGAGTTCTTTGAGTGCCTGGTGCCTGGACAGACCGGTCCTGCTCCCCTCCGGGCCTTCCTTATGCGTTTAATCCTTCATTCACTCATCATTCAAACCAGTGTGAGCTGGGTTTTGGTACTGATTCAGCCTGAATCAGCCTTTGGTGGAGTCAGCCTCCACTCTTTCTGTGGACTTCCAGCTCGAGATTCATTCTCGTGTTGGTTTGGATCTCAAGCAGAAGCCCCAGTGGGTACCAGCTCTCTGCTCCCAGGTGAGGCTCGGATGATGCAGGGTGACCTTGGTGTCACGTGTGGGTGGAGGCGTGTCTGCAGCCTTCGAGGCCTCGGCTGGGCCTGGCCTTGTCCTTCCCTTCCCACTGCCTTCCACTCACGGCTGGACTCACCTCTCAGAGAGCAGTGGGGTCCTCTCCCTGCCACGTCATGTGTCCTGTCACCTCTGACCCCCTCTTCTCCACCCCCGGAGGGCTCATCCCCACTCACAGATACTGCCTGTCACTTTTCCGCACTCTCCACGCCTGCCAGCAAGGCTGCCTCCGCAGAACCCAGGGCCCCTCGGTGGGCTCTCTGACTTGGCCCAAACGGAATGCACAGATTCCAAAACGACTGAGTCAAGTTGGCTAAAAGACTGTCGGAAATGGTTCAGTTTGGGATGAAACAGTAGCCAGCACTCAGGGGTTACCGTGGGCACTGGTTCCCTCTCTCTTTATACACAGAGCCAAGCTAGGAGGCACACCGCAGAGCCTCACCAAGGAGGAAGCTGTCGCTCACTCACAGTCAGGCACAGGAGGGCAGGGTGCCGTTTCTGCCTGGGATCCAGGCTGGAAACGCTCAAGCAGGCTGCAGTGCAGCGTCAGATGTCCAGGCCCGAGCCTGCAGGCCTGGGAGAGCCGGAACAGAGACGTGTAGACACTTTCCTGGAAGGGCACAGTGACAATCCCAACAGGATGAGTTTAAGCAGCATTTTCTCCCGCAAACCAGTGAGCCATGTGAGGAGCGGGGGGCAGGTGCGCCTCACTAGCTGGAAAACCCAAAGGGCCAGACTCTACCCATTGAGGGGCCATCCAGAGCACGCTGTTAGGGTCTCATGTGGCTGAGAACTTGCCAGAACACTTCACTCCACACTCCCAGTTTGGAATTCATGCTGGCAAATGTTGCCTGGGGGTAATTAAACGTATTAATAAGTGTAAGAGGAGGAGTGCCAGTTCCCTCGCTTGGTTTAGTAGAGTGGAGAGAGGGAAGCCCTGCCAACTCACGGCAGTTCGAGCAAACTCCGGCTGGGATATCCGAGCTCCTTGAGGATAGGGACCAAGTCCCACCCATCTGGTGTTCCCAGCGCCTTCCAGCACCAGGCTCACAGTCAGACACACAGAAACGCCTCCCCCCGCCCAGCACTCTCTACGAATTGAGTGTAAGTCCTTCTGTTATGCCCTGGATTGTCTAGAAGGAAGGATCATACCCACAAAAGGCTTCTTATTAGACTATTCAGCACACGGGTGCATGCTTGCTAGTTCACTTCAGTTGAGTCTGACTCTTTGCAACCCATGGACTATAGCCCGCCAGGCTTCTCTGTCCATGGGATTCTCCAGGCAAGAATACTGAAGTGGGTTACCATGCCCTCCTCCAAGGGATCTTCCCATCCCAGGGATCCAACCCAAGTCTCTTATGCCTCTTGCACTGGCAGGTGGCCCTGGTGGCGCAGACGGTAAAGAATCCGCCTGCAATGTGGAAGACCTGGATTCAACCTCTCGGCTGGGAAGATCCCCTGGAGAAGGGAACAGCTACCCACACCAGTATTCTGGCCTGGAGAATTCCATGGACAGAGGATACCGGCAGGCTACAGTCCACGGGGGTCACAAAGAGTCGGACACGAGTGAGCAACTTTTACACTTTCACTTTCTTTACCACTAACACCACCTGGGAGGCCCATTCAGCACACACACAGCCACGTAAATATAACAGAACATGGATAGAACTCATATGCTAGAAACTATAAAAGCTGATATAAAAAACCAAAGAAGCCTTAAATAAACCAAGAGACCACGTGGTCATGAATTGGAAGACTCACAAAGTTGTCAATTTTCCCTACATAGCTCTATGGATTTAACACAATTCCAATCAAAACCCCAGCATGATTTCTTATAGTTATAGACAAACCGATTGTAAAATCTTAATAGAAAGGCCAAGAAACTAGCAAAGCCAAAATTGTGAAAAAGAAAACAAAATCGGAGGAATAACTCTACCTGATTTTTAGATTTTCTAAAAAGCTACGTTAATCAAGACAGCATGATACTGGTGAAGGGGTAAACACTTATATCAATGGAACAGAACAGAGCATCTGCAGACAGACTCTCAGTAATGGCCAAAAGATTTTTGACAAAAGTGCACAGGCGATTCAAAGGATAAAGTATAGTCCTTTCGGAAAATTAGGTTGGAACAATTCGACATCATGGGCCAAAAAAAAAAGTTTTTAAGCTGACCTAAACATACATCTTTGATCCCTGGGTTGGGAAGATTCCCCCTGGAGGAGGGCATGGCAACCCACTCCAGTATTCTTGCCTGGAGAATCCCATGGACAGAGGAGCCTGGCAGGCTACAGTCTCTGGTGTCTCAGAGTCAGACACAACTGAGTGACTCAGCACAGCACAGCAAACATACATCTTATACCAAAAAATAAAAAAGGCTATAGATCTAAATATAAAGCACAAATCTTTTTTTAAGAAAACGTGGAAGAAAATCTTTATCACCTGGATTAGGCAAAGAGTTTTTAAACACGGCACAAAGTGCAAGATGCATAAAAGAAAATAATGACAAATTAGACTTCATCAAAACTAAGACTTCTGCTCTTTGACATATGCTGGTAAAAGAATATAAAGACAAGCTGCAGATTAGGAGAAATATGCAAATCTCATATCCAATAAAGAACTTCTATCCAGAATGTATCAAAAAGTTAAAATCCAGCAGTGAGAAAAGCAAAATAAAAATGGGTAAAACCCCAACCGGCCACTTCACCAAAGAAGACACAGAGAAGGCAAATATTCAGATGAGACGGTGGTCAACATCATTAACTATTAGGGAAATGCAAGCTAAAACCATGATGAGCTGGCTTTACACACCTATCAAAATGGCTAAAATAAAAAATACTGACAATCCCAAATGCCAGTGAGAGAATAAGAACCAGAGGTCTCATAGGTTTCTGGTAAGATTACAGAATGGTGCAGACACTGAAAAATCCTGCATACCGCAACTGAAAACAATCCCACATGCCAGAACAAAAACTGAAGATCTCGCGTGCCACTGCTAAGGCCCGGAGCAGCCAAATAAATAATTTTTTTTAATTCAAAAACTTTTAAAAAGAAAGAGTGCCTGAAAATTTTTCCAGATTTTATGAAAAAATAAACTCATAGATCCCAGAAGTTCAATTACTCCAAACAGGATAAATATAAAGAAAACCACACCAAGGCAAAACGTAAATTGCTGAGACGAGGTGAGAAGAGTCTTAAAAGTCATCAGAGAAAAAGACACATGATGTACAGAGGGACAAAACTTAAAATGACAGCGGACAATGAAATTACGTATTTAAATACTGAGGGTGGGAGGGTTGTCAACCTAAAATTCTACCTCCAGTGAAATTGGTCCAGAGGTTAGGAATCCGCCTGCCAGTGCAGGGAACACGGGTTCAATCCCTGGTGCAGGAAGACTCCACATGCCACAAAGCAACTAAACCCAGGCTCCACAACTGCTAAAGCCAGCGTGCTCTAAAGCCTGTGCTCGCCAATGAGAGAAGGTGCCTCAATGAGAAGACCACGTACCGCAGCTAGAGAGTAGCCCCTGCCTGCCACAACTAGAGAAAGCCTGTGTGTAGCAGTGAAGACCCAGCGCAGCCAAAAAATAAAATATTCATTTGATGACTTTTTTAAATGAAGGCGAAATAAACAAATACAAATTTCAGACATGCAGAGCCCAAGGTCATTCATCATTCCTTACTGGCAGATCTGCTCTGTGAGGAATGTTAAAGAAAACTCTTCCTACAGAAACCATAATGAGGGCTAACGTCAGTGAAAAGGAGACCATAAGGACATCTGAAAGGCAATGAAGACCCCGTCAGAAACTGTCAGACTCACGCTGATTGGAGCTCTGGAAATCAACCAAAGGCGACCAGCAATCCCAGGAGCATTTATTCCCAAGAATGGACGAATGTCAATAACGGCAGTGTGTATTATCATATTTTAACTTATTCTATACCCATATTCCTCTCCCCAGCTCCTTCCCATGTCTAAATATCTCACAGTAAAATACTAAGTTAAACAACAAATTATTTCCATATTCTTTATTATCTCTCCAAAATCTAAAGTCCCTGATTTACGGACAAGAAGACAGCTTTCTTCCAGACCCATCCTATCCACCCTACATGTTCAGGAGTCTTTCGAGACTGGCCCTGTATATTTACCACCCCCCCTTCCCTCTCTGGCCCCCCGGCCCAGGCCACACTTCCTTTTCCTGATGCTGCCCCTATCCAGTAACTTGGTCTTCCTGGAGCCTTCATCCCAGCTGTCACAACCATCATGGCACTCCTCTGCCATGCCCCAGGGCACCCCTCACCAAATTCTCTGCCCTGCCTGGCCCTGACCAAGGACTTCCCGCTTGTGGACACACACCAAGAGCCCCCTGCAGGCTAGTGGGACGTTGCCACACACAAGCGCCTCTGACTGCCAAATCGCAGCCACCTCATGACTGGTGTGAACAATGACAGTGACGACGACACACGGGGGGCCCTCGGGGCTGACACTGTGGACACACTGCCCACGGGCAGCTTCACTCTTAGCCTTGGGCCAGCCCTCCAAGGGACAGTTATCACCCCATTCTGCAGATCAGGAAACTGAGGTTCAGAGGTGGGCTGTACCTTGGCCTCTGGTGGGTAGGTTGAGATCTGACCTCTTGAGTCCAGCCCCTAAGGCTCCACCCTTGGCCTCTGAAGCTGTCTCAGCCCCAGTGCCTGAGGACTGCATGAAACACACATGTTCTGTCCCTGTCATTTCCCAGTTTCCCATTAGGAATCTTCTTTCCTCTGTGACTGCACACTGGATAATTTTCACGGGAGCTCGGGGTCAGAGCCGCGGATCTGCAGGGCTGTGTTTACATCTTGCCCCAATGAGACACTTCTGTGCCATGACCTGTCACTTTCTGAGGTCTTGTCCGAGTGTGCTTTCCCCACTGAACTGTTTGCTTTCAAAACATTTCTGTTTCTCTGGACTCATTCGTGCCCAGGCCCTCCCAAGGCTGCCAGGCTTCCAAGGAGATGCCAGCTGTGGGCCACAGATGCTCTCCTGAGCCTCCCACCCCTCAGGCCATGCCTGGTGGAGGCCACACCTGGTGGAGGCCGAGGCCGCAGCTGCCAACCCAGAGCAGGGGCACTGGCAAGGCTGCCAGGATGCCCAAAACCCTCGTGAGAGTGTCTGCGAGGGTCACACCATGACCGTGCCAGCTATGGTCAGAGGCCATGTGGATGGTCCAGCTTCTCCCATGTGGATGGTCCAGCCCCCCGAGGAGGCCTGCTACAGATGAGTCCAGAGAAACAAGAGGGAGAGCTCCCCGCTGCCCATGCATACTTCAAGACACAGCCGAGGCCAGGGAGGGGCCGTGCCAGTGTCCTACCTCCACGCCCCAGGTGACAAGCCCTCGCAAGGGGGCAGCCAGGAGAGGCCGCAGGGAGCCCGTGCTGAGGACCTCGGCCAGTCATGTGGTCTCTGAAGCTCCGGGTCCTCACCGGACAGCTTGGGACAGTACTAACCCCAAGCCCCACACAGCACTGCCAACACAGTCAGTGTCCATTAAATGCCAGGTCCGCTTGCCACAGACATTAGAAACGTGTGAGTTGTGGGGGGCTCACCGACCCCTGCACCAACCACTGAATTTATGTGCATGCATGCTAAGTCCATTCAGTCATGTTCTACTCTTTGCGACCCCATGGGCTGTAGCCCGCCAGGCACCTCTGTCCACGGGCTTCTCCAGGCAAGAGTGTTAGAGTGGGTTGCCACGCCCTCCTCCAAGGATCTTCCCGACTCAGGGGTCAAACCTGTCTCTCTTACATCCCCTGCATTGGCAGGCAGGTTCTTTACCACTAGTGCCACTTGGGAAGTCCTTAATTAACATACTGCCGCTGCTGCTGCTGCTGCTAAATCACTTCAGTTCAGTTCAGTTCAGTTCAGTCGCTCAGTCGTGTCCGACTCTTTGCGACCCCATGAATAGCAGCACGCCAGGCCTAAATCATTTCAGTCATATCCAACTCTGTGCAACCTCATAGACGGCAGCCCACCAGGCTCCTCTGTCCCTGGGATTCTCCAGACAAGAACACTGGAGTGGGTTGCCATGTCCTTCTCCAATGCATGCATACATACTAAGTCACTTCAGTCGTGTCTGACTCTGTGCAACCCTGTAGACGGCAGCCCTCCAGGCTCCTCTGTCCACAGGATTCTCCAGCAAGAATACTAGAGTGGGTTGCCATGTCCTTCTCCAGAATTAATGTACTCAGTTCAGTTCAGTTCAGTTCAGTCGCTCAGTCGTGTCCGACTCTTTGCGACCCCATGAATCGCAGCACGCCAGGCCTCCCTGTCCATCACCATCCCCCGGAGTTCACTCACACTAACGTCCATCGTGTCCGTGATGCCATCCAGCCATCTCATCCTGGGTCGTCCCCTTCTCCTCCTGCCCCCAATCCCTCCCAGCATCAGAGTCCTTTCCAATGAATCAACTCTTAGCATTAGGTGGCCAAAGTACTGGAGTTTCAGCTTCAGCATCATTCCTTCCAAAGAAATCCCAGGGTTGATCTCCTTCAGAATGGACTGGTTGGATCTCCTTGCAGTCCAAGGGACTATCAAGAATCTTCTCCAACACCACAGTTCAAACGCATCAATTCTTCGGCACTCAGCCTTCTTCACAGTCCAACTCTCACATCCATACATGACCACAGGAANTGCTTATCTGAGGTTATTGATATTTCTCCTGGCAATCTTGATTCCAGCTTGTGTTTCTTCCAGTCCAGCGTTTCTCATGATGTACTCTGCATAGAAGTTAAGTAAGCAGGGTGACAATATACAGCCCTGACGTACTCCTTTTCCTATTTGGAACCAGTCTGTTGTTCCATGTTGAGTTAGCTACATATTACTTGATGCTCATTAAGTGTCTTCACATCCACCTGGAATGACACAGGAATACCCCTCGCTCTGTGTGGCAGATTCACCCAGAAACAGCTCACCACCCCGCGGAGGACACACACACCTCTCCCGATCTGGGCCTCTGTGGCTTCAAGCTGATCCCAGATCACAGACACACAATAAAGTGCAGGACTCCCCTGGTGGTCCAGAGGCTAAGAATCCACGCTCCTGAGGCAAGGGAGTTCCTCAGGGAACTAGATCCCACATGCTACAATAAAGAACCAGTAAAGCCAAATAAATAAGTGAAAATAAATATTAAAAAATAAATAAAGTACGTCAGTCTGGACTTGGGGTGAGGACACGGTGCCCGACAGGTGCTAGGATCAGAGCCCCCCGCCTCCCCCCACCTCGCACTGAGAGCCCTCAATCACACTTCACCTCCCAAGGGCTCTGAGGTGGGCCCAGCAGGTGGATGGGGAAACAGGCAGCCTCTATGGCACTCCTCAGGTAATCAGAGAGCCCCCAGGGTGTGGCTCACAGAAGGTGAGGAAGCTCGCCCTGGACCAGAGGCAGGGCAGATGCCCAAATGCTAGCAGCTTCAAAGCCTGGACTCAAATGACCAGAGCTCGGAACAGAGGCTCCGCCTGTGGGAACACTGGAGGTGACCTGCCCAGGGTGCTGGGCTCAGCCTCCTTGCCCATGTCTTCCTTCCTCCACCATGACCCCAACCAGCCTCTCTCCAAAGGGTAAGTCAGAGAACAAAGGCACAGGGACCCCCTGAAGGCGATACCTCCGCATGATGCTATAAGAGGTGGTCGTTATCAACAAGAGAAGGGCCTGCTTCCTGCATGGTCTCCTGGAAGAATTAAAGAGGAGGAAGACAAGGCAGGACCACACACTGCCCCTACCAGGACTCTGGAGAGCCAAGGCATGCAGAAGGCTGGCCCAGAGGGCAAGGAGTGCCAGGTGCCCATCGAGGTGAGCTGGACCTGGCCAGGTTAGCAAGTGATGGGGAACAAGACCGAAAGCGAGACTGGCCGGTAAAGACCGGCAGCCAGTCTGTCCTAGCTCCAGCGTCCACACCCACCAGACTTTGCAGGTCTCACTCAGGGGGTCACAACCTCCAGGGTCACAAAGTCACCACATCACAGCATTACCAAGACACAGCCTCACCATGGGTGACACTTGAGAGTCTTCTGGCTTCAGCTTGCAGCAGCTGAGAAAACATTTTCAGCAAAGCCATGCCTGCCCCGTGACCCACCAGAATCCCCACGGCTCACTTACACATCTCCAGGTCCGTGAGACCAGCATGTGCTTCAGCGGCCACAGGTCCCTGCAGGCTTCCAGCATGAAAGGTTTATGGGGCTCCCTTGAGCTTCAACATTCAACAGTGCCCAGAAGTTTTTAGAGATCTAATTTTAGAGTCGACTCTGCAAGAAGTTCCTCATCAACAGCTAAGTAAGCACAGCTGGGGCCAAGAGAACCACCTGGAAAGCCTTCTGTCCCTCTGTCTTCCTTCACCGCCCCACTGGGCACAACACATGGACCTCTGCTCCCAGGAGTCATCTCCTCGCAAATGAGATAGCCAACAGGACCCAGACTTTGCCCCCAAGGAGGCTAACTCCTCTGCAAGAAGCCCAAATACTGTACTCTCACCCACCAGCAAGCTTTCAGCAGAAGCACCCGCCTGAGGGTGCAGACAGTGGACTTTTCATTGCCAACACCACCGACTCCAAGGCCCTCAAGGCCCAAAGAAGCAGCTTCTCTGTCTGAGTTTCCAGGTGCCCTAGGGGGACAGGGGGGCCAAGCAGGATGGCTCTGGGCGTCAGGCCTGTGTTGCATTTCGGCCTCTGCATCTTGCTCTGTGATCACAGGCGAGTTGCTTACCCTCTCTGAGCCTCAACATCCTCCTCAAAACAGGAGGATAGCACACACCCCTCCAGCAAGCTCAGTCCAGCTGCCAGAAGCTTAGAGACACAGCTTGGCCACACCCTCTCCTGGGCCAGGCTATAGGGTAGGTTCATTCCCCACGCCTTGACACCTTGCCTGAAGCCTTGTGCTGCTTGCTTAGTCACTCAGTCTGTGTCTGACTCTTTGCGATCCCATGAACTGTAGTAGCTCCTCTGCCCATGGGATTCTCCAGGCAAGAACACTGGAGTGGGTTGCCATGTCCTCCTCCAGGGGATCTTCCCGACCCAGGGATCGAACCCGCGTCTCCTGTGTCTCCTGCATTGCACAAGGATTCTTTGCCCACTCATCCATTGGGGAAGTCATGCCTGAAGCCTTAACACCAGAGAAATGTCTACCTCTGTCCTCCCACCCCACTACACACACACACACACACACACACACACACAACCGCAGGGGTTAGCTAAAGCAGCACCAAGGCCACAAGGCAGCCACCCAGAACCAGACCTCAGTCAGCTGCCCCTTGACTTCCAAGCTCCTAAGAGTCGGGGTGGAGGGGAGGTCCCAGTCCCAGATGATGACAGAGATAGCCTGCGTGGGAACCACCAGCCTCAGCCAGGACAAAGGCCAGGCACAGGGCACAACTGGCTCTGAGCTCCTGGGCCTGCCAGTCTGCGGCCAGCACGGCCCTAAAACAGCTGTCAGCAGCTGCGGCCAGGGCATCCCTCCCCCAGCCCCACTGCCCTGGAACTACCTCCCTCCAGGTGGGCACAGCCCTCACCTGCCTCCCAGCTTTGCCTGCCTTTGGGCCCTGAGGACAGCCCCTCTCCTACCCTCCTCCTGACCTTGAGCTTCCCCTAGAAATGCCTAGAAAAGCCAGGCCAATCCAGGCTTCCTACTGGCGATGGCTGTGCGGGCGGCCGGTCGGCCCTGACTCCTGACCGGCAGCCAGATCTCAGGCACTCACGACAGAAGAAGGGACCACCTTTGCCACCCCTAATTCAAGCCAAGAAAATACCTCCTTGTCTCTCTCTGGGCAGGTCCTGCAGAGCCCAGGAGTGATGAGCACATTAGCTGGCCCCCAGCACCCCCCGTAAAGCGATCAGAGGAACTTCAATCCACGGTATGTGGGTCATTCACTGCCCGCCCCCTGCAACCCGGGGAATTCTTCCTCCCGGGTTTGCAGCCTCCTCCATCTTCCTCCCCTCCAGCTATGCCTTTCCAGTCTCTCTTGTAGCATCCCTAGGACCTGGCCCTTAAGTGTGGGCGTTCCGTCATGGTCCATCCTCGACCCTTTCCAGAGTGTGCCCCCTCCCCAGGCATCCTCACAGGCTGCTTCAGGAACCCCCATCTGTCTCCCCAGCCTCCCACCTCTGGGCTGCAGGCCCCATTCGCCCTCGGCTGCCAGCTCCCTTCTGGACCTGCCAGACTCGGGAACCAGTGACCTGCAGACCTGCAGAGATGTCTTCCTCTGAGTCCTTGACCTCTACCCCCATCAGCGGGCCAGGAAGGGAGGCAGTGACTTGCCCGAGCCTCAGGGAGAGCTGAGAACATCAAGCTGGGCTCCTCAGCCTCGCTAGGTTACCCGGTGTTCCCCCATCTGTGCCAGAGTGACCTTGGAACCTTCCAGTGGCCCTCCCTGGGAGCTGTCATTAAGCAGCGATAAATTCCCTAATCAACACCCCCTTGTCCAAATACCCTCCCTGCACACAGCCAGCCCTGAGGCACAGACTGCTTAAGCCACTGCTCCCCACTGTGTGACAAGGCCTCTGTGGGTCCATTTTGGGGTCTGCTGGTGCCCACCCCCGGGACAGATGGAGACAATCCCCTCTACCCTCACACCTTTTGAAAACACCGCCCTGCCCCACCCCCCAACCCCCTAGCATCATCAGAGACATCTGCATTTTCAATTCTTTCTGGAATCAACGGATGCCTGAATAAATGCATTTTCAATGTATTAAGACTGCATTTGTCATGTAAATAAGATTTCTCAGGCCACTGATCTGGCCATTTACATGCAAAAATTCTGCTTTTACACATCTGTCTATCCACATATTTTTATGTAGAAATAGTTGTAGCCTGCTAGGTAGCATGCTGGATGGACCAGGTAAACAGATCAAACTTAACCCTCTAGATGTATTCTGAAAAAGTCATCAATATTTTTTTCTAAATCAAACGACATTTTTAATTCATCTCGAAAGCAAGTGCACACATGCACACTAACTCACTTCAGTCGTGTCCTACTCTGTGCAACCCTGTGGAGTGTAGCCCGCCATGCTCCTCTGTCCATGGGATTCTCCAGGCAAGAATACGGGCGTGGGTTGCCAGGCCCCCCTCCAAGGGATCTTCCGGACCCAGGGATCGAACTTTCATCTCTTATGTCTCCAGCATGGGCAGGTGGGTTCTTTACCTCTGGCACCACCTGGGAAGGCCAGAGAGCAAGTACACACGCTTTAATTTAACGTCTATTTACACCAAGGCTTTTCCAATACTCGACAGGCTCAGAGTGAGACACATTTAAGAAGGATGTCAGTTCCCCATCTCCACCCTGTACACCTTCATCCATCAGACTGGCCTTCCATAGCACTATCTTCTTTGCTGCCCAAACTGAGGTTAAGACCAAATTCAAAGACTCTCTCCTTGGGTGAGGTCAGTTTTCCACCACACGCCCCTCTGCCAGCTGCTCTGACCTTCACTCCCCAGCTCCACCTTCTCAGAAATCTCACACCATCCTCCCCCCCAGTGATGAAAAGGACCAACCTGGCCGCTCAGAGCACGTCTTCCCCAGGTGGGCAGAGCCACCTGCGAGCTGATATTTTCAACAAGAAGTCATAAGGTCTAACTTTATATTGATGATGACACCTTCCTGCGTGTAGGTTTTCACAGCAAATGCTGTCCTGTTTGTTATCTCCGTGAATACCCGAAGCCTCCCCTCACCCAGAGATGCGTCTCCGTGTTAGAGGTGAGAAGGCAGAGACTCAGCAACGGGAAGGCACTTACCCACAGTCAGGTGACAGCTGCTGAACTAGCCTGCGATGAGCATACCGCCAACACAGGGTCGGACACCCATCCACTCGCTTTTCCCGGACACCCCAAATCTTCCTCCCTTGCAGCTAGAGACGGTCCTTCAGCAGAGGCCAACCCAGGCAAGTCTCCCAGTCAGACAACAGCGAACCCAGTGCCCTCCCCGGCAGCCATCTCCTCAGCGACACTTCAGTCAGGAAGTGCCCAGGGGACCTGGGGCCTCAGGGGATCCAGAGGGGACTGGAGCAGTGAGCTGCAGTGGTCACACACACACTCACACACACTCACGCACTGACACACACTCACACACACACACACACTGATATAGACACATGCACTCACACACACACTCTCTCACACACACTCACACACAATCTCACACACTCACACACACAGTCACTCATTCACACTGACATAGACACATGCACTCACACACACACACTCTCACACACACACACACTGACATAGACACATGCACTCACACACACACTCTCACACACTCACACATATTCACACACACACACACTGACACAGTCACACACACACACTCACACACACTGACATAGACACATGCACTCACACAC
>SJYQ01013349.1:97049-153911 GCA_006410935.1 Redunca redunca
CACTAACACACACACATACACACATTCACACACGCTCACACACTCACAGACACACACACACACTCGCACACACACTCACACACACACATTCACACACATACACACACATGCCCACACATACACGCTCACACACACACACAGTCTCACCACTCACACACACACACACTACTGAAGGAGAGACACAAACATGACAACGAGAAGCACCTCATGGACCTCATGACAATGAGGAAGCCATTTTCATGCTGTGTGACCTTGAACAAATTACTCAACCTCTCTGAGCCTCAGTTGCTACATTTATAAAAACACAGGGCGGGGACAGAGAAAAGCATACCAACTTCCTAAGGTTTTATGAGAATTAAATGAGAATTCATGAGAAAGGATTCAGCAAAAGATTAAAAGTTCATATAAATGAGAGAGAGTTATCATGATCACCATTCAGTTCAGTTCAGTTCAGTTGCCCAGTCGTTATGACATCTTTATTATTTCAGAATTGTTAATAAGATTACTACTCTCACGAGGACACCAGAGTGTCTTCCTCAAGCAGGTTGGGAAGACCAGGAGATGGTTAAGATGCAACGGAACAGCCAAGATGAATCGTAGGTAGGCATGACTGGAAGCAGGTCACCCAATTTGACCTGAGGCCTGGGATGCCTGTCGTGGGTCGGGAAGGCTCCCTCTCCTCCCAAAAGACCACCGTGGAGGCTTGAGTCCGTCTCCAGAGTGGTCTCAGTCCCAGGCCAGCTGTCCTCAGGGTGCTACCCTGCCAGTTCCCTCCCTCCAGGCTCAGGGTGTGCCCCCCATTCAGCTACCCTTCTGGGTCACATGGGGGCTGGACACTGGGGTCCGGACAGCCAGGAACTCAAGAGTCCCAGCAGCACACCCACCCCTCAGACAGCTGTGGTTAGTTTTCTGAGTCCTGGGGGTGTGGATAGCACTAGCGGGCAGAGGCCACATCCAGTCTGGGGTGACCTTCAGAGGTAAGGTAAAGTGTTGCCCCAAAGCCCTGCCCCTCCCAGTGCAGCCTACCCAGCTCAGGCAACCTCCAAGCACCCCACATGGGTTTAGAGGTGCAGGAAGGAGGCCTTCCCAACACCCCAGACCACAGGGAACACCTCCTTTGGGCTTCACCCCATATACCAGCCCCCAAAGCTCCCTGCACAGCCAGAGACCAGTGGAGGCAAAGGGCCGGGAAGAGAGGCAGCCCAGGCCTCACCCAGGGAGACACTAGAGTCCCACGTGTCCCCCGAGAGCAGGAGAGCCCCGCCCCCAGTTCACCCCCAGCATGTGGTCCAGGTTCCCTGAAGCCCAGGGAAGCCAGGCCAGCCACAGGCCCATCCTGCTCTCCCCACGGCTGCCAACACTCCAGCCCCAGGGAGGAAAATCCTTTTCCCCATGCTCCAGAGCTCTGCTGAGACAGGCAAATTATCATAGAATTGCTGAAGACAGTGGAAGGAAAACTAATCCCAGGGCTTAGCAAGGGAGCAGGCCTCTGAGATTCCACGAGTGTCCTCCCACCTGGCTCCTGGGGTCCCTGCTATTTTTCTGGGTCTTAACTCTTTCTTAGCTAAACCAAGCAAAGATGTAAAGATGGAGGGCCCCTGAGCCTCTAAAGGGAACACCCCCCTCCAACATTGCGATGCCGGCCGCTGGGTGTGCCTGGGGTCACGGCCACAGGCACTGCAAGCCCAAAGCACCCTGGAAACTGGGAGTCCCTGGGGGTGGTACTCAGTGACCGACAAGGGTGGGCAGGTAAAGGCTGGCACCCTCGCCCCTCGGGTGAGATATCTCACGCTGAGTCTCCACAGACTCCCAGGTGCAACCTGCTCCCAGCTCATGTCTCTACTCTGGTTGGTTTGGTCTGAGACGGTCTCCCAGATATACAACTTCCCTCCAATCCTGGTCTCAGGAACTGCTTCTCAGAGGCAGGACAGGATGGGGATGGGGGAGGACAAACAAGACAGAGGTGAAGGCTCAGAGGTTGGAAGAGGAAGGACTCACTCAGAGAAGTGCTGTTCTACAACAGAGACAGAGAAGGGCACCTACATGTCATTTCATTCTCACCCCAGCCTTCGGGGGGGGTAGCTGTTATTATGCCCATTTCTCAGATGCAGAGACTGAGGCTCAGTCAGGCCCCAGGTCCTCAGTGAAGGATCTGTGCAGCTGGGATTCAAACCTGACTCCCTGAGATAAAGGGTCGGATCCTTACACCAGGGGCTTCCCTGATGGCTCAGATGGTGCAGAATCTGCCTGTAATGGGGAAAACTTAGATTCAATCCCTGGGTTGGGAAGATCCCCTGGAAAAGGGAATGGCAACCCACTCCAGTATTCTTGCCTGGAGAACCCCACGGACAGAGAAGCCTGGTGGGCTACAGTTCGTGGGGTCGAAAAGGGTCGGACGCCACTGAGTGACTAACCCTTTCCCAATGCCTAGACCATGGGGCCTCCAGGCAGAGGGGGCAGAGCTAGAAGAAGCCGTGTATCCCCCAACATGTGAAGATGATATGGTTCCATCAAGTCCGTGACAGTGACGGCCAGTGTCCTGCCCACAGCCCCTCCGTGGAAAGGGCCCCCACGTGCCTCTTCGGCCCAGAAACAAGGAGAGCCCAGCTCACTCCCCACGCTGTATGGCCTCTCTCCTCTCCTCATCTTAAACTGCCCAAAGCTCAGCTTTGGCTTTAAGAGCCCAGCTAATTAGAAGCATATTTTATTTTCTCAGGGGAGGCAGCTGTGGGATAAAAGTCGGAAGTGTAAACTCTGGTGGTATGAATCATCACACTGCTTTTTATTAATTTTTTTTACTGTCAACTTGTTCTGGCTTTCCAAAAACACACAGAAGAATAAGGCTCCTCGCTGTCATTATTGGTGATAACTGGGGTAGAGCTCAAAAGGCAAAGTCATGGCTGAAATAACCTCCAGGGGGTGAAGGGAGGAGTAGGGGAGGCAGATGCTCTTCACCAAACACCACATCCACCCGAGGGCCAGGAAAGTATCCATCCATGGCAAGACTAGGGGAAGGAGAGCGGTCTACCCCTGCCAACTTCAGGTTCTTCCATTCGCACAATGAGTATCAGGGAGGGGTGAATGAATGAATGAGCTGATTCCCCTAAAACCTTCCATTTGACCGAGGAAATTAAAATAATTGAATTCAATGAAATTTAAAAATCACTAAATTATTTCATTTAAAATCATTAAATTATTTAATTTGAGATGATTAAATTAAAATAACATGGCCCTTTAATAAGGTGGAACATGATAGAGTCATACACTTTATGTCTAGGAGAACGTTTACTAACAACAACAATAGGGAAGTATCTCTTTCTATTATTAAGTGAAAAGCAAATGATAAAACAGCGTGTATAGTAGGGTCCAAGCTTTATCTTCAAGATACAGCATGTACATATATATACACATGTGGGAATATAATGTAAGGACAGGCTTTCCTGGTGGCTCAGCAGTAAAGAATCCAGCCGCAATGCAGGAGACTCGGGTTCGATCCCTGGGTTGGGAAGAGCCCCTGGAAGAGGAAATGGCAACCCACTCCATATGGACACTCCAGTGGACAGAGGGGCCTGGTGGGCCACAGTCCATGGGGTTGCAGAGAGTCGGACACGACTGAGCAACGACAGCAACAACAAGTAATGTAAAGGCATGAAAAAAGGCGGGGTGATACGGGGTGTGTAGCTGCTTCTGTATCTTTCTCTGTGTTTTCCAGTTCTCAATATGACTACGGGTTACTTCAGAAATCAGGGAGAAAAAAGTTTCCAGTAACCATAAGCCCAAATATCATAAAGTAATTGAGAGTCTGACTTCTTTGGTGAAACACAGATGGGACTTATTGGAGCCCTTCTGGGGGCAGGGGCTGGGGTGGCTCCTGATGTCCTCAAGGACCCCTGGGAGGGAAGGGGAGAGGCGAGCTGGTCCGACACAGCGTCTTCCCCACAGCCTGCCCCCACCAGACAGCCCTGCGCTACCTGCGCTCAGCATGGATTTTACTGCGCTGATCAATGCGCCAAAAAACGGCACTTGGTCTTTTTTTATAGCAAATTAAATCTGACCCTCTGCTCCTGCCCTGTGCTCCCACCCTTGGGCTGATGGCAAATTCACTTTGTCATTATATGAGGGCCCCTTCTCAGACGGGCCTTCCCTGGTAGCTCAGTTGGTAAAGAATCTGCCTGCAACGCAGGAGACGCCGGTTCAATTCCTGGGTTGGGAAGATCCCCTGGAGAAGAGGATAGGCTACCCACTCCAGTATTCTTGGGCTTCTCTTACGGCTCAGCTGGTAAAGAATCCATCTGCAACTCGGGAGACGTGGCTTCAATCCCTGGGTTGGGAAGATCCCCTGGAGAAGGAAAAGGCTACCCACTCCAGCATTCTGACCTGGAGGATTCCAGGGACTGTACAATCCACGGGGTCGCAAAGAGTCGGACACGACTGAGTGACTTGCACCTTCACTTTCTCAGACTAGGTTGATAAATTTAGCAAATAAAAATACAAGATGCTCAGATAAATAACCTAAAAATTAGCATAAGTCTATCCCATGTAATACTTGTGATATACTTATCCTAAAGTATTATTCATTTTTTGTCTGAAATTCAAATTTACGTGGGTGTCCTGTGTTTTTACTGACAACCTTATCTCTGTTCCCTGAGGGTTCTGCAAAGGCCCAGGAAGGGCTGTAGAGCTGAAGAGACAGGGAGGCCCCAGGCCCTGAGTTGTGAGTATATCACAGGGGAGGGGCACGGACCTTTCCTGTCCCCAATACTGAATGAGACAGAGTTGGGTGGGGGGCATCTTTGCCAAGGCTAAGCACCTGGTGAGAGGTGACCCAAAGCTTTGCAACCTCTCAGGACCTGCTGGCATGGGGCCTTGGTGCCCACAGCTATCGGGACACCATGAGCCATTCTTTATCAGTCAGGGGTCTGACAGGAGACCACCGGCCCATCAAATCAAGTGATTTGCGTGAGGTTAATAACGAGACCATTTGCAAAGTCATGGACCAGTGTACAGAGCCCAGTGCAGCACCCAAAGCTACTGAACAATTAAGGGAGGGAGTGGCTTCCAGAATCTGAGCACAGAAATTGGGAAGGGGCTGCCAAACAGGAGCTAAGACCCTCAGAGACCCCTAAGGGAGAGATCCCAGGAATAACCACCCAGCTCTCTCTCCTCCCTCCCACATTTCCTGCTGGTGCTTCCCACTGGCCAAACCAACTGGAAGCCAGCAACCCACTGGGGCAGTCCCCGAGGGTCCAGAGCAGGTGGGAAGGGCAGTGGAGGGCACCCAGCACAGGGCCCCTCAGTAGGGAGGACGCTCCGTCCCAGCCACTGCTCTCGCAGTCGTCACCCCTCATCCTCAGCCTCCTTCTGGGAGAACCCCGCTCCAGTCCCTTCAACGAGCAAAACAAAAGGCCAGAGACAGGCATGGTCTTCAGACAAGTGGGCCCAGTACAAGAGGACAAGGCAGCCTGAGGCCATCCTAGAACAGGGGAGGGAAAATGCAAGAGCCCAGAGCCCTGATACACATCTCATCTGTCTTGATCCAATCTACTCTGTGTTGGACTCCCACCTAAATCCTGCTTCGAAACAGTTTTGCAGCTACATAAAGAAGCAAAAACCAGGGCTACAGGCAAACAAAATAAACAATGCACCAACTCAAAGCTAAAATTCCTACCCCGTTCTCCCCCCCACCCCCTGGAAACACATGTGTAAACTAAAGCGCTTTGGACAACGTGTCTTCAGTACGAACACGTTAATGAGCCAGGCTGAGACAGACCCTGCTCCACAGAGGATGGCCCCTGGTTTCCTGACCCAGGGGTGGGGCTTATTTTTACAAGCTAATCAGCAAATTCCCAGTCTCAGTAAATGGTTCAGGAATGTGTATCCAAGCCAATCAAAAACAATGAGGTCCCTTCTTCCATAAGAAAGCAATTAGACTCAACCTTTCCCTGTAGATATGAATAAGGAAGGATGTAGCCCCAGGAGCTTTGGCACCCATTCTGTGCCTATGAGGAAAGAATCTGCCTGAAAGTAAACTAATGTGGAGGAAGCAGTGCCGAGAGAGGGAGAGAAGCCAAGTCCTGGTGACATCATTCGAGCCTGGGATCAAACCATTCCTGACACAGCTGGGTTACAGGCACCAACGGAAGCCCAGGTTTTGCTGAAGCCAGTCTGGGTTAAGCTTTCTGATACAAGTTAGATTCTAAAAAGCATGCTGCTTGTAAAGAACCAGGAGCGTCAGTCGTCCTTCTTTCAAGGCCAAAGAAGTAGAAAACAGCCAGTTTCCTCCGTCCAACAGGGAGTCAAAGTAAAGGCCCCTGCTAAAGGGAAGGGAATAGACAACCAGGAGCCTGAGCTCATCACAGGGGCTGCAGAGGAGCCGCTGCTTTGCCAAAGGTGTCAAGTCTGCTCAGTCCCTCTTGGAGGAGGCAGGACAGCACAGTGGTTATGAGCAGGGTCCCAGGGCCAACTGGCTCTGCCCCCGGGCTTGATGCCAGCTCTATCCCTGGCTAGCTGATCACCTTGGGCAACATCCTTAACTGCTGTGGGCTTGGGCTCTGCACCTGGGGATAAAAGCAATGCTCACAACACGGGCTATTGTGAAGACTGAATAAGGTAACAGGTATAAAGTCCTTAGGATGGGGCTTGGCACACAAAACTAGCCTCACTAAGAGATCTTAGCTGCTGTCCTTGTTGTTGTCACTTCTTGTTGTTACTGGCTATCCTGTTCTTCATTGCTGTGTGGGATTTTTCTCTAGCTGCAGCAATCAGGGCTACTCTCGAGTTGCTGTGCAAGGATTCCTCATTGCCGTGGCTTCTCTTGTTGGAGAGCACAGAGTCTAGGGCTCATGGGCTTCAGTAGTTGTGGTTTCCAGACTCTATAACAAGGGCTAGGTAGTTGTGGCACACAGGATTAATTGCTGCATTGTATGTGGGATCCTCCTGGATCAGGGATCAAACCCGTGTCTCCTGCATTGGCAGGCAGACTCTTCACCACTGAGCCACCCGGGAAGTCCCTGCTATTCTTACCAATACTTAAGCCCTCCTCGGGCTTCCCTGACAGCTCCTTGGTAAGGAACCTGCCTGCAATGCAGGAAACCCTGGTTCAATTCCTGGGTCGGGAAGATCCCCTGGAGAAGGGATAGGCTACCCACTCCAGTATTCTTGGGCTTTCCCTTGTGGCTCAGCTGGTAAAGAATCTGCCTGCAATGTGGGATACCTGGGTTCAATCCCTGGGTTGGGAAGATCCCCTGAGAAGGGAAAGGCTTCCCACTCCAGTATTCTGGCCTGGAGAATTCCATGGACTGTATAGTCCTCAGGGTTGCAAAGAGTCAGACATGACTGTGCCGGGGTCCTGCCCCAGTGGATCCAGGGTAATTTGAAGGGGAGATGGAGTAGGCGAGGGAAAACTTATTTATTTAAAAATATAAAGAGAGATCAGGAAAAAATAGTGTAGTAGGAATATTTAATGGAGAAAAGAGGCTGAATAACTTGGTTTACGTGGAAAACCAATAAAGTTCCAAGACAAGGAACTTGTACCATCTACATTAGGCCACCGGCGCCCACTTGAATAGTGGAGGGTGCCCCACCCTGGGCTCCCTCTCATGTGGGTCTTAGAAACCAGGGCAAGTAAGTAGACTTAGAGAGCCTCCACACGTCAGATGGGAATTCAGCCTTAAAAGGAGAGGGAGGGAGAGGGAGAAAGAGAGAGAGAGAGAGATTTGACATGGGGGAAACCAGTCTTTCCAGTGACTGGCCCATCCTCTATTGTCCGGAAAGGCCTTTTATACTTTTGATTGTACATAGAGATCAATGGATAATACAAAATTATGCAGCATCAGCAGCCCTGACTCTTATCGAGACCAGGCTTTCTCTCTGCATACCTAGTTGTATACACAAGTCTTAAGTGATTTACATCATTTTCTGGCCAGAAGGCCAATTAGCATTTTACAGCACTTTTTTGATAAGGGTAATAGTGTTGTTCTTCCCAAAGTCTGGTGCCACTCTCAGAAAGCACTAAATAAAGTTACATTTTTACATAGCAAGGACACAACAATTTATAACAAACAAAGAAAGAGGAGTACAGTGATTTATAACGGAGAGAAAATTCATTAACTCAAAAGTCCAGTGTTGCTAACATCAAAACAACTATATTTCTATTTTTGCATCCCAGTTACATTGATTAATCTCCTCCCAGGTGCCTAAAAGATAAAGGATATGGAGGCCTGGCGGCAAACATTAACTCAACAATGGAACCCTTCACCAAACTAATTCTGAGCTCTAAAAGGCTCTATATCTTTAAGATGTTTTAAGCTTCGTGCCTCTCACGGTTGGGGGCTGTAAACAATCTACAAGTTGTAAAAGTCTGGGCAGACCGGTCAGGTAAGTTAGAAAGCCATCAAAGGGTTTTAAGCTGAGACATTCCTTTCATATGCAGGAGACCAGTTGGAGCTCTAGGTTAACTTTTTCCAGAGAAAGGTGGTAATGTCAGAAGAGTATAATATAGCAGACAGTAAACAGACAGATTTTGGTTTGGGGGTAGATGTTCGGACAGAGGACCCCTTGAGACCTGACTCACCTTGCCCGTCAGGTCTCTCCGCATAACCTTGTCATGGGTGGGATCTCCCGTGCTGGCTCCCAGCATGACTGAGCAACTTTCACTTTCACTTTCAAGCCCTCCTTGGATATCTCACTCTAGAGACTGTCTCCTCCAGACTCCTGCTCACAGGGGCCTGCCCTGCCTGAGCCCCACCCCCTCCCTGCAGGCTCCACCTGCCTGACTCTGAACGTGACCTGCTGGGCTGCCCTGGCCCCACCTGACCGTCCAGGCTCATACAGCCTCTCCCCAAGCCCAGGCTGTGAAGCTTTTCTGTTGCAAGTGACAGAAAATCCTCCACAAACGGGATGATGGGGGAGGTGATTTCATTGTCAGGATTCGGGGTTCCTGAGATGCATAGCCCCCTCATGCCTCCTCTCCTGGCCTTCCTTACCTTCAGATTGTTCATGCCTTCTGGGAGATCATTTTCAAATTAAAACAATTAAAAGTTAAAGGCAACTTTTGTAAAAGTCTAAAAGCTTTTTGTGAAAGTTTAAAAGGTCTTTTTCCTTTTTAGTTGTTTTTAAAATTAACAAGGATGGGGACTTCCCTGGTGGTCCAGTGGTTAAGAATCCACCTTCCAATGCAGGGGATGAGGGTTCCATCCCTGGATGGGGACTAATACCCCACACACCACCAGGCAACTGAGCCCACACTCACCACAAGAAACAGCCCACACACCACAACAAGTGCCCAAGTGCTGCAATTAGGACCTGATGGAGCCAAAGAAATAATACTTTTTAATTTTTAAAATAAAATTGACAAGGATAGAGGAAATAATGATCACTACTATTATTTCCATCATTATTATAGAATAGTGATTAGCTGAAGCTGCCCCCACAAATAGAAATAATAATGAGCATAGCATGTGGAAACATTCATGGATCATGGCTTTAACATCATTCTTAGAAGAAAAGTCAAAGCTTTCAATAGATCAAATAGAAAACAAGGGAAAGGGAAGACACATGAGTGTAACTCAAAGGACTAGAAAAAGAGCAACGGTGAATTCAAGGTAACAAGAAGGACCTAAGTAAATAAATACAGGCAAAAAAAAATTTTTTTAATATTCAGGGAATTCCCTGGCGATTCAGTAGTGAGGACTCTGCGCTTTCACTGCAGGGGCCTGGGTTCAATCACTGGTTGGGGAACTAAGATCCCACAAGCCACATGGTATAGCCAAAAGTAAAATTTGAGATGATTGATTGAAACATGAAACATCATTGAGACAAAACAGAAATGGTGAATATGATCAAAACACAAATATGCAAAAGATAAAATGAAAATGGGGAACATCTCAGATATAACAAATACTATATTTGATATTAAATACTTAAGGGATATTATTCCCAACCACAAGCCAATACGTTAAAGCAGATTAAATGGAAATATTTCTGGAAAAATATGAAGTGCCAAAATCCGCTCAAGAGGAAACAGAAAAGTTGACTAGATCAATAGCCACAAAAGACAGTGAAAACCCAAGAGAAACAACAGACAGGCTGTTAGAAGGAATGGACGAGTGCAGTACTGCTGCCAGATACGCGATCACTGCACAGACAGCAACAGTGTTTCTATGTTCCAGCCAAAACTAACTGGGGAAATGTAGCCAAAGATACATTACCATTTATCACAGCAATAACAAATAGAAAGCACCTAGGAATTAGCCTAGCAGAGACTGTACAAGATGTCTATGGAGAAAATTTTCAGTCTAGTAAAGTCACCAAAGAACAGGTGAGAAATTAGGAAGTTGTGCCCCAATTACCTATCACACAGCTTCGCATCACCAAGGTCAATTCTCCTCAAACTCATCTGAAAATTAAAAGGCAATCCAATTAGGTAAGTTCCAGGAACTTTAACAGGTCAACTTGAAAATTCATATGAAAAATAAAAAACACACATGAATGGCTAAAAAAATCAAAGACATGATACTGGCAAGGGAATAGATGAGACAATCTAAGAAACAGAAGAGGGATTTCAGAATCATATCAAATGATGTGAACAGCAGAGAAGAAAGGATGAATATTTAGGAAAATGATGCTGGAGATATTAACCTGATGTGTGAGGAAGATTTGGGCTCCTACCACACACAGACTATACTCCACATAGAGAAGCCCGGGTCCAACATTCCTTCCATACTTAACTCACTGGCTGTATTTATCACCTAAATTTCATGTTGCCTAATTAACAGTTATTAGTCTGGGTATTGTGGTATGTCTTATAATTTAAACATACATTTGTGATTTTTTTTTTTTGGCTATACCACGCACAGCATGTGAGATCTTAGTTCCCAGACCAGGGGTTGAACCCATGCCCACTGCTTTGAAGTCTTAACCACTGGACTGCCAGGGAAGTTCCCATTTGCCATACTTTTTAACATTAAATGCGTATTAAGCCCTTATGCAATCCAAACTTTTCCGGCATGGAGGAGCATTTGAAAGAAGCAAGTTCTACATGAAAAGATTCTTGAAATCCTTACACTGAATCACAGAAGCAAATAATCAGGCTGCTTCAAAGGAAAGATAAGCTACTGGAGCATTCTGCTTCTCAAAATGCAGAGATAAACAACCCAGGGTGGACACCTGCCATGCGGTGCCAACACATTAGCATCCAGGAAGTAAGAAACAAACAAAGAAAGTGTAAGAAAGGTGTTTGCCCTGGATATTCACTTCCTCTAGAACTAGAGATAGTTCAGATTCTCACTGAAGCTCTTTAGATGCAGCCATCAATGGTATTTGGAAAGTCTTCATATGATACATAAAGAAAATAATGTAAAAATGAAAAATATTATATATAATGTAATATCACATAATATAACTTAACATAATGTAATATGTACACACATACATATTCCAAGGGCTTCCCAAGGGGCCCTAGTGGTAACGTAGCCACTTGCCAAAGCAGGAGATGGAAGAGATGTGGGTTCAGTCCCTGGGTCAGGAAGATTCCCTGGAGAAGGAAATGGCAACCCACTCCAGAATTCTTGCCTGGAAAATTACATGGACAGAGGAGCCTGGCAGGCTACAGTCCATGGGGTCCCAAAGAGTCAGACACGACTGAGTGAGCACACATGCTTTCCAAATAGTTTAAGGACTGAAATACGAAGCTAACTTTTTAAAAAAGAGAAAAAGCCTAATGGTATCAAAGCTGGAAAGAGTTTCTTAAACAAGATGCCAAAAGAACCAAGTACGTGATGAGAAATGACAGATCCACCTCCATCAACATTAAAGATTTCTGTTCAATAAAGAATATATTAAAAAAAAAAAAAAAAACCCACAGACAAACTGAACAGATGAGTGACAGACTGGGAGAACTTTTTCTTCAAAGTCTGTCTGAAATTTATAAAAATCATTATGCAAATTATACAAGTAACTCCTACAAATCAGTGAGTGAGAGAGAATCAGTCCCTCAGGAAAATGAGCAAGCCTATAAACAGACGGTTAACAGCGGGGAGACAGCATCTGACGAGGAAGCGAGGAGGCCTCTGCCAGAGATGCGGGAACAAGGAGACACCGCCTCCAGCCATCCGATTCTCAGAAAACGGAAGGTCAATGAGAGCACAGGCAGCTGTGAGCTTGAAGAATAGGGGTCCCACTGGCTGGCAGGCCAGGCTGCTTTTGCAGGATTGCAGCCAGCCAGGCGGTGGGTACCTGCTCTGTACAACAGCCTGGGACAGGGGGACAGGCGTGGGGCTCCTGAGTATGTGTCCCAAAGTCATGCCCACAGAGCCCCCAGGAGATATGGAGAAGGGCGATGGGCACAGTGTTGTTCCTGTCACAGGGAGGGGTGAGGCCTGTCACCCAGAATGGAAAGGGGTATGCAGGTGGGGGTTGTCTCAGGCTGCCCAGGCTGCTAGAACAGGGCACCAAAGACTGGGCAGCTCCTTCACAACAGACTTTAATCTCTCACCATCCTGGAGGGTGGAGAGTCTGAGATCGAGGTACCAGCACATCCAATGTCAAGCCCAAGCCCACCTCCTGCTGTTTTCTGGGTGTGACTTCACGTGGCAGGAGGCAGGAGGGAGCTCTCTGGGGTCCCTTTTGCAAGGGCACTAATCCCATTCATGAGGGCTCCACCCTCATGACCGAGTCACCCCCCACCCCAAAGACCCACCTCCAAACACCATCACTTTGGGTGGTAGAATTTTAACATGTGAGTTGAGCAGGCATGGGGGGAGGGGGTGGCAGGGGGTGTGTGGCTAGGGGAGGTCGCAAACATTCAGCCTAAGTTTGTGGACTTCCCCAGTGGCTCAGATGGTAAAGCGTCTGCCTACAATGTGGGAGACTCAGGTTCAGTCTCTGGGTCAGGAAGATCTGGAGAAGGAAATGGCAACCCACTCCAGTATCCTTGCCTGGAAAATCCCATGGATGGAGGAGCCTGGTGGGCTACAGCCCACGGGGTCTTAGAGAGTTGGACACGACTGAGCAACTTCACTTTTTTGGGGGGGCGGGACATTCAGCCTATAGCATGAGTATACTCACATAATGAAAATTCCACACAGCCATCCAATGTACTGAGCCAGACTTACATATGGCAACAAGGACCGATCTCAAAAACTTAATGTCTGGCAAAAAAAGAGTAAGCAAGACAATGAGATTTACAGGCCAATGCTATTTATGAAAATTTTAAAACTCATGCAAAATGGCACTCTATTTCAAGGAGCCATTTGTATTGAAATAAATAGATAATGTACTGAGAGTAGACTGGGAGGATATAAATTAAACACACTGAAGTGGGTACTACTGGGAGGAGAGAAACAGGAGTGAGAAGGGAAGGTGAAGGGGAAATAATAAAGCAAATAAGGCCAAGTGCAGCCTGGCATAGGCCACCCGCAAAGCGAGCCAAGACCTCAGCTGGTTCTGGGGCACGTCGGTACTACACACGTGTGCAAGGACAGTGCTGGGGGCCCTTCTCCACCTCAAGAGTGGTGTCTACAGAGGGACAGAGGAAGTGTGGATCTTACTCAAAGTCAGGACCTTCCCAGCGCCCCCTCCCATCCTTCTGCTGTGCACCAGCCCCAGACCAGCACCTCCAGGCTTTCCTCAACAGCCATGGCTCAGATCCCAGAGCCCTGCTTCAGCCCAGAGCACCTGCGTTCTCTACCTGCCTCTGAGGCCTGTGCCCTCTGACCCTGCCACCCACCCCTCCAGCCTCTGGGCAACGCAGGTGAGAAGACAGAGGCTGGAAGGTGAGCTCACTTCCAAGATCAGGACAGTGGTCTCTGGACTGGGGGCCGGGTATTCCAGGCTCTGCCCATGCCAACTCTCAGCACAGTCCTCTAGAGCCCCGTACACACCGAGACTGGGCCCTGGACATCCCTGAAGCCACAAAGTGCAAGGAAGATGGCTCAGCTAATGACCTGGTGACTGCCAGGTTCAGCTGCTGTCTGAACACTGCTGAGTGTGCTTTCTTGTTAATTCGATGTCAGCCCTGATAATCGTAGAGAATAGGAAGGAGAATCCTCTATTCCAGGGAATCCCAAGGACAGTTGGATAGGGAGGGGTGGACATAGGACACCACCCACAGAAGCAGCAAAATGCCAGAACCTCGTGGAAGGGGGCACTGCCAGGGGTGGCATTGGTTTGCCTTTCCCTGTAATTATTAACTTTTTCGGGATGACAGTCTGAGCAGTGAGGGCCTTGGGACAGGGCTCATGTACCTCCCGGGCACTCGTGCTGCAGAAGTGCCTATGAATCCACAGCAGAAGGAAGGGAATGATGGATGGAAGGGAGGGTGGGAAGGAAGGACAATAAACGATGGATGGAAGGAAGAGTGATCACACAGGGGTACAACAAACTCAGTCTCACAGTCACAACCCCCAGAGCAGGGCCTTTGACAACACAGTATATTTCATGCTCACAGCTGGTTATGAAATAAAGTCACTTCATCAGAACATGTAGCAAGCTAAGCACATCTTAGAATCATTCAAGTAAGTGAAACTTACCCTTTAAGTGCCGGGCCTTTTATTTAAGCCATTTAGGATAAAAACTCCTTGTTCATTGCAAAATGGACTAACACTCCCTGCTTTTAATTGCCCACAAACACCAAACATAATAACGATGTTTTTATGGGCGTAATCTGAGCCATGTGTATCTCACCTGTTGTAACACCATGAGGACTTGGGGATAATGAGGTCTGAATGTCCACTCTGCCTGACCCCAGCCCACCAGCTTCATCTATGCCCACCTCACCCCTAGTCTTCCCTTCTCTCTCGGACCCCAGCACTCTCAGGCTCTTCCCTCTGTCAGGACCATGCTCCCCATGATACTGTAATGGTTTGGTTCATCACCTGGTTCCACACACATTCAGCCAAAATTCTGGGCTCTGTCAGCAGTGTGCCCCACGCCCAACTATGTGCAGCTCAGTCTGTGGCAAGAGGGTGTATTTAGACAAGGGAGGCTGTTTTCTACCTAGCTTGGGGGCCTCCAGTGGTCATGTATGGATGTGAGAGTTGGACTGTAAAGAAAGCTAAGCATTGAAGAATTGATGCTTTTGAAGTGTGGTGCCGGAGAAGACTCTTGAGAATTCCTTGGACTGCAAGGAGACCAACCAGTCCATCCTAAAGGAAATCAGTCCTGAATATTCATTGGAAGAACGGATGTTGAAGCTGAAACACCAATACTTTGGCCACCTGATGCAGAGAGCTGACTCATTGGAAAAGACCCTGATGCTGGGAAAGATTGAGGGCAGGAGGAGAAGGGGATGCCAGAGAATGAGATGGCTGGATGGCATCACCAACTTGATGCACATGAGTCTGGGTGAACTCCAGGAGTTGGTGATGGACAGGGAGGTCTGGCGTACTGTGGTTCATGGGGTCTCAGAGTCGGACATGACTGAGCGACTGAACTGAACTGAACTGGAGGCCTGGCAGCCCTATGTCTCCCTGCTGGGGAGCGGGGAGGTCCAGCATGTCCTGATAGGGGACAACTGAGCTGACCAGCTCCCTGGAGGCACCTGACTCCTCCCCACAATGGTGGGGCCTACCGAGGACCGAGAACTCTGCCTTGGGCTCAGGAAACAGAATCCTCAGCAAGCCCTAGGATGAGTGAGGATGATGACAAGGACCTCAGCTCAGAGAAGACAGGACAGTTAGCACTCTCAGCTGGATGAGTTTGTGTTCACAGGAGACAGGAGGAAGGGGAGTCATGTTAGAAAGACCATCACCAGAAAAAAGTAAGAGGTTGGGGGGGAGGGGGACTGGGTGCCTGGAGATGGCCAGCACATGCATGTCCAGCGGCCTCCCCTTTGCTCCCCTTGGCCGTGATCATCTCCCTGATCACTTAAAACTCCATGTACCTGAGGACTTAGTCCTTTGTCCTCGTCTCTTCTCCCTCCACCCTCAATCTTGTTAATCTCATCCCTCAGGACTTTAATGTCATCTGTATGTCAAAAATTCCTGAAATGACACTTCCCAGCCTGAATCTCTTTCCTGAACTTCAGGCTCATGTACCCAGCTGCCTACTCACCACATTTCCTCTTGGATGTCTAACAGATATCTCTGTCAGTTAGAGACTGCTGTGTAACAAGCAGCCCCAAACTGAGTGGGCCAAAAGAACCGTGTCTTCTCATGATTCTTTTGTTCCAGAGCTTAGACAGGGCTCATCTGAGTGGTTCTACTGCCCCATGTGACGTCGGCTGGAGTCCCTCCCAGGGCTACAATCATCTGAGAATGCAACTGGGGCTGGAACGTGCAAGAAGGTCCTTCTCACTGGTCTGGAAGCTGTTGGCCCAGCAGTCCACAGGCTTCTTCTCCAGCCTCCTTGCAGCACAGCAACTGGGCTCCCAGAGAGCAAAAGCAGAAGCTGGCAGGCCTCTTCAAGGTGAGGCCAGGAACAGACACAGCATCGTTTCCCCCCACTCTACTGATCAAAGCAAGCGACAAAACCAGCCCTAATTCAAGGATGGGGGAAGGGGTGGGAAGTAATGGCCACGTGCCATGGGGGACAGAAGGGAAGGAGTCGTCGTGGCTCTCTTTGGACCACTCAGACGACATCTCCTCCATCACAAGTCCTGCTGTTTCTGTCCTAAGAATATATCTGGAATCTCATCCCTTCCCCCCACCACCACTGCTCCCAACCTCACCTGAGTCACCAGCATCTTTACCCTGCTTCCTCACCAGCCTCCTGAGGGGCCTCCCTGGGTTCTACCCTTGGAGTCTCTTCCCAGCGTAGCAGCCAAGTTGACCATTCTGTACTTTAGGTTGGATAATGTCACTCCTCTGTTCAAACCTTCCTGTGCTTTCCTATTTCATTAAGAGGGGAGCCAAAGCTCTTACTGTGGCCCCCAGAGCCCTACACTGTCAGCAGCCTCCTTGTACACTCTGGCAGCACTGGTGAGACCACCGTGTGCCTCCCTGACTGCCCTCCAGCCAGCCTGGCCTTTCATCTGAAGAGTCCCCTGCAGCCCACAAAGCATTGTCTTAGCAGGAGCAGCTACATAACTTGCAGGGCTCAGCATAAAATGGAATTACAGGTCCTTTTTCCAAAGGACTAAGAATTTTGAGACAGGCGAGCATTAAACCAAGGGCAAGGAAAAGAGGTAGAAAGTATAAAACAATGTAAATCCCAGCCCTTGGACCCCAGCCCTGGGAGCCCAAAAGTCCTGCCAGGACTCAGGGAGGAGCCCAGCAGGATTGGCGAGGGTGGTGGCACAGGGGCCCTAATTAGGGGGCTCACACAGAACCTGCAAGTCAGGCCACCACCAGCCCCAGCCCCACGTCAGGACAGACTTAATGACCTGGGTTGGAGTCACCACCAACATAAAGTATCTTGTTCCCAGCAACTTTTACAAGGCGTTTATGGCCCCGGGACCCCTCAGGCCAACACTTGGCTTATGGGCCAGCTGCCCAGACAATGAGGGCAAAGAGGCGGTCAGCACAGGGTCCTGGAATGATGGGCACCAGGGCCGGGGAACTGAGGCCCATTCACCCCCTGTGCAGGGCTGGGCCCCCCCACCTTGTTACCTGGCAGTTTCCCCCCTCGCCCATCCCATCACTCAGTCCTGCAAGGGGCCTTCAGCTCCACAGACTGGAGGTGGGGCTCCAGCATCATAACCAGAATCCTGGGGTCTGGGAAGCTCACCACCTGTGTTTACTTGTTGGTTCATTCTTCGTTTTCCTTTTTGGCCGTGCTGAGTGGCACATGGGATCTTGGTTCCCTGACCAGGGACTGAGCCCACGCTCCCTGCAGTAGAAGTGCAGAGTCTTAACCACTGAACTTTCAGGGAAGTCTCTGCCACTAGTGTTTAAACGCAGCCCCAGGAAACACAAAAGCCGCTGGAGGCAGGGCCTGAGTCACTGCCTCCCAACAGCGCCAGGGACCCCGGGAATACCTTGAGTTCCCACAGTCCACTCCATTGCTTTCATCAGCCCACGCGCTTCACAGCAATTGATCTGATGTTACATTTTTGTTAATCAAAGATGGTCATAACAAGGGTCCAATGTACAGGAGCTAAGCCCTCACTCTGATGTGATTCCAGCCAAAAGCAGGTAGAATTTGTACCCTGGGTCCCCCTGTCTCAAGGTAACTGTGAGATTTCCATGCTATACTTGTATGCAGCCACCATTTACTGAGAGCTTAACATGTGTAAAGCTAGGGGAAAGGCTTCGCATGAGTGGTCTCATTCAGGCACCATAGCAACTTGGGAAGTAAGCTTGTCATCCTCCATCCCATGTCACAAGTAAGGAATCGGGTTCAGAATAGCCTGAATACATATCCTGGGGTTAGTGATGGGCCTGGAATTCCAACCCATGTCTGCAGAGGGTAACACTGGGCAACTTCCATCCCCTTATCAAGATTCACCCCTCCTGAGAGGCAACCATGGTGTTCACAAGGGGAAGGAGCAGCCAACTCTGCCTGGCACAGTCAAAGAGGGCTTCCTGGAGGTGGTGATATCTAAGTTGGGCTTAGAATGATGAGTAGGGTTTGGCTAAGAGAGAGGAACAAAGAGAAGAAGGAGCATGTACAGGGCTCTGAGCACAGCAGGCAGAAACCAGAGGCGTCCTAGCATCTTGGTGTACGTCCTCAGAGGCTCCGAGATTTGGGGTTCCACCCTACTGTTATTAATAATAGTAATAGCTACCACATGTGTATGTGCCTGCTAGGTCGCTTCAGTCGTGTCTGACTCTTTGTGACCCTATGGACTGTGGCCTGCCAGGCTCCACTGTCTGTAGAATTCTCCAGGCGAGAATACTGGAGTGGGTTTCCACGCCCTCCTTCAGGGGATCATCTCGACCCAGGGATAGAACCCACATTTCTTATGTCTCCTGCATTAGCAAGCAGGTTATTTACCACCAGCACCACTTGGGAAGCCCAGCTACCATACAGCCAACACTTACTATGTGCTTTATAGAAGAACCATTATTTTCCCCCAGAAGACTGAGAGCCAGGGACATTAAGAAACTGACCACGTGATCTCAGGTGCATGATGGAGCCATGTCCCCATCATGGGTTCCATTTGCAGCCAGAATCCACACACATGGTCTCCACACAGACAGCCTGTTGATGGGGAGCTCATGGGAGCTGGCAGGAACAGTGTTGGCATTGGCATCAGGGGGACTCTGGTTCCTCTCCCAGCTCTGGCACTCACTGCTCAATCCTGAGTAAGTGACTTCGCCTCTGGGCCCCCAGCCCCCTTTCCTTCTGCTTCACAGGATGTCAGCAGGATTGCAGTGGCTAGGTCATGGAAACATTTTCTGATTACGGTAGGATAAATATCAGCCCCAGGACTGTTCGTGGGACTTACCTGGTGGTCCAGTGGCTAACACTCCACACTTCCAATGCAGAGAGCTCAGGTTTGAGTCTTGGTCGAGGAACTAGATCCCACATGCTGCAGCTAAATAAATATTTGGTGCAGCCAAATAAATAAATATCAAGGGGGAGAAAAGATTGTTCAATCCTAGTCCCCAGAATGGTGAATATGTTGCTTCATATGGTAAAGGGGATTTTACAGATGCAATTAGTTAACAGGGAGATGGGAGACTGTTCTGGATTATCCAGTGGGCTCGCTGAAATCACAAAGCTCCATATAAGTGAGAGGTAGGAAGGTAAGAGTCAGGGAAACACTGACGAGAGCAGAGGTCAGAGTGATGGGTTTCGAAAACAGAAGGAGGAGGACTTCCTGGTGGTCCAGTTAAGACTGTGCTCATAACGCAGGGGACACTGGTTTGATCCTTGGTCAGGGAAGATCCCACATGTCCTGTGGTGCAGGGGGGGGCGGGGGGACACAGAATAGAGGAAAGAGTCACCATCAGAGAAACAGGCAGAGAATGCAGGCAGAGAAACTTGTAAAACAGAAATAGGCATGGGCTGGGATTCTCCCCCAGAGCAGGAAGCAGCTGTGCCCACAACTTGACATTAGCTCTGTGTGACTGATTTTGGACTTCTGTCCTCCAGAGTTGTAAGATAAATTTGTAAGATAAAAGTCTGAGTTTGTAGTAACTTGTTACCGCAGCAAGAAAAAACTGATACACTGGCTCTCATACCCTGCTCACAAGAGAGCAATTCCAGCTGGGACTCTGCATCCTGAAAATTTTACACAAGTATCTCCTTTGGTCAAAGCAAAATAAAAATATTTTAAAGGAGCTGAAAAATGTATAACCACATTAAACCGCACCAGTCCCTTCCTGCTGCCCCCAGTTGAAACACATTTTCTTTTCAAAGAGTGATACTAAGGTGTTTCCCAACAAAATCAGACCTCTTTGGATGGCGTCCACTGCTTGTCACCAAGTAACCTTGTCTGCCCATGGATGCCGTGGGACTCGGGCTGAAATAACAGCGCTGGGAAAAGGCACACTGCTGACCAAGCAGGGCCCTAGCGGAGCTGGAGGGTGGATGTTTTGGGCAGATGTTTCTAAGAGCTATGAATATAATTCATCAACTTTGTGGGCAGGAAGGGTGTGGCCATAATTTATTAATAAAACTAATGAAAATGCATGGCAGTCAAGGGAAGGCAGAGCCCCAGAGACGCTGCCCAAACTGCCCACACAACAGAAAACAGTCAGGGGATGGGCCTGGAGCAGGGTACTCATCAGTGCTTGGCCGTGGAGTCTGCCCTCCTCCAGTGGAGATGGACTGGGTCAGCAGAGCCCAGACAGGTCTGTCTGACTGCATCCTGCCAGCCACCAACCCTGCCATGGAAGAGAGGCCAAAACAGGAGGGTCAGAGATGGACCTTCTAGTCCCTGCCAGGGACCAAAGTGAGTTACTGTCCATCTCTGGGTCTCAGTTTCCCCAGCCAGAGCCAGAGCTGGCTGGACTAGAGGACCCAGCCTGAGGGTCCCAGCTCCCTGGTCCAGGCCCTCAAGCTCAAGTCCAGCTCCACCTCAGCCTCTCTCTCCCTACCTCCCCAGATGGGGCCCAACTCCAGCCAGAGCATCTACCAAATTCTAAAAAAGAGGGTTGCTTTCTGCTTGCTACTCAACCCCTCCCCATCTCCCTGAGGTCCCCTTGAATGAGGTCAAATGAACTTGACCTCATTTCTTGATCTTGGGGCCAATAGATCATTTATTCTTTTTTTTTTAAGATCATTTATTCTTAACTCTCTCCTTCCATGGGCTTGGTACCCCTTTCTCTTTTCTTTTCAGATCTTTACCTTCCATCTTGGTTTAAACCCCCAAAGACAACCCAGAGAGAAGGACTTGGGTCCAGGTGGTGTATTTTGGAGGTGGTCCCAGGAAGCACAGGGAAGATACAGAGAAAACCAAATAGAGTGCTGGTCCCCCAAAATGATAAGGGGTTTCCCTGGTGGCTCAGATGGTGAAGAATCTGCCTGCAATGCAGGAGATCCAGGTCCAGTGCCTGGGTCAAGACGATCCCTTGGAGAAGGGAATGGCTACCCACTCTAATATTCTCGCCTGGAGAATCCCATGGACAGAGGAGTCTGGCGGTCTACAGTCCATGGGGTCCCAAAGTGTTGGACATGACTGAGCAACTCACACTTTCACTTTCAAAATGACAAGTTGGAGTCCTAATCCCTGATATCTATAAATGTGACTTTATTTGAAAATGAGGTTTTTGCAATGAAGGGGTAAGGTCTTTACATGTAATTTCGTTGCAAGTTAAGGTGAGAACATACTGCTGTAAGATGGGCTCTTAATCCAATATGACTGGAGTCCTTATAAGGAGAAGAGATGCAGAGACAGGCAAAGACGGGAGGAGAATAACACATGAAGGCCGTCACGCAGAGGGACGCCTGTCACGTGAAGACAGAGGCAGAGATTACAATGATGCAGCTGCAAAAAGGAACTTCAGTCATATTGGATTAAGAGCCCATCTTCTTGAAGAATGGGGATTTCCCAGGTGGCACTAGCAGTAAAGAACCCGCCTGCCAATCCAAGAGACATAAGAGACACAGGTTCAATCCCTGGGTCAGGGGAGATCCTCTGGAGAAGGAAACGGTAACCCACTCCAGTATTCTTGCCTGGGAAATCTATGGACAAAGGAACCTGGTGGGTACAGCCCATGGGGTCACAAAGAGTCGGACATGGCTGAAGTGACTTAGTATGCACACACGTATTGCAGTGTGTTTTCATCTTGCAAGTAAATTACATGTAAAGACCTTATCCCTTCATTGCAAAGTCCCCATTTTCAGACAAAGTCACACTTATAGATAACAAGGATTAGAGCTTACATTATATACATATGTGCATATATGCATATATGTATACAGGCTTCCCAGGTGACGCCTGTGGTAAAAAAAAAAAAACAACCTGCATGCCAATGCTGGAGACGGAAGAGGCAAGGGTTAAATCCCTGGGTTGGGAAGATCCCCTGAAAGAGGACATGGCAAGCCACTCCAGTGGGTTCTTGCCTGAAGAAACCCACGGACAGAAGAGCCTGGCAGGCTACAGTTCATGGGGTCACAAAGAGTCAGACCTGACTAAAGTGACTTAGCACACTTGCACTCATATACATACATAAATAATGCTTTTTAGCCATTCAGCATCTTTGTATGCCCTTCCCCACTTCATGTAGCTTGGAGGAAAGAGGAACTCTGTTCCATTACAGATGCTGAAATGCCAGAGACCTGCCTTCCCAGCCTCCTTTGCAGCCAGGGGAACAGGCATCTGATGGGCGTTCTGTCCATTAGGTACCCATGGGAGCCAGTGGCAGAGTCTGAGACTATGTGGACACCATGCTGGGGAGGTTGGGGGCACCAGAGATACCCACACGTTCTAGAGGCTTCCAGAGTTGGGCTCAAGCAGCAACGGCCAGCTCATTCACTCTGGGATCACCAGCGCCCGCGGAGGTGTCAGTTCCCATAGACGTCTCAGGTGTCTCCCCAGGGGCAGCCCTGCTGAGTGATTCTGAACATTTTTACTGACTGCACAGCCTCCAAAACTAATTGTCTGACCCATACAGAGATCCTGTGAGCTGCTCATACCCTTCAGTGCATTTGTTTTGCCTTAATAAGCAGAATTGGCTTCAGCTGCTTGCCATCAAGCTCCATGACTGATGCCATTTCATGTACACAGCTCTTTCAGCTTTTGCTTGCAACCATTCTGGCTCTGGGATTCTGGTGGGGGAGGCTTTGGGAGTGGGCCAGCACTGATCCCCATGGGCAAGTGGCCCTGGTAAGCATTTATGTGCTTTTCTTCTTTATAACAACTCTATTGCATAGATAAGTTTATTGCTTGGTTTTTGAAATGAGGAAACTTGAGGCTCAGAGAAGGTTTGCAACTTGCCAGAAGCAGCAGAGCTCAAAAGGATGGAGGCAGGATGTGCTCTGGGTTGGTCTGACTCTAAATCCTAGGCTGTTCTGCCAGGAAACTCTCTTGGGAGGGAGGGGTCACTTCCTGCTTGGAGTCCTACCTGAAAATAATTCCCCTGCTGGTGCCTGGACATTTCCTGTGTAACACCATGAAATATCCTCCCAGAAACACATTTTAAATTACTTTGGACCCTGCATCATGCAGGTTAAATTTTAAGATCATCAGGGTTGGCTACATTGAGGACTCTTTCTAAAAGAAGCACAGTTGCTATGAAGAAAGCTCCTGTGTGGGACAAGAAATCCCATGAATGGAACATCTCTTAATCTGGGGTCTTGGAGAAGCAAATTACCCACCGACTCAACAGAGCAGCAACCTGGGCACTGACAGTCCATCCCATGGCCCTGATGGGTTTACTCCTGGGACAAGATCAGGGGAGGGCAGGTGCTAAGGATGCTGAACTTACAAGCTCCCATCAGGACTCAGAGGGCATTGAGCCTTTGGGGATTTTGGCAGCTGTGACAGAAGGGGGTGGTGGGGTGGGGGGTGGGTATAGGAAGCTCAGACCAGGGTAGTGGCCCCAGGGACTCAGGACAGTTCTGGAACTTTCACTTGGGAGTTGGACTTGTCAGCCCTGTTCCTGGAGCGCCCAGCATGAAGCTCTTCGATGAGAGGTCTGTGGGGAAATGGGGGCCTGTGCCAGGCGCCACAGTTGGTGTGGCAGAAGAGGGACCCTGAGAGGAAGAAGGCTGGCATACTGAGACGCTAAAGGCACTGGTGAAGAAGGGGGGCCCTGGGCGAGTGGAGGTGTCGCTCAGTCGTCCAGTCATGTCAAACTCTTTGTGACCCCAGGGACTGCAGCACCTACAGCCTCTCTGTCCCTCGCCGCTTCCCAAAGTTTGCCCACGTTCATGTCCACTGCATCGGTGATACCACCCCGCCATCTCATCCTCTGACGCCCTCTTCTCCTTCTGCCCTCAGTCTTTTCCAGCAGCAGGGACTTCTCCAACGAGTCAGTTGTTCACATCAGATAACCAAAATCCTGGAGTTTCAGCTTCAGCATTGGAGGTAGGGGGTCTGAAAAGTCAGATGCTGTGGAGAAGAGTGGGACTTAGCGGCCTGAAGACCTGTATTCCCTTGGGGGGCAGCCCATTTCCTGGGCCAGTTGAAGGCAGGCTGTTCTGAGTGGTGGAGAAGGCGATGGCACCCCACTCCAGTACTCTTGCCTGGAAAATCCCATGGACGGAGGAGCCTGGTGGGCTGCCGTCTATGGGGTCGCAGAGTCGGACACTACTGAAGCAACTTAGCAGCAGCAGCAGCAGAAGTTCTAAGTGGGGAGAGCTCTGGATAGATCCGAGGCAGATGGCCTTTGCTCCTGCCCTGTCACCCACTACTGGCGAGACCAGGAACTGCCAGCACCCATTCCTGGCTCCTCCCTCCCTCTAACCCGGAACGTGGAGAAGACTGACCCCAAGTGACACCCTGAGTTTCTTAATCTGGGGCAAACACCCTGCATCTCCTAGTGTTAACACTGTCAACAAAGCGATTTCCTCGCCCTCCCTAGTGCCCACCTTCCTGAAACAGCTCAGTCCCTTCCTCCTGAATGGGATACTGAGAGGCTACTTCTTACAAGACAGATGCCACAGTGCCCATTTCCGAGCTCACGTGAGCTAACAGCTAGCGGAAAGTGAGACCCCAGCCTTTCTCCCTCTACCCGTTATCTTGTGTGATGTTACAGACCTGTGAACCTCGGCATAAGGGAACTTTTTTTATTATTCCACATGCTCCAGCTCCCACCCACTTTTGAGAGGTGGGAAGCCAATGTCTTTCCCAGTCCCCTAAACCCCTGTAGGGATTCTTCACAGAGGTGACACCTGTGTTTTCTGTCAATCACGAACCCCCTAGAGACCCACCCCAGGAGCCTGTAACTCCACCTCCTCTCTCTGGGCCGCCCGTGGCTCCGCCCCCTCCCTCTGGGACGCCCGTGGCTCCGCCCCCTCTCTCTGGGACGCCCGTGGCTCCGCCCCCTCCCTCTGGGATGCCTGCGGCTCCGCCCCTCTCTGAGACAGCTCAGGCTCTCCTGGGCCAAGCTGTTTGTGCTTGCAGAGGGCCCAGCGGTCAGCATCAAGTAGTGTACCAATGCTGCGCCCTCCTTTGGAGTGAAGACCACACGAGGGGCCCTTTAGTCTCTAGGACCTCTCCTCCTGATGTCATTTCCTATCTGAGTTCTTTTCTCCCGGTTCTTCCTTCAAGGCGCCCCTTCTCCCTTCTCCTAATCTGCTGAGTGTTCATAGCAATTGGCCCAAGGTCCAGCTCTGGCTCAGGGGAACTGACAGCTTTGAGGAAATGGAGAAAGGAGAGCGGGTAAAAAGATGGCGGTGAGGGGCACCCTACCTCTCCTGCTTCTTCCCTGCAGAGACCAGAGACTCCTGGACAGAGGAGGAGAGCATCCTTGTCAGTGGTTTGTGGGCCCCTCGTACCCAGTGCTGAGTGGCCGTCGCACAGGCATGATGGTGGCCTTGTGGAGTCCCAGGCCTCTGCTTCTATGTCTTTAAAATGGGCACAAGAATTATATAATAAAAATGAATATAAGATTTATCATAAAATCACATGGTTTTTATATAAATACATATCATACACATATGTATCATACGCCTATTATAGGATTTGGCGTTGCCCAGTTGCAGGACCTGATTCAACCGTCTCTCGGAGCTGTTGCTTCTCCATCTGGTGCCACAGCCTGAAGTCAGCCATGGAGAAGGGAAGGTGGATGTGAGGTGGAGAAGGTCTGAGAAAACAGGATGAGCAGACCTACAGGATGGGCTAGAACGAGCTTAGGTGATGGGGGTGGCCTCTGATGCCCTTCATCACAGAGCTAAACACCCCCCGGGCCAGGGAGTTGCAGAGGCTGAATGAAGGAGTCATGGCAGCCCCTGCCAGCCAGGTGAGCCCACAGGTGAGCGGTGACGTCTGCAAGCTGCCAGGTGCCTTGTGCTCCAGTCTCCCAGGGGATGGGAATACAGCTGCTTCTTCACTTCTGCCTTCATTATCTCATGCCAAGCATCTCCTGCCACCGGCCCACACTAACCTGGACCTATGTAGGGAAGGGAATTCCGTACCCTCGGAGACCTCAGGTCACCTGGAACACCGAAGCACTGTTCTGGTGGACAAGAGTGACCAGAAGGGGCCACAGGGACACTCTGCCCCAGCACGGAGCCCAGCTCTCCAGTTTAGATATCCTTTCTTCAAGATAGGTTTTCTGTAGACATAATGAAACTGAAAGTGAAAGTGTTAGTCGCTCAGGCATGTCCAACTCTTGGCAACCCCATGGCCTGCATCCTCTGTCTATGGAATTCTCCAGGCCAGGATACTGGAGTGGGTAGACCTTCCCTTCTCCAGGAAATCTTTCCAAGGACTGAACCTGGGTCTCCGGCATTGCAGGCAGATTCTTTACCATCTGAGTCACCAGGGAAGCCCATAATGAACCTACCCCAAGCCTAAAACCAGACTGAGGCCACACTGGGGCCCCACAGTTCTCCCTAACTTCTAATCGTGGGCATCTGGGATTGGGGACTTGGAGCCCAGCCTCCTCCCGGAGGTCCCTGGCTCCCTACATGCCTCCTCTCTGGGAGGCTTAAGGTTCATGCCCAGCTGGGTGCCAGCCTGCTCTATATTTGCATGTCTAAGGGAGACTGCAGAGGAGACTCTTCAGGTAAACACAGTCAGCAGATGAACCTTCCAGAGGCTGTGCTACCTACGATGTTACAATTCGGGAAGGAATAGTTATGTGAGGGTAAAGACAGAAAACCTATAAGGAAAGATGCTAATGCATCACTAGGCGTTCCCTCCGAGAGATGGCATTATGGATGATTCTTCGGCCCTCCTGGGTCTGTTTTTCCCTATATTGAATTTCAATGAGCACATATGACTTTTATAATAAAACAGAACAAATCTACCGTAGTCAGGTTTTCCCTCCTTTGTCCACACAGCAGATGCACTTAGGTAGCAGGTGCAACAGCCAGGAGAGCTCGGGGCAGAGCTGAGCCACACGCAAGCTGCCTGCCTGGCACTGAAGAAACAGAAACGTTCTGTGGCCAAGAAAGGCCACTTCTTAGCCATTCCGACACCAAGGGCGTACCTGGGGCATGAAACTAACCAGGTTCAGGCATCTATCTCTGCTGTCCTCAACGGTTTGCCATTGTCAGCAGAAGTCACAGGGCAGGGAGTCCCTCTCTCCTCACCCCCTGTTAAAATCAAAACACCCCAAGTGGACTTTCCTGGTGGCACAGTGGATAAGAATGTCCCCCGCGTGCGGGGGCCATGGGTTTGATCCCTGGTCTGGGAAGATTCCACGTGCCGCGGGGCAGCTAAGCCTGTGCACCCCAACTACTGAGCCTGTGCTCGAGAGCCCATGAGCCGGAACTACTGAAGCCTGCCCACTCCAGAGCCTGTGCTCCACGAGAGAAGCCACCGCAGTGAGCAGCCCACACACAGCATGAAGGGTAGCTCCCAGCTCACTGCAACTAGAGGAAGCCGAGCGGCAGTGAAGGCCCAGTGCAGCTAAAAAGAGAGTTTTTTTAAAAAACATCCAGGTGTGTGTGATCAACTCCTTGGCTCTTTCAAGGATGGCAGGAGTCCTAGCCCAACAGAAAGATTGTTTCCAAGGAATGAAAGCTGAAGAGAGAGCCTTGCAGATAGCGATGGGCTTGCCCAAGGAGACAGATACCAGCCAAGAGCATCACAGGTTTGCTCCAGCTTCTCTCCTGGTCAGTCTAACTCCAAATCACCACCTGGGAGAGCAGTGGTGGACCACCTCACTGCATGGATGCAAAGCCACATGCGGCTGGGCACCTGTTGGTCAGAGGCCAGACTTGGTTTTCCTATAGCTCAGAGCGGGTGCTCAATTCTAAGGGCCAGAGGAGCAGAAGGTACCCATGAAAGCTGATAACTTTTAGTTACCTTCTGATTGATACTCTTTTAAAAAATTGTTTCATTTATTTTAATTTTTGGCTGCTCTGGGTCTTCATTGCTGGGCACGGGGTTTCTCTAGTTGTGGCAAGCAAGAGTTACTCTCTAGTTGCGGTGCAGGGGCTTCTCATTGAGGTGGCTTTTCTTGTTAGAGGGCATGGAGCTCCAGGGCATGTGGGCTGCAGTCATTGCAACATGTGGGCTCGGTAGTTGGGGCTCTCGGGCTCAGCTGCCCTGAGGCATGTGGGATCTTTCCGGACCAGGGATTGAACCCTTGTCCCCTGCACTGGTAGGCAGACTGTTTACCACTCAGTCACCAGGGAAATCCTGATATTCTTCACGTATGTGTTCACATTTATTTGTTGAGTGCAGGGAAGGAACCAACACTTCCTACATGGTGTGCAAAATAAAAACACCACTGCATGTGACTTTGCACCCCCAGGCTCTGCCTTGGAGGCAAGAAGAAGCTGCTCACTTCTCTCCAACTCCCGAACCCAAGTGTACATTTTACCAGTCAGGTTTATTTTCTGGGATGCCGTTGTGCCCTTTAGATGGGTGACCTGGGCCGCTGTCAGCCAACGTGCCCTTCAATCAGCTCTTCCCACTCTGTGGCCCGGAAGCAGCACCCACATCCCACCACCAAGCCTCCGGGCCACGCACACTCCTGCACAGACTACAGGGTCCCATTTATCTTTTTAGTACCTTATTTATTTATTTGGCTGCATCCGGTGTTAGTAGCAGCATGCAGGATCTTCAATCTTCACTGCAGGATATGGGATCTGTTTCCCCAACCAGGGATCGAACCCAGCCCCCCTGCATTGGAAGTGCAGAGTCTTGGCCCCTGAACCACTGGGGAAGTTCCTCCAAGACCCCATTTAAATGCCACCTTCCCCACGCACCCGCCCCACGCCCCAGCTGCTCTAGTCTCCTCCCTGATGCCCTAGATCCTCGGTGCTCCTCTCCTGACATCACAGCTCCTCCATGGCCCCTTCCCTGATACTCCAGCTAGCTCCTCTTCCACCCTGACTTTCACGAATTTTATTGTTTTGGTCTCTCCCTTCCCCTGACCTTCAGAGGCCATCTGTCTCCTCTCAGCTCTTGCCCTCTGACCCCTGGCACTGTGCCTGGCACTGTAAGTACCCTACAAACTCTGGTTGAAAAAGAAATTGCTGATCAATGTCTGAAATTAATCCAACTCAAGCTTTTCTCGGCAGTCATCTGTAAATTGATTCAAGGTGCCCAGCTGGGGAGGTGGCAGGTGTGCAGAGGAAATCAAGGAATTCAGCCTCTCTCCTTCCTCTAAAATCCTGCCAGACTCTGATTCTTCTGTTTTTTTCTTCACACGTGTGCATACTGTGGGGTAGCAGATTTCCCGAACCTGGATAAATATGCATTTGCTTGTGAACATCAATGTTGTGAGCACAGTAAATCATTAGAAACAAGAGACACCTCTCACGCTGGAAGGCAGGAGCTGCTTCCGCCAGCTCTATCGGAAAGGCATCGACACCAATAATGCCACTCGTCAGAGCCCCTGGGGAAATCGAAGCTTTTCCTATTGAGGAGACTGTTTAATGGATGTACTTGCATGCACAGGATGAGGGCTGTGACGGATGCAGACTGGAGAGACCTAAAGACACTGTGGGTCACACAGCGGTGTCAGAGCAGACAGGCACCCAAGCGTGGAGAAGACCAGCCCCGCTGAGGTCAGAAGTACGGGCAGCAGCACACGCCCCACCCTCCCAGCAACCCCCAAGCCCGCCGTTCTCTGTGTGCTGCAAAAGACCAGAAGCCTAATCCGCTTTCTAGTCGTGCTGGGCGCCTCTAAGCAGAACAGACAGACGGTGCAGAGCTAAGGGGAACATCCTGGCCTCAAGGCTTGCTTTCTGTGGTGCCTGGCTCAGCATTCCCTGCCTCTCTCACAGTAGGTACTCAATAAAGTTGGCTGAATTGTGGATTCTAAACTTCCAGTGTTGGCAGTGGGTCAGTCACAGAACACATAATCACAACCGCACGGTCTGATTCAGTCCCAGGAAAACTAGTGTGTCAGCAGCTGCCATGGATGAAACCATCCATTACTCAGGGAGTGGACGATGCCTGTCCGCATCTCATCACTGACCCAAACTTCTGGGTCTGATCATCGAAATGATATTCCAACGGATCTCAACCCAACCCAGAGGTATCTGGAAGACTGTTATAAAGATGCAGGCGGTGGACCCACTCAGACTGGGCGGAGGTGCTGTGAAGGCTTCTCTCACATTTCTCCAGGGAGCTCCAAAGACAGAGGACCACTGAGTTCCCAGAAGGGCCAGGGGACACTGCCCCACCTCTGCCACCGGAACCCTCTGAAGTTACTGCCGGACTCTTCACAGAAACTCTTTTCAGAATCTCAGCTTCCTCATCTGTAAAACAGATATAATAAAACCCTGTGCCCTATACCCTGAGAAAACCGTAACTGAAAAAGACACATGTCCCCCTGTGTTTATTGCAGCTCTATTTACAATAGCTAGGACATGGAAGCAACCTAGATGTCCATTGACAGATGAATGGACAAAGAAGATGTACATATACACAATGGAATATTACTGGGCCATATAAAGGAACACATTTGAGTCAGTGCTAATGAGGTGGATGAACGAGAGCCTATTATACAGAGTGAAGTGAGTCAGGAAGAGAAAAACAAATTTTGTATATCAACGCATATACATGGAATCTAGAAAGACAGTACTGATGGATCTATTTGCAGGGCAGCAACGGAGACCCAGATACAGAGAACAGACTGTTGACCTGAGCGGGGGCGGGAGGGAGTGAGATGAACGGAGAGTGTGCCACGGAAACATACATATTACCATATGCAAAATAGATAGCCAGTGGGAATTTGCTGTATGACTCAGGGGACGCAAACTGGGGCTCTGTGACCACCTAGAGGGGCAGCATGGGGTGGCAGGGAGGTTCAAGAGGGAGGGGACAGATGTATACCTATGGCTGATTCATGTTGATTGCAAAGCAATTAAATTGCTTCAGTTAAAAATAATTTTTTCAAAAAAACCCTGTGCCCCTCTGATTACATAGGCACCCATCTGCAGACCTTATAAAGCAGCTGCCTGCTAGAGTATCCTTTTATTTACATAATAAGCATGGCTTTGCTCCACGACACTCAAATTTGAGAACCATCTTATTTGATAATTTTTCTGCATAAAATTAAACCTAGCTGAGGCTCATGACAAACCCCGACCTGGCCACCTGGCGTGCCCAGCCCAGGACTGACCTGGCTGAGTGCCACAGTGTTGACTCAGGCACATCCCACGCACGGCTGATCCCAGCCAACTCCTGGAACTTGCAGCAAGCCCCCTCAAGCCAGCCCGTGGTATCACCAGCCATCACCCTGAGACCCTGCGATCCTGATAAGGGACGGACCGAGCTTAAGGTCTTTCAGCTTTGAAAAACCTACCTTATTTTTCCTCTTTTGAACTTCACCCCCCAGCACCTGGTCTCTGGGCTAGATTGTACTCCTCACTTGGGAGTAAAACATTGCCTCTCAACATTCAAATTTAGGAGGCTCAGGGCTTTCCCCAGCACCTCACTCACCAGGGTTAATCAGACCAGAAATAGTAACACTGGGCCCTCCCTCTGCCCCCACCAAAGATTCAGCTGTGAATGCACCCAGGCCGCAGCAGAGAGGCCCTGTATTAGTCAGCTCTGGGTCACTCCCACTGCACCTTTGCTATGTTGACCATGAGCTTGGCCACAGGGCCTCGAGCTACTGTGCCTGGTGTCACAGACCCCGGCGCCCAGCCCCGTGCCCACCCTCAACATTCATGCAGTCACTCTCCCAGCGGACTCCCGAGAGTCTTCCCGAGCACCGCGATTCTGCTCAACCCTGAGCACAGGACCCAGCTAAGCCTTCCCAGCCTCCAGACCCACAGAAATTGTCAGATAATCAATGCATGTGTTTTAATCTGCCAAATTTGTTAACAAATCCGGTAATCTGTCACATGGCAATAGAAAACAAATTCAATTTCTTTCCTGTTTCATCATGTTGAGTGGAAGATGTCAGGTAGTATATGAGCGTCTGGGTGTAAAAGGGAGCCACACAAACCAGGACACTCTGCTCTGATTCCCAACCCCAGAAGCCGGAAGTCCAAAAGACCTGGATTCAGGTTCAGCTCCTGCTACTAGCCAGTTGCATGTCCCTGCGCAAGTGTCAGCTGCCTGGTGCCTGCTTCTAGCGCTGAAATCCAGAGTCTGTAATTTCAAGAGTAAGATCTTTAGAGTTAAGGAGGTCACATTTACTTCCAGATTCTCTCTTAAATTCTATCCTCCCCGTGATCCTTCATTCGAAACTGGGAAGTGGGTGGGCGGAACAGACACAGAAGTCAGCTTCCCCAGACACTCTGGAATGAAAAACCTTTCAGACTTCAAGGGACAGCCTAAGAAACAGCAGCTCGCTTTTCAATCCAAGTTGCGCATTGCTCTGGGAACAGTCTGCTCGGGAAGCAAACCTTCCCCGTTTTTTTTTACCTGTCTGAGCACATTCTTCTGCGCCTGGAGAACAATGGAACGGCAGCTCTGCTTTCACTCCGCTTCACTCGATCAAGGAGTAATCCACACGGGACTTCACTGAGCCCCTGGCTTCCGTGCCGGGGTCTGCCCAGGAGCTTGAGAAGCCTGTGGCAGGGGCGTCCCCAGGCCTCCCTCCCCAGTGACCCCCATCAGCAACAGGGCGGGGGGAGGGAGGCTGGGGTTTAGGGTGTACCTGGGCGGTCAGGGAGCACCAAAGACCAAGTGCTCTCCTGACCACCTGAGCCAGGAGCCCCAGCCACTGTCTGTCCATCACTGCCTCCTCCCTGGCCTCTGAACCACCATACCACGGACCCAAGAGTAGGGCAGGGGGTCACCCAGGACCCCCTTGCTCAGGACGCCTCGGGCCTGTCTGATCGACTCACTGCCTCTAGTGGGACTACAATGCCCTGTCCAGGCCCCTGCTCACACCCTGCGTGGCCTCACCTTTGGGATCCATTAACCCCACTCCTAACAAGTCCTGAATGAGTGCCCTCAGCACAGACAGGGGGCACAAAGTGACCCCGACTGAGCCACCAGATGCCCACCAAGAGTCACTGAAACCACCTTTAAGCAAACAGGTCGGTGCCATCCCAGGAACAGCAAACACGCCCGGAAGGGTCTAGAGATGAATCTCAGCGCCATCACTGCCACATGGACCACAGAAATGGGCTGTGTGCGTGGGCAGGCATCCCGGAAGAGAAGAGGGCCCCTTTCCCCGGAAGCCGCCCCCTCCCCCCGGGCCTGTCTTCATGCTGTCCACCAGCACTTACAGGAGAGTCTCCCTCACCTCCCCCTCCCAGAGCCCTGGGCAGCCCTGACGTGCGTTCCACGTGCAGTGAGGCCACTTGGAGTGGTATTAAGAGGTTATAGGGGCTGTGGCTCCAACCCGGCTGCACACTGAAATTGACATCACTTTCCCAGCCTCCAATCCACCCCCAGAAGCCAGAACCACGGGGCACAGCCAGGCCCCCACATGGTGTGACCTTGAGGAAGTCATCAGCCTGGTGGAGCCTCAGTTTTCTCACCTGTGAAGTGGGGATAATACGGCACCATCCTACTATGAGACAAATGACAGAACTATAGCTTCCCACCCTCTCTCCCAGCAGAGCATACGGAGAACATGGAAATATTTGCAGAGCCCGCTGAGTAGAGGAACAAGTGGGATTTCTCCTGCCCTGAGCCCCAGCAGCCATCCCAGAGCCATAGGGGGCACCACCTCCCAGACAGCAGGCGGAGGGCCAGCGTGCCAAAGGCCTGATCCCTAACAAGCACCAGCAGAGGTATGATGAGTGCAACCCCCCCACCCAGTGCAGGAGGGAGGTCTGGGACAGGGCTGGCACATCCCCATTTTTAACAGCACCTCCCACGGTTCTGGGGCGGCCAGTGCGCAGGACCAGGCTTGGACTTTCAGCTCTAGCTATTCGGAAATGGCAGCTCTCCCCCAGCAAGGTCACTCACCCCCCACTTACCCATCCCACCCTTTTCCTGCAGCCCACCCACTGCTAGGGTCCTCCCCACCTAATTAGCAGGCAAGTCCCGTTCAGGGGGAACTGAATGGGTCCCTTCTGCAGCCGGGCATCCCGCACAGTGTCCCTTTGTAGCCGGCCAGCCTCCTGACCAGGCCAAACTGGGTCCTCAGCTGTTTACCCTCCATGCCATTTCGAGTTGGCCTCCTGGCTCCCACCTTCAAAGCTGTGACGGGGCGGTGTGGGGCCTCCTGTGGGGCCGTGCTTTCCTCTGGAAAAGTGGCTAGCCACGGGCGGGGTCTGGTGTCGCAGACGGGCCCTGGACTGGCTGCTTGTGGGGGGGCGTGATGACCCAGATGCGCTCTGGAGGTGAGAAGCGCAAACAGCTCAGGCCTGGGAGACAGAGTTCTGGCCAGTGGGGCCGGGCACAGCTCCTGCCGCCCCAATGCTCCCCATACCCCATCTGCCCTCCCCCCAAAGATGCAGAGCCCCACTCCTTGAGATGGACCTTCCTCCAGACCTCAGAAGAAAGCCCTGGTTATACTAAATGGCAAACAGGCAGAGCCTTTGCAGAGGGCCAGGCCCCAGTGGGGGACAGGGAGGGGCATGGGAGCCAGGGGTGGACACTGCCACTCCTGACCCCCGACCTCTAGAACAGGCTGAACTCAGGCCCACCAAGACAGCCCCAGACGCTCAGCTGGAGGCCTCAGGATCACTGTTGTCGTGAATGGGGTCTGGAACTTCAGCTCCCCAAGCGTGGACGGGGCTGTCTGGGCACCAGGCCCCATGGGGTGAAGCCTCACCTCCCACCTGAGGAGTCCACGAGCCGTCTCCTGGGAATGGGTCTGAGTACTCCCAGTTTTGCAGGACTGCTATAGGGATGAAGGAACTCAAGCACGAACGGGCCCTCAACCGGGAAGGAAAGATGCGATTGTTAAAACTATTCACTCGTCAAAGTTAAGACCCGTGGGGAGAGGCAGGCACCAGGCAAGTGACCCCAGGTCAGAACCCAGACCTTAGGCAAGTGAACTCTGGTTAGGACCTGACCCCCCAGGCTATCCAAGTCCAGGAGTATCCTCACATCCTAGGAGCAATGACACCTTCTAAGGGAAACGTCAGCTCAGGGTCCTGCCCAAACAAAACCACTAAAATCCCTCCCTCTCCTCATAGCCTCCCAGGTTAGCGAGCCTGGGATGGATCCCGCCCGCACCCCACTACCTTGGCACTCCCCTTCCCAGTACCAGTGGGGTCCACAACCAAACCCCAGGACACGTGTCCCCAGGAGGGTCCAAGGAACCTTGTGCCAGCCAGACCTACAGCACTTATCTGTCGGAGGAGAGCCCAGGGTGCCTGGACATTTATCAAGTCTCAGGTTATCCCAGCACCCTTCAGAGTTTGCAAATTCCCAGAGAAGGTCGAGGTGGGTGGTGGGGGAGGCGGGCACAGAACCAAGGACCTAACACTGCCCTCACCAGCAGCTGGCTTCCAGTTTCTAAATGAGGAAACTACAACTTGCAGAGATTTCCACGCTGAACTGGTTATAGAGCTGATGACTAGCCTTGAAGGACTCAGAAGCCAAGGGGGTGGGCAGTGGGCAGCACTTGGCCACAGCCAGGAGTGGGGAGGAAAATCGTCCCTCCCTGATCCCCTCACCACCACCCCCCAGGGAGACCACAGTTAAGGCCCGTTCTGGGCCCAGGCACTGACCTTGCCCCTTGGCACTCGCACACCTAGGGCTGCCCGATCCCCTTGGTGGGCAGGACTGTCGTAATCTCAGCGACCAGGTGCCAGTTATCCTCACTCATTGCACACCTAGCCACCCCCCACCCCCCGCCCGACCACCAAGGCAACTATTAGTAACCCCATTGAACAGTGAGGCCCGGCAAAGCCAAAGGACCCGCCTTCCCTCCCGCTTCTCCCCCTCCTTGCACTCCCCCGACTCCAGCCCAACGCCCCTGTCGTTGCAGGACCTCAGGCTCCAAGTCCCTCCAACCGCAGCCGTCCAAGGAGCTTTCAGGACGGTCCGGGAGGCCCTTCCCATGGAGTCGCAGCGCTCCCTGCCGGGGACGCACAAGCTCCCCTCATCGGTCCTGTTGGCCACGATGCTCTTCAGAGCTCCCCATCCCAGGCACCGGGGTGATTCTCCCTGCACTGAACTGAAGGCGGCTCCAGAAGGGTGCAAGCGATTCACAGAGACGCCCGGGGAGGCGAGAGAGGTCGGAACCGGAGCCCCCACGCAGCAGCGCCCCTCTCTGCAGGGAGTGGCCGTGGGAGATTTGTGTCTACGCTTACAATTTTCCTACAAGGCGCACAGTTAATAAAAATGAAACAACTTTTACCAAAGTTCACTGCATTCGGCGCGCGGTTGAGAGGCTCCGGGCCCAGCCGCGGCCTCCGGGCCTTCTGCACGGCCCGTCCGCTCCCGGCTCTGCAGCGCGAGGTCCCTTGACCACCCGCCTCTCCAGGCGCAAGCCGAGCTCCGGCCTGCGTAACTCCCCCATCCCACCAGGCTACTGCGCACGCGCGGGCCTGCTCGGAGAGCGGACCCTGGAACCAAAGCCTTGCGGACAGCGCCCCCTGCCGTCCCCAGGAGCCCTGTGCCCAGGAGCGGATCCCGCCAAACCCGACCCCTTAGGGTGAGATGACCCGGGAATGCTGGATCTTGGAGGTGAGGGGACACCTCTCCAAAGCCCTTGCCTCCACCCAGAGCCCGAAGTCCCCTCTCTGCGCCCCAGGAACTGACTTTGGGGGAAACTAAGTGACTGTTGTCGTTGTTGTTCAGTCACTAAGTCATGTCTGACTCTGTGAGACCCCACTGGACAGCTGAAGCTGAAACTCCAATCCTTTGGCCACCACTCATTTGAAAAGACCCTGATGCTGGGAAAGATTGAAGGCGGGAGGAGAAAGGGGTGACAGAGGATGAGATGGTTGGATGGCATCACCGACTCAGTGGACATGAGTTTGAGTAAACTACAGGAGTTGGTGATGGACAGGGAAGCCTGGCATGCTGCAGTCCATGGGGTCACAAAGAGTCGGACACAACCGAGCGACTGAACTGAACTGAAGTGACTGTTGTTGTCGTTCAGTCACTAAGTCGTATCCGACTCTTTGAGGCCCCATGGACTGTGCTATGCCAGGCTTCCCTGTCTTTCACTATCTCACAGAGTTTGCTGATTCATGTCCATTCAGCCGGTGATGCCATCCTAACCATCTCATCTTCTGCCACCCTCTTCTCATTGTGCCTTCAGTCTTTCCCAGCATCAGAGTCTTTCTCACGAGCCAGCTCTTCGCATCAGGTGGCCAAAGTGTTGGAGTTTCAGCTTCAGCATCAGTCCTTCCAATGAATATTCAGGACTGATCTCCTTTAGGATGGACTGGTTGGATCCATCCTTTAGGCCCTTAGAAACCCCTAAATCAAAGTGCTTTGTGATAAAAAGACAGAAGAGACTGGCAGAACTTACTAGCATCCTTCACTTCCCACTGCAGAGGGGAAGATGTACCCCGATGGTCTGGAGGGAAAGCCACCAAGGCCAGCCACGGCCCATTTATTCAGGAGCCAGAGTCATAAACAGTCCTACTGAACAGGAGGCTTTGAGCCAGGTTCTGCCTTACTCCCATTCATCTTTAGCTGCCATCTGCTCTGCACTTAAGTATTGTGATACAAATTATAAAAACCATATCAGCTCTGATATTTCATTAACGATTTGAGGGACTAGACCAAGGCATGGGGGAGAAATCTCATTTCCAAGGTAATCAAAATAAAGGCTGGGAGCTAATAAAACTCCTCTGAACCATTAAACATGCACTAAACAGTAGAGTAAGGCCTGCAATGTATTTTAAAGGGTTTTTCCTAAAGGGACTAAGCTGCTTTTGTGTACCTATTTTTATTTAAATGGCTCCTGCTAGGATTTTTAAGAATCCATCCCCCAAGTTAGAAACTAATTGAAATGCTTTTCCATACACCTGGGGCCTCTCAGCCATTCTCCAGAGCCAATTGGAGGAGCTGGCCCGTCTCCCCAGCCACGGTGGCACCTGGACTATCTCCTGCCTCCCTGCAGAAGTCTGGTCCAGTCCACCCAGGACTCCAGGGCTCCGCCTCTTACTATCCAATGACCCAAGGCCAGTTTGTCTCTCTAAGCCTTGGTTTTCTCATCCGTAAAATAATGGGGGTGTTAGCACCTGTGATGAAACCTATCACATTTGGAATAGCACCTAGCACATACTGTCTAATAAATGTTATTTCTTGGAACCACTGCCTCTCCTCTCCACACGGTACATAATATTTTTCAAATAACTATACTTGTAACTTGTTATTTAGTCACTAAGTCGTGTCCAACTCTTTTGTGACCCCATGGCCTGTAGCCGGCCAGGCTCCTCTGTCGGTGGGATTTCCCAGGCAAGAATACTGGAGTGGGTTATCATTTTCTACTCCAGGGGATCTTCCCCACCCAAGGACTGAACCCCTGTACTTGTAGTAGGGAAGAACAAATCTGATCCCATACTGGATCTGTTTCTTTTACCTTAAACTGTATATTCTATTGCTTTTCCTGCAAGTTAAGAATGTTGTCTAGAGCCTGAGATATACAGGATAGCTCAGTGTCAAGTCTCTGATCTTTAAAAGTCTAAACATCAGACTTTAGACAAAACTTTCCACTCATATAGAGATAAAAAGTTGTAGAAAAGAGAAGAACATGTGTCTTGTTGGGGCTTCACAGCAAGAGCAAAGGATTCCAATACCAAGAAGTTTGCAACAACAAACCACACTCCCTCCCTTTTTGGTATAGTTCAGTTCAGCTGCTCAGTCGTGTCTGACTCTTTGCAACCCTAGACTACAGCACGCCAGGCCTCTCTGTCCATCACCAACTCCCGGAGTTCACTCAAACTCATGTCCATCCCGTCGGTGATGCCATCCAACCATCTCATCCTCTGTCATCCCCTTCTCCTCCCACCTTCAATCTTTCCCAGCATCAGGGTCTTTTCCAATGAGTCAGTTCTTCGCATCAGGTGGCCAACGTATTGGAGTTTCAGCTTCAGCATCAGTCCTTCCAATGAATATTCAGGACTGATTTCCTTTAGGGTGGACTAGTTTAATCTCCTTGCTGTCCAAGGGACTCTCAAGAGTCTTCTCCAGCACCACAGTTCAAAAGCATCAGTTCTTTGGTGCTCAGCTTTCTTTATGGTCCAGCTCTCACATCCATACATGACTACCGGAAAAACCATAGCTAGTCAGATGGACTTCTGTCAGCAAAGTAATGTCTCTGCTTTTTAATATGCTGTCTAAGTTGGTCATAACTTTTCTTCCAAGGAGCAAGTGTCTTTTAATTTCATGGCTGCAGTCAGCATCTGCAGTGATTTTGGAGCCCAAGAAAATAAAGTCTGTCGTTCTTTCCATTGTTTCCCCATCTATTTGCCATGAAGTGATGGGACCAGATGCCATGATCTTTGTTTTTCAAATGTTGAATTTTAAGCCAGCCTTTTTACTTTCCTCTTTCACTTTCATCAAGAGGCTTTTCAGTTCCTCCCCCAAATTCTAGCTTCTTTTATACAAAAAGGGAAAGAGATGCAAGCTGCTTCTTTGGGACTCCAGTCCACCATCTTCTTGGTCTGCTGGCTTTCCAAATAAAGTCACCATTTCTGGCCCAACAACTCGTCTCTCATTTGTTGGCCTGCAATGCAGTGAGCAGTACAATCTTGGACTAAACATACTATAAAGCCCCATGAGGTCAAGGATCATGTTCGTCTTTTTCACCAGCAGACCCTAGTGTAGTCCCAGTGTCTGGCATGGTAAGTTGAATGACACTCTGCTTTACAATCAATAATCACTCATGCCTTCACATTCAATACCCATTTTGCAAAGGCTGCACACTAGACTCCACTGGGGAGCATTTAATAGACAGATGTCTAGGCCTTATCCCCAGAGATTGTGATGGAATTGATTTGAGGTGGGGCCTGAACATTGACATTAATTCTTAAGCACTCCAGGTGACCTCAATAGGCAGTCAGTGTGAGAAGCAGAGATCTAACCCTTCTAGTGGTCCCCGCACGGTGGTCCATTCCTGTTGGGAGGAGGCTGGGGTCTTTCAACTCCCCGGGCCTGAAACACACTGTAATCTCACCTTTGTAATTCTGCTTCATCCAGGGTAAATCAGACATCTTGTCCCAATCTCAGTTTGTGTGTGCAATGATTAATTTAGATGAAAGTGAAAGTGAAAGTCAACTATAGTCCACGGAATTCTCCAGACCAGAATACTAAAGTGGGTAGCCTTCCCCTTCTCCAGGGGATCTTCCCAACCCAGGGACTGAACCCAGGTCTCCCACATTGCTGGTGGATTCTTTACCAGTTGAGTCACAAGGAAGGCTCAAGAATACTGGAGTGGGTAGCCTAGCCCTTCTCCAGAGGATGTGCAGGCGGATTCTGAACTATCAGGGAAGTCCAAATTTAGATGAGGTGTCCTAAAAGGTCAGGATCCAAAGAACACTACATTGTTGGGGTTTGAGGCTGAATTATTTCCCCTTTGCCACACTCCTATGGTGAAGAACTAATCCCTAGAACCTCAGAATGTGACTGCATTCGGAGATCAAGTCTTTAAAGTGACAAGTTAAAATGAGGTCATTAGGGTGGACCTTAATCCAATATGAAAGTGAAAGTTAAAGTGTCAGTTGCCCAGTCTCATCTGACTCTTTGAGACCCCATGGACTGTGTAGCCCTCCAGGCTCCTCTTTCCATGGAATTCTCTGTGCAGGAACACTGGAGTGAGCAGCCATTCCCTCCTCCAGGGGATCTTCCCAACTAGGGATCTCCTGCATTGCAGGCAGATTCTTTAACCATCTGAGCCACCAGGGAAACCTTCATCAAACCATTAAGACCCTCAAAGAATTCAGCAGGAAGTTTGTTGTTTTGTTAAATTCATCCTGCCTTTAGGCTTTTTCCAATGGGTGAGAACTGCTGAATGCAGCTTACTCTTGATCATGATCTTATGCCTCAAGGCAGTATCAGCACCTCCATCTACTGGGAGCTTACAGGAGAGGCAGAATCTCACTGAATCAGAACCTGCAGTTAGGTGAGATTCCTAAATTCTCAGCCCTGAGGGCACACAGAGTCACCTGGGGACCTTTAAAGTTACTGAGGCCTCCGTGCAGCCCCAGAGATTCCAGCCTGGGGTAAGGCCTGAGAAACCCTGGTGCTTTTGATATGCACAAGAGGATCTGATTGGAAGCAAGGAAAGTGAAAGTGAAGTTGCTCAGTCGTGTCCAACTCTTCGGGCCCCATGGACTGTAACCCACTGGGCTCCTCTGTCCATGGGATTTTCCAGGGAAGAATACTGGAGTGGGTTGCCATTTCCTTCTCCAGGGGATCTTCCAGACCCAGGGATCAAACCCAGGTCTCCCGCATTCCGCATTGTAGGCAGACAATGAGCCACCGTCTGAGCCACCAGGGAAGTCCGATTGGAAGCAGCACCAACCTTAATAACCCCAGTCTTACAATCCCAACCAGGGTTGAGAACTAGCAGCCTCTGACTGGTTTAGGAGGACCCCTACTTCAGTTTGCTACCTGTCTTATACAGATTGCAGGGGGCCAGGCAGGTCCAAGCCAGAACCTCCCAGGCATACCAGTAAGTACTGCCATTGGTATGAGCAGACGCTCCTGTAACCCCCGGCTCAGATTTGATCTCTAACTTCCAAGCTGCTAAGAGGTGACTTGTTAGCTTCTTGGTGGGGAGTGAGGGGTACAGGGAGCGATGTGTCACTACTGATGACAAGCTGTTCCCTTTGACGCAGCAACTCACCCCTAAGGATCCACTCCACTGAGGCAACTCACACACAAGACACAGAGTGGTCACAACCAGTTTAAAGGGTGAAAAACTGGTCACATTATCACCATCGTGCTGTGTGCCTTAGATTTTTACACAGTGACGGCTAATGTATTAAATAAAACTATTAAAATTACATTCCACTTCGTTTTCTGCTACGGAATTCAAACATACCCATTTAAGATAAAATACTATCATCATAGAGTGTGAACATAAAATTCATGTTTTCTGATACAAAATTATAATATATCCACTTAAGATAAAATACTATGGTCATAGAGTGTGAAAATAAAAATTCATGTTTTATGGCAAGACAAGAAAAATTGAAGCAGATTTTCTCTGCCCTTTTGGCCTCCTCTCTCCCCTCTACTGTGCACTGCGTGTCTCAGTTTAGCCGCAACCAAACCTGCCCGTTGGCGAAAATACATGCTCAACAACACTTTCCAGCACCAATAAGACAGCTCCTTGAAGACAACATTCCTTCCTTTTTTTTGTTGTCATGCCACTCGGCTTACTGGAACCCATGCCCCCTGCAGTGCAAGGGCAGAGTCTTAAGTCGCTGGACCGCCAGGAAGTCCCACATTCCTTCTTAATCATGTAAGGGCCAAGATGACCCATGACCCATAACTCGCCTGATTGTGTAAGCTGTCCATAATGCGTCCGCAAGTCTCAAAAAACGTATACAAAACTGTGTTTTGACTTCTAATGGGAGGAACAGTTCTCGGGGCCTTCTGAGAGGCTGTTCCCGGGTTATAATTCTCAGTTTGGCTCAAATAAAATTTTCCATTTCTTTCTTAGATCAACTCAAAGAGAACAAGATAAACTTAAAACTACCGACATAAAAAAGCATCCAAAATACCCTGCACAGGTAAAAAAATAAATAACGTTGCACAATACCATGCATAGCAAGGATACTTTAATAAAAATGGCAAGTACTAGTGTACACATGGGAAAAGAGCAGTTATTTTGAAAGCAGATAAGGAGTACTGAAAGAAACTTTCTTTTTATAATTTCTCTTTTTCTAGAGATTACCACACAAACTGAAATGTTCTTAGAGAACACAAGAAACGAAGCAAATAAAAACATTCTCAGAGAGCTTAAAATGTGAGGTTAACTGATAACACGGCAGTAACCACACACTGGTCCCTAACATAGACATTTCAGACATGAGATTTATTTTAGAGATGCACTGAAAACAAACACTTTTTACAAATTATATGGAACACTTAAAACATAATCTAGGAATATTGGACATTAACGCTTAATTCAAAGTAATGACATTCACAGAATACGTCTTGGTGCCAGCCAATATGGAGCTGACTTGTGTCAGCTTAATCATTCACCTTGCTAAAATTCAATGATTATGATTCAACTTTATAAGGTTAAGCAAGTCTTCCAGGCAATACTAATATAACTTTCTCAAATACAAACATTTGTACCAGCAAGGAAATTATTAAAACGTATAAAAATTACGCTGAGGGGCTTGATTAACAGGCTGTCTATATAGAAAGGCACCTCAACTTACAAAGAGTACAAACACAAAGACACTTAATCGAATGTAAGATGCCAGGACATTCTCTTAGTTATGTTACATAGCAAACTGCATGTCTATAAAACTCATTCTGTTATATATGAACTGAAAAACACATATATATATATATTTTTTAAAAGCCTTTGACGTGGAGGAGTGAGATATGCCTGCATTAAGCACAGAAACTCAGAGCTTTAGGGGCTGCATGTCTCCAGCTGGCTCCCAGGCGCCACTGAAAACTGTCACCACCCTCAGAAAGACAGGATGGTCTTGTTAATGATCTCCACCGCCTCTAGAATCTCATCCTCCTTGATCACAAGCGGGGGCGCAAACCTGATGATGTCGCCATGGGTTGGCTTGGCCAGAAGTCCATTATCTCGTAGTCGCAGACACACCTTCCAAGCATCACAATCTAGTAAAGAGAAACCATCAAGTGTATGCTGATCAATGATAAGGAGCCTGCAGGGGTGGGGGCAGCCTGGCAAAAACAGAATTCCCAGTACCTACTCAAGAAAGGCAGCTCTGAGTTACAAGCTTGCTTTTGGCTCTCACTCTTAAAAAATGAAGTTACTTTTCAGCAATGGTTTGAATGGTATGATCAGATATGGTTTCTGCTGGGTTTTTGACCTAGCCAAAAAACATGCTAAGGCAGATGTAATTAATTATATGAGGAACCAATGCAAAAAGGAACTAAGGTATGATACAGATAACTAACAGGCAAAGAATAAGCAACATCAAACCCAGTGACCATTACACGTGTCTAAACTGGATTTGCTTCCTAAGCTGGTAGAACTAGACTCTCAGGATCCTCCAAACCCTGACTGCAACAGAAACACCAAAGGGGCCACGACCAGTGCCTGACCCTCGCTCTAGACCCGTCAAATCAGAGTCTGTGCAGTGAGGCTGCTGCTGCTGCTGCTGCTAAGTCGCTTCAGTCGTGTCCGACTCTGTGCGACCCCAAAGACAGCAGCCCACCAGCTTCCCGTCCCTGGGATTCTCCAGGCAAGAACACTGGGGTGGGTTGCCATTTCCTTCTCCAATGCATGAAAGTGAAAAGTGAAAGTGAAGTCGCTCAGTCGTGTCTGACTCTTCACGACCCCATGGACTGCAGCCTACCAGGCTCCTCCACCCATGGGATTTTCCAGGCAAGAGTACTGGAGTCGGGTGCCACTCCAGCAGTGAGGCTAGGCTTGGATTAATTTGTTAAAAAGCTCCCCAGGTGATTCTAAAATGCAGTCAAGGTAAAAACCATTGCTTTGAAAAGGAAGGGTTATGGCAAGAAAATCCAGCCAGGAACTCTTATGGGTTACAAATGATGTGTTAAACACCAAATGCTCAGTTAAGTGGCCGCCGGGGTTATTTTTATTACCAACATCACCATTATCATTCTTATTATTACTGCTGCTCCTACTTATCTCTACTGATCTGCAAAACCGAGGGAGGAAAGGAGAGCTGAGAGGAAACTGCAAAGTGCTCTGTGCTGTCTTCCTAACAGAAAACAAACTCAACTCTCCAAGTACTGTATAAATAACCTAGGGCGGAACAACAAACGACTTGAAGGAATACATAGGTGAAATTAGTCAAATGTGCCTTCTTGTAGGAAACAGCTATATTTCTAGGACCATTAACATAAATCAAGTAAGAAGAGTACTGCATGCGTATGTGCTAAGTTGCCTCAGTCGTGTGCCGACTCTTTGCAGCACCATAGACTGTAGCCTGCCAGGCTCCTCTGTCCATGGAATTCTCCAAGAAAGAATACTGGAGTGGGTTGCCACGCCCTCCTCCAGAGGACCTTCCCGACCCAGGGTCGAATCCGCGTCTCTTGTGTCTCCTGCGCTGGCAGACCCGCTCTTTACCACTAGCGCTACTTGGAAAGCCCAGGAGGAGTATTAGGCAGACCCAACAACTTGGCCGATAGGAGGCCAGTCAAGAGTTTCAAACAGAGGAAAAAATACCATATGCATTTTGAGCTTTTCCTATAAGAATAGTACCTTGTAAAATATTTTGTCTCCATACCTTTGGTTTCTCTGATAACAATAGCATTTAGTAATCCTTTTCCTCTTACAGTCGTTACAACATCAGAAGGCAGCTTCATGAGTTCATTTCTCAGGATGATGCCCATTTTCTCTGCATTTTCAGCAAGGTTCTCTTCTTCCAAAACCTATGTTTCAAGAGAAATTACACATATATTAAAGACTGTCTGTTTTTTAATGTTGTTCTTTGGAGGGGAATGTGAACTACAAGCAAAAGAAGAAGAGGATCAGATACAGACCAGAGTAACTTAACTTTCACTTCTATTTTTCAAAGCCTATACCAGTTTGATTTCTCATCACGTAACAGACACTCACTCAGACAGAGCCTTGCTTTATTCAAAAACCCATCATTAATCTGATTCTGTGGCAAAATGAGGATTAAATTTGTTTAATGCAACTGATAAATTTTCTTCTTAGGTAAATAAATCACTGGCCTGAACACATTTTTTAACTGCAATAGAATTTCCTTTGGCTTCTTTTTCCTCCTAAAAAGTCCATCCTCAGAGATTACATAATAATTTTATGCCTTTTGTAGGCACTTGAGTAAGTCTGAAAGTGTTCAAATCCCCACTTTTTAACAACAATAATAAGAAACCACGTGGGCTAAGCCAGAGGCTTCACAGGCCAGCCTGGCCACAGAGGGAGAGCTCTAGGTGGACAGGCCAGGACCTACAGGCCCAAAGCCCTGGGAAACTGCAAACTTGGGAAGCCCACGCAATCCTTCTCTATACTTCGTGTTCTGTAATACACTGCAATCTTGTAACATTTCTTATTACACCAATGAGCCTAGACTTAAAAGTCACGTCAGCACCACCTCCAGGATACTGGCTACCATATAGTTCAGTTCAGTCGCTCAGTCATGTCTGACTCTTTGCAACCCCGTGGACTGCAGCATGCCTCCCTGTCCATCACCAACTCTCGGAGTTCACTCAAACCCATGTTCATTGAGTCGGTGATGCCATCCACCTGTCTCATCCTCTGTCGTCCCCTTCTCCTCCCGCCTTCAGTCTTTCCCACAATCGGGGTCTTTTCCAGTGAGTCAGTTCTTCGCATCAGGTGGCCAAAGTACTGAAGCTTCAGCTTCAGCATCAGTCCTTCCAGTGACTATTCAGGACTGATTTCCCTTAGGATGGCCTGGTCGGCTCTCCTGAGAGCTGCCATCAGGTTTTACCTCCAGGGCTGCGATGGCCACCCGGCAGCCCAGCGGATTGCCTCCGTACGTAGAACCATGTTCCCCCGGCTTAATGGTCAGCATGATCTCATCATCACACAACACCGCGGACACCTGAAAGACGAAAGGGAACTGAGCGCGGACCAAGGCTCTCCTCGGGTGAACCACTCTTATTCTTACAGAAACAGATACTTATGAATCAGACATTAAATTTGACATGAAGTTTCAACCAACAAGAGCCACACGTCAGCCTCCTTAACTACCAGTGACAGAATGAGGAATCCCCTAACGTTCCAAGCATGCTAGGCACATTTCAGTGGCACAGAGTAATATTCTGGAACTAAAAGAAAGCTATTTCTGCAATGATATAATTTAGAATTCTTTCCACTCTCAGGGTGAAATGCTTTAATTGTTTAGAAAACAATGTTCTGCATTACACATTCAGAGCCCTTTAATCCATACCAATTGCTGGCTCTAAACAGCAAACCTGAGAAAAGGATTAACAATTAAATATTAATTTTTTCCAATCTCTGTATTAATCGGTCAATGGTTTTAAACAATTAGTATGTTTCTAAACTGCGGGAAAAAAGCATAGACGTCTACAGGAGTACTCTGGAGATAAAATGGTTCCATCCAAAATAAACGCAGTGGAGCAAACCGAAGGTACACCCGATTCTTCAGTTTAACTAAGTGGGGTTAACCATGGAACTCTGAAATGTTTTTATCACACGTATTCCAGATCACCTATGTATATAAACCACACTAAGTAAAACCAAACCCTCAGAAAGGCACAGTCAATAATGTAAAAATATCTCAGGGATTCATGAGAATAGGGAAAATACAAAGAGTGGTTGAGCATTCAACTTACAGGGTATAAACCACCAGAAAGTGCCTTTCCTAGAAGGACAATATCAGGTCGGACATTTTCGTGGTCGATAGCCAGCCATCTCCCAGTTCTGGCTAAGCCTGTCTGTATTTCATCGGCAATAAACAGAACCTATTGGAAAACAATAAAATAACATAAATGAAAATAGCATATGAAAATAATCAATTATTTCCATAGCAAAATACTCATCTTTATTGTACTCTTTCCTGCACAAATCTGTCATTCTGACACCCCCTAGATTTGTGAAAACATTTTAATTACCCACATGACTTCACCAGTGCAGGCCACGCTGTCCCCGCAGGCCCACTCTGCACTGTTCTACACAGTAGAAGGGCAGGTATGCAAAGTGAGGGTTTGGATGGGGCGGGGGCGGGGGGGGGGAGGTTTCTGAAAAGAACTACTCTCTGGGAACAGATTTCTATGTTTATTTCACAACCATTTGTTAATATGTACTTCTTATTAATATTTACTAGTTTGGTGGAAGAGTGGTAGAGAGCTTAAATTCTGGAGCAAAGGGATACGACAAAGGCTTTGAGAAGAATCCAAGCACAGGCTGCTGGGGCAGAGAGGAAGGAGCTGGGCTGAGGGTCCACCAGAGCCCAGCCAGTAAAAGTCAGCTTTTCTGCAGCCTACTGCTAGAAAGTTCTATCAGCCCTAGAAAGTTCAGAGGCTCTTAGAATGAAGCCTCCTTCTAGTGGAAAGGTGATGCAATCTTTGAGCTTATCCTATCGGCCAAACCCTAAGTGAGGCAGGCAAGTGGGCGGCTTTGACCTGGTGCTGGGTGCAGAGCTCGCGGACGCCCACGAGGTAGCCTGGATCTGGAACAACAACGCCCGCTTCACCCTGGATTGGTTCCACCATGAACGCGGCAACGTTTGGGTCCTGAAGCGCACGCTATGGAAACAGCATGAGTATGTTCTTAGTAACTTCCTTTCAAATCTATTTGGAAATCTGAAGTCACACAACACACATGTTTTCCCGTGAGAGTAAGTGTGCAAATTAAGTTTTCACACTAACTTATATTCTGACTTCCAAGCACAACTTTTCTGACAATCAATTACAATCAAAAAGCTCCAAATACCTCAGCTTTAGGCTACTCTATCCTGTGTTTTCTAATATAATACTCAAATGTACTGCAAATAAAAGCTAGTGAAAATGGCCTTTTAAAACACCATTAAATAGATACATTAAAAGTGTATCTTTTTATTTTAGAAGTCTTCCACTTCATAATTTTAAAAAGCTGGCTAAAAACTCACTAATTTTGTCTATTAAAGTAATTAACAGGTAATACTCAATATTTATGTAGGAGACAAATCTAACGGTTAGTTGGCGGTTAGGATTAGGCCATGGAACCTGGTTTCCACATGTTGGAAACTAACTGATCCTTACAGAGAACAGTGTGAATCTCGGCCTGGAACATAAGTTATGAGATGTCTGACTCTCGGTACAATCAGATGTCTATTTTCAATTTATACATCAAACAAATGCAGGTTCTATGTACTATGAGCTAAAGTACCGTGATACTAGGTAAAGTACCTCAAGGGCAGGCAGATCATTATATGGAATGATTTCAAAACCCGGCATAAATGGTCCAAAACCATCATAACTGGTTGGGTCAGTGGAACTGGAGATAGCAGACAATGTTCTACCCCAGAAGTTTCCAGCTAGAAAGAAGAAATAAACAGTCATTTCTTTTGAACAAACCCCCCAAAAATACTCCAGAAAGCTTTTTGTTTTCCTGGCCACAGTGCAATACTTGTGGGATCTTAGTTCCTGGACAGCTCTACTGAGTCTCCCAACTATAATACATAGATAGCATAGCCCCTGAGGAGAGACATTTGTCTTTTCTTTCAATAATCCCAAACCCTAAAAACTGAAGCACTCAATGTGTTTTTCTAGAGACAGTTTTTCTAGACACATTTATGATAGTGACATGAAAAAAGCGACTATCCTTCATAGAGAATCTGTACTTCTCGTTATAGCCCCTGAGGAGAGACATTTGTCTTTTCTTTCAACAATCCCAAACCCTAAAAACTGAAGCATTCAATGTGTTTTTCTAGAGACAGTTTTTCTAGACACATTTATGATAGTGACATGAAAAAAACGACTATCCTTCATAGAGAATCTGTACTTCTCCTTTTAAAAATCCAACAGTACAGGCTAAACTATTCTACAGAATGAGTTTTACATTTCATTTGGATAAAACATCCTCAGGCAGTCTGAAAACTTTCAATTTACCTTCACAGTGTTATAAGCTATTATGCGCTAGAAGACAGACATTGACCTTTATTCAGGAACAATTTTTACCCATTAATTTGTTTCATTAGTAATCTGAAGACTGATTAATAATGTCAGGCACTGCTCTAGGTGTTGGGGATAGAATGATGGCTTGCAAGCTCCCTGCCCCCAAAGAGCTTCTATGCTATTCGGAAGACACACCATGACAGAAACCAGTGAAGCAGATGTACAAGGTAACTTCAGTGTGATTAAATTCAAGGAAGAAAAGAACAAACTAGAGTAAGAGAGACTTGGAGGTTCTCCCGCTTTTTAAAAAAATATCTTCTCACCCCCTCTGCCAGCAGCAACTCAATTAACCCAGTGCTGAATTATGCTTTTGAACTGTGGTGTTGGAGAAGACTCTTGAGAGTCCCTTGGACTGCAAGGAGATGCAACCAGTCCATCCTAAAGGAAATCAGTCCTGGGTGTTCACTGGAAGGACTGATGCTGAAGCTGAAACTCCAATACTTTGGCCACCTGATGCAAAGAACTGACACATCTGAAAAAACCCTGATGCTGGGAAAGACTGAGGGCAGGAGGAGAAGGGGACGACAGAGGATGAGACAGTTGGATGGCATCACCGACTTAATGGACACGAGTTTGAGTAACTCTGGGAGTTGATGATGGACAGGGAGGCCTGGCATGCTGCAGTCCATGGGGTTGCAAAGAGTCAGACATGACTAAACAACTGAACTGAACTGAATTATTCCAAGTTGGCTTCATAGCATCCTTCAGTACACCCCCTGCAGAGCCTCTCTCAGCTATGAGTAATCCCTACTTGACTTGCCCACAAGCAACAGCATTATTGATTCTGCCCAGGCTTGTTTAAGACACAGTGTGCCAACAGCCACTTGCTCTCCGCCATCGGCCTCAGCAGGCTCACTCCCTGCAGCTCACCCTGCTGAATAAGGGATTGCAGCTGGGGCACAGTCCTCTGTCTCTTCCTACTGACTTCTCTCAAAGCCTGGGAGAAACATCTTTGCGCCCTGTGCTAATATGAGACAGACTGAACACGGTCTGTAAGGAGGAAAGTCACCAGAAAGGCCATTTTTGTTTGCAAGAGACAGTTATGTTGCCTTACAACTAAAGGCATGAGATTCCAAAATGGCAGATCAGAGAGCTGGGCAGAGACGTTCTTCAGAGACAGGAATTGGTCACTATCCCCTCCCCAGACAGCAACTTTGGCTGGCCATCAGATGAACTCTAGATTCTACTGTATTCTGGGGCTTATAATTTAGCTACATGTGTTCACAAGGCAAAGTATTTCATGATTTCAACCATCACCAGAAAGAATCTGAACTGTGTGCAGTGACAAATTTCTCCATGTATGTTTTTAAAAATTAAAATCAAAGGTTTAGAAAAGAAAAAGTCAGAACCTATCCCAAAGTCAGACCAAATCAATAATCTAAATTAACTGTTGGTCTCCCTGCTCAGTATATGAGTCATTCCTCTTAACCATTCGCAGAAATATATCAGGGCAATGCCAGCCTTGCTCGTCCAACAGCTTTTAACGACATGGCACAATAATATCTCATAGTGTTTGAGATACACCAAGGTTCAAACTTCATATCATACCTAGGACGTGACCCTACATGAACATAACCCAACCTCAACAACCTCACAAAACTGCTGCAACATTTTTGTATGATGCTTGCATCAGCAAAACTGTCTCATTAACCAGAAAACTGCTATGAAAAAAAATCAGATAAGCAGATAGGAAATAAATCACACGGTCACTCACTCTAGGGAGGGAGGGGTAGGGAGTTATAGGAGCATCCAAGAAATACTTGGAAATGAACCCAAGAAAAGGAAATCTCTCAATTCTTATGCAACATTCAATGTATCCTGCATGGCTAAGTCACTTCAGTCATGTCCGACTCTTTGAGACTGTATGGACTGTAGCCCACCAGGCTCCTGTGCCACCTCCTTCTCCAGCGGATCTTCCCAACCCAGGAAGGGAAACTGCGTCTCTGAGGCCTCTTACATTAGCAGGCGGGTTCTTTACCACTAGAACCACCTGGGTAAGCCTCGATATAACATATATGAGACAAATACATTTGCAATATCTCATCATAAGTTAAAATAGTAACTAACAATTTTATGTTTCAATCACAGCAGTTAACACTGAATTTTACATACCTGCAAAAACAATCTTTGCTTTGTATTTTGGGATCCCCTTGACAGTATACCCCCATTTACGAGCAAGCTTGCAAGCAGTCTCTCCAGCCTCCACTCCTACCCAAGAGAACATTTTAAAATATCAGTTTTAAAAAATGTTTTAAATTACCAGAAAACAAGATTTTCTTGGCTATTTTAACCAAAAAAAAAATGTTTTACCTGTATTCATTGGAAGAACTTTGTGGTAGTTGAAAAGTTTAGTAACATACTCTTCATATTCACCAAGCACATTATTGTAGAAAGCCCTAGATGTTAAGGTCAACTTGTCCACTTGACTTTTCAAAGCGTCCACAATCTTTGGATGACAATGCCCCTGGTTGACAGCACTGTAAGCACTCAGAAAGTCAAAATATTTTCTGCCTTCAACATCCCATACATAAATGCCTAAAACATAAGGAAAATAATTTTAGAAAAATCACTAAATTACATAACCTTCAAAGATTAAGGGCTGCTAGCCAGCCCTCTGAATACCTACGTATGTTCCTCTGGTTAACAGAGAATTGTAGTTAAGGTATATTTTTACTCAAGCATAATGAACTTTGGTTTATATGGAATTATATTTTATCTGTCCAGAATCAAATTACACATTTAATAAAAACAGCAGTAACATGAAAAGATTTTATAAACTTTAGAGTAAAACCTTTATTCCTGGAAACGTGTTTATCATTTAAGGCTGGATTTTTTTTTTCTTCCTTTTTTTTCTTTGCTGTGCCACGAGGCTTGTGGCATTCTCAGTTCCATGACCAGGGATTAAACCCAGGTCACGTCAGTGAAGCCCAAAATCCTAATCACTAGGCCACCAGAGAACTCCTGAAGTTGGAATTTAAAGGAAGAAGTTACACAAAACATAAAAATTGCGATTAACTGACTATAAAAACCAACAACATGAAAACAAATACTTCCAAATCACACATCTATTTAGGAAGGATCTACTATCCAGAACTCCTACAACTCAACAAGGTATACAAGCCAATTAAAAAATGGCAAATGGAACTGCCTGGCAGCCCCATGGTTAAGACCACACTTTCACTGCCAAGAGCCCCAGGTTCAATCCCTGGTGGAGGAACTAAGATCCCACAAGTTGCATAGCACAGCCAAAAAAAAAAAGAAGGCAAAGAACTTGAATGGACATTTCTCCAAACAAGATATACAAAGGACCGACAAGCATATGAAAAGATGCTGTCATTAGCAAACCAAAACCACAATGGTAGCACTTACCACCACTGGGATGGCTACCACTTAAAAAGGAAGACGAGAATTGGCAGAGAAACGGAAACTCGTGTATATAACTCGTTGGAATGTAAAGTGGTGTGAGAACTGTTGAAAACAGCTTGGGAGTTCCTCACAAGTTAAGGTGAAACATAAAATGCTGTATGACCCCTCAACCCAATGCCCAGAAGTGGAAGACAGCTGCTCAAACAGAAATGTGTTATTTGAATTAGCCAAAAGGCGGAAAGAACCCAAATGTCCATCAGCTGATGGACACACGTGGTATCTCCGTAAAATGGAGAACTTAATTCAAGCATAAATAGCGATGCGTACTAACTCACGCTAAAACATGGGGCTAAGTGAAACAGGTCACATATTGTCTGTCCTCATTTACAGGAAACGTCTAGAATAGGCAAGTCTGCAGCAACGAAAAGCAGATGAGGAGCTGCCAGTCTCTAGGGGAGGAAGCAATGGGGAGTGACTGTTCACCGAGTGTGGGGCTTCCTCTGGGGATAATGAAACTGTCCTAGAACAAGGCAGTGGTGACAGCTGGACATTATAAATGTACTCAGTGCCACTGACTTAAACACTGGTTAAAACAGTAAATTTTATGCTGTGTACACTTTATAACAATTTTTTTAAGCTGACCATAGATATTAAAATGTATTAGGGGCTCACCTAATTTCTGCCATGTACTTAACATACTTAAAGGTGCTTTTGTCCTTTATCTCATCAAAAACCCTCTATGAGCACTATCTTTACACTACAGAGGTAAGAAGTAGATGCTTAGATTATAACTAGCGCAAGCTGGCATGCGTGCAACCAGGACTTGAACCCAGTCAGATTCTAGAGTGCATGCTCTGCTACAGTAGGTTTACAAATTGGTAAAATATAAACCTAGATTTTCATCTGTTCAGAAGAAGCTTTATTTATTACAGTACTGGTCCCAAATCAAAAAACGTATAGGCAAATGACTGTATTAGCTTCTGGCCCAGAGCTAAGTAATAAAATTTGGCTCAATCTGATGATGCCCGTTATTTCAAAATATGGATTAAATCACCATTTGGCAACAATCAGTAATCATTTATTCAGACAAGAATCATTAACGGATGCTAAAAGTGGGAGTAAAACTTTTTACACCTTACCAGTCATCCCCAAATGGAGGTTCATGCTAAAACTTTTTGGCCTGTAGTCTGCAAAAGTATCAAGGTCAAGAAGCCAAATACTGAGGAATTATTCTGGATTACCCTAGAAAACCAAATGCAACCCATGGTCTGACGTTTTCTTTTGCTACACAGGACAAGCGAGATCTGAATCAGGCCTGTAGATTAGAGAGCGGTGCTGTGCCAATGTGAATTTCCTGATTTTGATAATTACACTTTGTTATGTAAGACAGTCTTTGTGTTTCAGAAAAAGCACAGATATTGGGGGTTAAAGAGGCATGTCTGCAACTTCCTCTTAAACGGTTCAAGGAAAAAAAATGTATGTGTGTTTCTGGACAAAGATGATTATGCAAGTGCAACAACAACAAAAAAAAGGGACTTGGGAAATCTGGGTGAAGAGAAACAAAAGAGAAATTCTAGTGCTACTATGGCAGCTTTTTAGACCAAAATAAAAGTTAAAGGGAAAAAAAGTAACAACAATATTATAGTACTTTACTCGTGTCTTATACACTCCCTCCTGGCAAGTCCATCATGACCTTGCATTCCCCACAGCACCTAACACAGACAGCAAGCACCAGAGACTCCATAGGTGTCGAATTAATCGTGCCGGCAGTACAGAGATTAAATGCCTCTGGTAAAATGTACAGTGAGAAAATATAATAGCAAGTTTTACAAAAAGGTAAAGCAAATAATTGGGGGTGGTGGAAAGGGTGAAAACATACCCTTCCCTCTCTCCAGGGCTACAGGTAAAGGATGGTAGTTGTGGGCACCGTATTTAGATTCCCGTTCAAAAATGTAATCAGAGGATGGAGGGCCTTGAACGGTTTTTTTAGTTGCAACGGAGGTAGCAGAAGCCACTGAAGAATGAACTCCACGACCAAGGCCAGCAACAGTCTGCAAACGTGCTAGTTTGGAAAGCATGATGTCCTTCAAGTGGGAATATCACCGACCTGTCCGAAGAAAACAGAAGGCATAAAGAGTAAGACACTTCGCAGGGTGGGTGGATGTCTACTCATCAACTATACTTGGAGCACTCGCCAAAGAATCAGGAAAATAAGCGAGAACGGAGGTCTTAACTCCAAATGGAAAGCAACATTTAAAAATTGTTTAAAAAATTTTTAATTGAAAAAATAAAATGGAAAAACCCAAAACAACAACAAAAAAAAAAAAAAAGAGAGAGAGAGAACTAACACCTGACTCCTGCCTTTGGGGAACTTGAAGAGCAACAGGGCAAACAAGTGGATACACAAGCAAATAAACTCCAAAGGACGCACACAAGCACAAAGTGCTCGAGGCCAGAAGTCCAGGAGAACAAGGAAGAGCATGCAAAGTAGATGCTTTTACTTTTCCCCAGACACCCTTCTGCACCACCTGACAAGCTCGGGGCAGTCAGGCAAGGCTGAACAGCACAGGCACGAAGAGAGCTGAGCCACCATTCGAAAGGTATTTATGCGGGGGTGTGAAAGCCCAAAGGCAGAAGCCAAATCAGAGATGCTGGCTGCCCTGGGGTGGGGGCGGGGAGGGCGGGGAGGCTAGAGATCATGGGGGCAGGGACAGAGGCACAGAGAACAACTTTGCATATCAGCTTGGTCCTCCCGCAAGGAGTGAGGAAATTAGGGAAGAATCTGGTTTCCACAAAGGGAGCAGAGACCATCCTAAAGTACAAGTAATAACGGTGGGGTAGAAAAGTGATTCCTTAGGGGAAGGGAAGGGCTTTCCAAGTTTAATGCAGGAAAGACAGAAACTACAAAAGGTAACATCTGTGGCACTTCCCAGGTGGTACAGTGGTTAAAAACACTCCAGTGGCCAAAACCCCACGCTCCCAATACAGGGATCCAGGGGACACGGATCTGATCCCTGCTCCAGGAACTAAGATTCCACACGCTTCATGGCGTGACCAAAAAAAGAGGTAAAACCTATTATTTAGCCACAGTTATCTAAAACGTCTCTGGGTTAAAATAATCACAAACAAAGATGGGGGGGAAAGTTTTGCAATTTCTAACAAATAGCCTTTGAAGAGCTTTTACATTAAGAGGAACAGACCAAAAACACAACAAAACAATGTATGAGAGGAAAGGTTACAGCTCCCAAAAGAAACTGTCTACTCTGCTAGGGTGATTGCTTCTGTGAAATTAATCCCCCTCCAAAAAAGCTTCACCACAAAAGCAACTGTTTGAAGGAGAAAAAGGCAACAAGGAGCTAAAGCGCCTCAAACTACAAGCTGAGAAGTTGAGTAAAATATCCTAAATATCACGAGCAAACTGACATTTACTGACCATCTATTTATATATTCCAACGTCATCACTGCTCTCACCCCAC
>SJYQ01013349.1:153987-239343 GCA_006410935.1 Redunca redunca
GGCGGCGGAGGACTAGCCACCAATCGCCGTGGGCCCGCCCCCCGCCCCGGCGCCGCGCATCCCGTACTCGGACAGGGCGCGGGTTCCAGCCGTTCTCCTGCGCCTTCCGAGCCCCGCAATTCCGGGCGGCGGGCGGGGCCGCTACCTGAGTTCAGGCGCTTGCCTGGATCCGTGCCTTTTCATCGATTGCCCTCACCGCCCTCCCTTTGCTGGCGAGAAAACAAGATCCGAAGGGGTGAAACGCGGGACTGGACCTCCAGACCTGCGTTCTTCCCGGGGTTGCGCTTCCAGGCCTTCACCTCGCGGAGCCTTCCGTGTGTGCAGGCCGCCCGCCTGTACCGGCCCGGGACAGGAGTTGCGGCCACCGTGCCCTTGAACTCTGGTGTGCTGCAGCGCTTAAGTCTCCACTGCAGCGGAAAGCACACTGCCCCCTCCTCGTGGCTGCTGGTAGATACTGAAATTAGGGCAAAACTGTAAATTTGTCTGCAGCGCCCTGCACAATCCGTTAGAAAACCCAGAAGTGGGAATGCACAGGCCAGGGTAATAACTGCTGCTGCTGCTGCTGCTGCTGCTAAGCCGCTTCAGTTGTGTCCGACTCTGTGCGACCCCAGGGACGGCAGCCCACCAGGCTCCCCCGTCCCTGGGATTCTCCAGGCAAGAATACTGGAGTGGGTTGCCACTTCCTTCTCCAATGCATGAAAGTGAAAAGTGAAAGTGAAGTCGCTCAGTCGTGTCCGACTCTTAGCGACCCCGAGGACTGCAGCTTCCCAGGCTCCTCCGTCCATGGGATTTTCTAGGCAAGAGTACTGGAGTGGGGTGCCATTGCTTTCTCCACAGGGTAATAGGCTCAGGGGTAAAAGAATATGCCTGCCAATGCGGGAGATGCAGGAGATGCAGGTTCCATCCTGGATGGGGAAGATCCCTAGAGAAGAAAATGGCAACCCACTCCAGTATTCTTGCCTGGGAAATTCCACGGACAGAGGAGCCTGGCGGGCTATAGTCCACGGGGGTCCCAAAAAGTCGGATATGAGCACGCAGGCCACCTCATGTTAGAACCGGAAGAGACCATGCCATCATGTAGTCTACACCATTTTTGTTACATATTGGGAAACAGAGCTGGGAGTGAAAAAGCAGCTTACCCAGGGTTATCCCACACTTGGGCAGACCACTTCCGCGCTCCGGCCACCCCTCTCTGAGGGCGGTTGCAGAGAGCCCCCAGAAATCGGACTGCACCTCAGCCTGGGTTCCCTTAGACTGACCTAATCAGGCAGGGTCCCATCTGGAAACAAGTGGCACACTCCAAAATGGAAAATTGAGGTGTATTTGTTAAAGGAATCTTTTAAGTGTAAACGCATAAACCGCAAGGGGCTGAGGAGTAACCTGGGGCTGGTGCACCAGGAAGGGCCATGGTCAACCTTAGGCCTAAAGGGGCTGTTTCCAGGATCCATAGACAGAAAGAAAGGGAAGGCCACCTGCCTGGGCAGAGGTCTTCAGTGACCTCCTAGGAAGCGAGCTGGGGTCAGCAGGATCCTGACCTCCCATCTCCTTCCAGGGCTTTCCATGGACTAAGCCCATTAGGGAGCCAGAGACCTAGGGAGTGGGGTGAAGACAGTCCTTGCAGGGCAGCCTCCTGGCAGGCAGGCTGGGTGGGGAAGGGTGGAGATTACATGGGCAAGAGGACAATTGGAAGTCATTCAACACAGACAGCCAGCTAAGATTAAACCTTAGCCGAGTAGAAAGAAGAGTCAAAGCTATCTGGTAAGGCTGGAAAACGTGTGGGCACAGAGGCCAAGCTGTAAACAGCAGAGCCTGTGCTGCTGATATCCAGAGCTAGACACCAAAAAGGGATTCAGTCCTCGTGGTTCCATCTGTCTTAGACCAAGGTCAGTTATTCTCCTTGTTACGGCTGTGCCCTCCCTAGAGTGCATTGAGAGCAGGACTCTGCCTTTTATTTATTTATTTATTTTTGATGTGACTTCTTAACACTGAAAACAATGTGATCAGTCTCTTGGAAGTTAGGTCATTCAGAGAGGAACTGTTTCTCTGTGGTCCTCCCTTATAAATCTGGGCAGGTATGTCATGCCAGGCCCAGCTCTGGGAACACTTACAGAGCCCAGGAATCCCCAATTCAACATTGGCAAGTAGGAACAGGTGTTGCTCAGTTCATGAAGGGGGCATGACACCCAAGATCTGAGTAACATCAGAAATGTGTTGCAATGCCTTTTGGACTAACAGTTAAGGTCCTTTTGAACTAAAACCTTTTCATAGGCTAGAAACTGCTGAGAATGTCTGGGTCTTATCTCTTCTCTCTTATCAGAAAAACGAAACAGGTACAGACAGCATGAGATATTTTATGGTTTTTCTAGCTAGTTGAAAAATAACTAGCAGTTGTTTTTTTTAGCTTAATATGCCCTGGGAGACCTAGATTTGAAAGCAGCTTGTTTTCAAACAAGAAACAGAGCTGCTCTGTTTGTATGTGCTTTATTTATAGTCAGAGGACAGAGCATACATTGGAAAGATTTTTGAGCCTCTAAAACTACTCATAGACTCAAGTAATTGACTAAATGGGAACCATAAAACTGAACGATATAAAGAGTGGCCCCAGGACTTCACACACACAACTTCCCTGGTGGTCCAGTGGTTAAGAATCGGCCTGCCAATGCAGGGGACGTGGGTTTGATTCCTGGTCCCAGAAGAGCCCACCAGCTGCAGAGCAACAAAGCCCCATGGGCCACAACTATTGAGCCTGTACCCTGGAGCCCGTGAGCCACAACTAAGGAGCCCATATACCCTAACTACTAAAGCCCCAGTGCCTGGAGGCCTTGCTTAGCAACAAGAGAAGCCTCCACAATGAGAAGCCCGTGTTCTGCAACTGGAGAGCAGCCCCTGCTGACCACAGCTAGAGAAAAGCCCACTCAGCAAAAAGACCCAGTGCAAGCAAAAAAAAAAAAAAGAAGACTGATCCAATCACATTGTCCAACACCTACATTCATTTCTTTAGTTCACTCAACAAATGTCCCTTGAGTGCCTGCCTGCCTGACCCTGCAAAGGTTTTCCCATCAGGCAAGAGCAGGAAGGCCTCTTTATTAGAAGGGAGAAGTTCAGGAAATGCTCCTTCAAGAGCTGAAGTCTTGCAAATCTAGCCATCTGAAAAAGCTGCAACTATACAAAAAAAGGAAAGACGTCTTCGTTTTCTTATACAGGCAACTCCCAATGATTCTGTGAGCAGAGAAGTAGCTGATGGATTATGCCTGCCTCCTGCTTTCCATTACTTCCTCTATTACCCAGTTTGTTGTTATTTATTATTAGGATAGCTCACATGTATGTGGACTTGAAACGATTGAAGAGGAAAATCCACACTGTCAGTCAAGGAGAAATTCTCGTAATGAGACAGAAAACTTTTGGTGAGGTTTACCCAGCAGGAGAAAAATTTCCCCCCGATTATGTTCATCCTAAAAGATATCTTCCAGCAGAAGACTTGGCAATATGCTTACCTCACGCCTCCTGCTGCTTCTGCACTGAGCAGGGGCAGGCATTTATATCTGGACGACAGTAAACCTCCTTACGGCCAGATGGCAGGGGTCTGTTAGAGGCAACGTAAGCAGAACAGTAAGGAGGGTTAAAGAAGGATACAGCTGGTAAATGTTCTGAACTTAAATCTGAACTGGAAGGGGAAAGGGAAGGCATAGTTAGGGATTCTGAGATGGACATGTACACACTGCTGTATTTAAAATGAATAACCAACGAAGACCTACTGTATAGCACAGGCAAGTCTGGTCAATGTTACAAGGCAGCCTGGATGGGAGGGGAGTTTGGGAGAGAATGGATACATGTATATTAATGGCTGACTCCCTCTGCTGTGCACCTGAAACTATTACATTTTTAACCAGCTATACTCCAATTAAAAAAAAAAAAAAATCTGAACTGGGGACAATAGGTAGAGATTCAGAAAGAGTGCAGTTAAAATATTGGTTCTGCTAAAAGAATATCCCTACTAGGGGCACTTCATTTCTCTCCCCCTTAGCTGAGTTTCACCTGAAACCTCCAACTACAGCTTCTATCCTTCTCCACATGATCCCTTTCCTGACTCCCCAGTCAGAAGAGTCCCCCTTGCCCTCGGCACGCTGTCCATCTGTCATAGAGCTGCCTGCACTTGTTGCTGGGCTACCGTATATCTCTAGCTCTGTGCCTGTCATATCTTCCCAACCAGACTACAATTTTTATTTTATTTTATTTTTATTTTTTTTTCTGGCCATGCCACATGGCAGTTGGGATCTTAGTTCCCCAACCAGGGATAGAAGCTGTGCCCCCTGCCATGGAAACACAGAGTCCTAACCACTGGATCACCAAGGAAGTCCCCAAACTATACATTCTTAAAGGTAGAGCTTGTCTTGCAGGACCTTTAGAGCCTTCCAGGACCCATCTCTGTATTGCTTTTAAGAGGAATAGTATTCTACACTTGCTCCAACTTATCTTTATTCCCCTGGGCAGGAATTAGAGGCAGAATAAGACATTGGGCTATGATCCTGGGATTCTAAAGGGCTAGCTGGCCCAAAGCCCTCCCCACTCCTAGAATAGTAAAACCCCAAAGTAGCTTGGGTTGAAAGAATACTTCAAACCATTGTTGTACAAAAAAAAAAAAAAGAATTCCAAGTTAAACAAATGACAACCAAATTGTACTTTAAATGCGCCATTAAAACATGATCTGTACAAAAAAAAAATTATGGCCCATTAACACCTTGCCAAGTGCTGAAGGATTGTCACCGGGGCCTGGTAAGTTTATAAAGTGATGTGCTGGAGAAAAGGTGATGGACTACATCTTAAGTGAGGCGCGAGATCTGGAACAGAGCTGGGCCCAAAGAGGAGGCTGTGAGAGGAGCTCCGGAGTCAGTGACCACGGATGAAGAACACTGTATGCCTCTAAGCCTGAATCAGGAAGGAGAACAGAAAATACCAGAAGAGGGATGGAGGTGAACCAGGCCAAGTGATGGCTGTGCACACCTGTTCAGTAGCAACTATTTTATAAGAGACTCAACTCATGGAGCTGAAAAGTCAGCCAAGTCTCAATACTGAAGCATAATAAATATTTTATTTTGAATATATGCATTAGAGATATAAGTGCATACTAGATTTTAGAGCTGAAAAGCCTTAAAGATCCAATCTAGCACTTTAAAGGACAGAGGAATCCAAGATTCCAAGGTAAAGGGCCGAAGCTCTTACAACATAGGTGGCAGGTGATAGGACAGCCGAGAAAACTAGGTGTTCACCTCGTCATGTGTTGTATTTCAGACACTTAGTCAGAAGACTTTTAACCAAGAACAAAAAAGTTACAAAAATCAGTAATGAAATAAGTAACTACAAAAATAAGTAGTGAATTAGTAGCAGCATTTATGTGGAAAATACACTGCTCATTAATTAAAAAATAATAGAAACCTCAAGTGCTAGTTAAATATTTACATCCTTATCTATTCTGATACTAAGAGGTTCAGTGTATTTTGCAATGATTTTTTTTTTTATTATTGATTCCATGAAGTCCAACTGAGTGTGAGCCTTGATAACATTTATTACTTTTCTTTGGAGAACTTTAATTTTAACTCTTTTTAGTTGGACTATAGAAAACAACAACAATGACAACCCCCATCCCTCCCAGAAAACCTGATACATTTGTCGAAAATAATTCACACTTTTCTGCTAACATTGTTGAGTTAGATGTGATTTTTAAGACTTTTTAAATTTCAAAGTTAAATGTTATTAAATAAACATATTAAAATATACTATAAAATCATTTCATCTTTGTTGAAAACACGGTTTTGCTCTGTATTCTGCCAAGAGTTGTTCACATATTGGAAAGTCAAGTCACAGACAGCAATGCCAGTCTGGTGTTTGAGTCATCAGCACACTCTCTTTTTGTGGCTGTTACATTCCTAATAGTGGTATGTGGTCCTTCTCTTTTCTTTTGACTTGGATTTTCCTCCAAAAGGATTTTAGTGATAAAGATGAATGAAATCTTTAAATGAGGGATGAGAAATTATACTCTACCCTGACACCTGAAGTTTGACTTACTTCCCTGACTGAACAAACTACTTTTGTGTTCTGATATCTGTATTGATTTCTTTTTTAATATTTATTTGTTTGGCCCTGAGGAGTCTCAGTTGTGGCACACTGGATCTTCACCGTGTCGTGTGGGACTTTTCCTTGCAGCATGCACGTTCTCTAGTTGTGGCACATAGGTTCAGTGGTTGCATCTTGCAGGCTTAGTTGCCCCAAGGCATGTGCGACCTTAGTTCCCCTACCAGGGATTGAACCCATGTTCCTTGCATTGAGAGGCAGATTCTTGACTGCTGGACCACCAGGGAAGTCCCATCTGTATTAATTTAAATACAGATTAAAGCACCAAGAGATCTCCACTACCTTGGTCTCCCCATTTTTATGAATAATTCAGCTTGAACTATTTATATCAGTTCAGTTCAGTTCAGTTCAGTCGCTCAGTCATGTCCGACTCTTTGCGACCCCATGAATTGCAGCACGCCAGGCCTCCCTGTCCATCACCATCCCCCGGAGTTCACTCAGACTCACGTCCATGGAGTCCGTGATGCCATCCAGCCATCTCATCCTTGGTCATCCCCTTCTCCTCCTGCCCCAATCCCTCCCAGCATCAGAGTCTTTTCCAGTGAGTCAACTCTTCCCATGAGGTGGCCAAAGTACTGGAGTTTCAGCTTTAGCATCATTCCTTCCAAAGAAATCCCAGGGTTGATCTCCTCCAGAATGGACTGGTTGGATCTCCTTGCAGTCCAAGGGACTCTCAAGAGTCTTCTCCAACACCACAATTCAAAAGCAGCAATTCTTCAGAGCTCAGCCCTCTTCACAGTCCAACCCTCACATCCATACATGACCACAGGAAAAACCATAGCCTTGACTAGATGGACCTTTGTTGGCAAAGTAATGTCTCTGCTTTTGAATATGCTGTCTAGGTTGGTCATAATTTTTCGTCCAAGGAGTAAGTGTCTTTTAATTTCATAGNAAATAAATGTTTTTCTGGAACTCTCTTGCTTTTTCCATGATCCAGCGGATGTTGGCAATTTGATCTCTGGTTCCTCTGCACTATATAGTGCCTTCTAATTCACAAAAAGGGGCTTCCCAGGTGGCTCAGTGGTAAAGAATCAACCAGCCAATGCAGGAGATTCAGGTTCAATCCCTGAGTCGGGAAAATCCCCTGGAGGAGGAAATGGCAACCCACTCCAGTATTCAGGCCTGGGAAATCCCATGAACAGAGGAGCCTGGTAGGCTACAGTTCATGGGGTCACAAAAGAGTCAAATACAACTTAGCGAGTATACGACTAAACAACAATACAAAAAAAAAAAAAAAGCTGTGCAAAGCTCTGAGAGAATCAAGGGATTGAATAAATTGCAACTGTCGACTTCAGGGATGTGAATCTGACTGTGGTCTAGTAAATGTGTTAGAGCATCCAACATCCAGGTCACCATGGTGGCTAAGACGCAGGCTTTGGAATCAGAACACCCAGAAGTCAGTCCTGGCTCCACTTATCTTACCTGGATAACCTGAGACCCTGTGGGCCCACTTACCTATCTTGTTAACATGGGTTACCCAGAGGATCACCAATAGATGTGACGCTCTAAAACACCCAGCCACCTCTAAGTCACCCCGCAGCTCAATGCCTCATGGCATTGTTGTTTTTATTTGCAATAATGAGTAAAGGTTCTTTTCCAAGTCAATGTGATCATCGTCTGGCCTTGAATCTTCCCTCTTCTACAGATTCCTACTGAAATCTAAGTAAATTGTTTATTACACTTAGAAGGCTAGAAAAGTATCGATTGAAAATGCAAGAATATTTTACTCCTGGGATCCAAAGTAAATTTTATTTTAACTTTTAGTAAAAAAAATTTTTTTTACTATTACCTGTTCCCAGTCTGGCCCTATGCCTCCCCTTGGGGTTTGGGAAGTCCCATTGGGCTGTGATTATAAGTTATGAACTGCACTCTGACCTGGCCTTCTTCTAGTAGATAAACAAGCCTCGGTAATACCTTCCCACGTGTGTTAATTTTCTAAAGGAAGCTTGAGATAAATCCAGGGAAGTAGGTAGCCCAGCTTTCCACTGGTCAGATTCTCCCCTTAATTTCCAAAGACTGAGGGAATTCCCTGGGGGTCCAGGGGTTAGGAGGCTGCTTTTCCACTTCAGGGAACTAGGATCCTGCATGCCTCACAGCACTGCCAAAAAAACAAAAATCCAAAGATTGATAATAGAAGGAACTTTCAGTTCAGTTCAGTCAGTTCATTCACTCAGTCATGTCCCACTCTTTGTGACCCCATGGACTGCAGCACGCTAGGCCTCCCTGTCCATCACCAACTCCCAGAGTTTACTCAAACTCATGTCCATTGAGTCAGTGATGCCATCCACCCATCTCATCCTCTGTTGTCCCCTTCTCCTCCTGCCTTCAATCTTTCCCAGCATCAGGGTCTTTTCCAATACTCAGTTCTTGGCATCAAGTGGCCAAAGTATTGGAGTTTCAGTATCAGTCCTTCCAATGAATATTCAGAACTGATTTCCTTTATGATGGACTGATTGGATCTCCCTGCAGTCCAAGGGACTCTCAAGAGTCTTCTCCAACACCACAGTTCAAAAAACATCAATTCTTAGGTGCTCAGCTTTCTTTATAGTCCAACTCTCACATCCATACTGACTACTGGAAAAACCATAGTTTAAAACTCAATATTCAGAAAACTAAGATCATGGCATCTTAGTCCCATCACTTCATAGCAAATAGATGGGGAAACAATGGAAACAGTGACAGACTTTATTTTGGGGAGGCTCCAAAATCACTGCAGATGGTGACTGCAGCCATGAAATTAAAAAACGCTTGCTCCTTGAAAGAAAAGCTTTGACCAACCAAGACAGCATATTAAAAAGCAGAGACATTACCTTGCCAACAAAGGTCCGTCTAGTCAAAAGAGGAAATTTGGAAACTTTCAAATTACATGAAGTATCTATAGAACTACTTGCCTCTCTGACATTTTCTCCCTGAAGCAGCTTATTTTTGTTTTGTAAATAGTTAATACATTTACTTCATTTACAAATCAAAGCAAATTAAAAAGTACACACTGAGAGGTCTTGGTCTGCCCCAAGCCCATCTAGCCCTTGTCACCACCTAGGACAGCCCTTCACATTAACATCGTGTTTATCCCTCCAATGGTTCTTCTTGCAATAGAGGTAAATATAAATACATGTCATTATTTCCACTACTTTATAACACCTGAGACAGCAGATTACATGTGCTCTTTGTACCTTGCCTCTTCACATGCCCTGGAGCTCTATCTGTGTCTATATGGAGAGGCAGCCCTCATTCTTTTGTTTATAGCGTTAATGGCCCTATATTGCTGGACACGAAGGTTATTCCAATCTTTTGCTATTACAATGTCACAGTAGATAACCTAGTTTCTGACATTTCGTGAAAATATATCTGTAGGATGAAGTCCTAGGAATGGGTCAAAGGACTGGCCTACATTTCCAGTTTCAAGGCTGAAATTTCAAATTCCAGGGCTCAGAGGAGAGTGAAGCAGACCACTCAGTCCATGTCTTGGACTGGTGCCGGTCTCTGCAATGAGATGATGCAGAAACTGAGAGTACTAAGAAAACTCTGAGCAGTTTTTCATTGCTGTGACATCCAAGCACATGATCATTTTTAGAAATTGTTGATTTTTACTGATTGTATCCATGTAACTTCTGAGAAGAAAAATGACTTCTGTGACTATGCAAAATCACCAACAGCTTTTTTAGTAAGATGAGATTTTCCTTCATCTCATTTTATTTTATTTATTTTTTTCTTCATCTCATTTTAAATTCTGTCAAGTTTGTTATACAGACTTCTGAAAAAAGTTGAAAAATAGCACTATCTCTAAACATGAAAGAGTAAAACAAAATTAGACTAATTCAAAAGTGAAAACGGGAAATTCCCTGGTGGTCTAGTGGTTAAGCATTCGCTTTGCCACTTCCTTGCTGGTACAGTGGATGAGAGTCCTGCTAAGGTAGAGGACAAGGGTTCAATGCCTGATCTGGAAAGATTCCACAGGCCTCAGGGCAACTAACTTGGTGTCCGGAAACTACTGAGGGTGAGCTCTAGAACCCATATGCTGCAACTACTGAAGCCTGTGCACTAAATAAATAAATTTAGATTAATTAACTTCATTACATTTTTTAAAAATCTGACTTGCAATGCAGGGCCCTCAGGTTTGATCCTGGTTGGGGAAGTAAGATCCCACATACCACAAAGCAACCAAGCCCTCCCATCGCAACTAGAGAAGCCCGTATGCTGCAAAGAAAACTCAGTGCAGCCAACTTTTTTTTTAAAAGTGAAAACATAGTTTAATCATGTAACAGTAGTTCTACCAGAAAATTGGGTCACCTCTTGGTGGGTGTCACGCAAAAAGACCTACTGAGGCGGAAGGTTGGAAGAAAGAAGGACTTACTACTTGCAGCAAAGAGGAACAAGGGGAACCTTTCCCAAAGCAGTGTCTCCCCAACAGCAAAACTGGGGAAGTTTTAAGCTAGGGGTAACAAGCATATTCATGAAGGGACTTGGGTAGTGTCTGCATATTCACGAAGGGGCTGGAGTAGAGGAGAATGCAGCATAGAATTGGAACAAAGCCCAGCAGAGTGCAAACTACACTCACAAAGGTCAGAAAAGGTCAACATCACCATTGCCTAGCTTCCAGCCAGTCTGGAGTCTTGTTGTTCAGTTGCTCAGTTGAGTCCGACTCTTTGTAACCCCCTGGACTGCAGCGCTCCAGGCTTCCCTGTCCTTCACCATCTCCCAGAGTTTACTCAAATTCATGTCCATTGAGTTGGTGATGCCATCCAACCATCTCATCTTCTGTTGTTCCCTTCTCCTCCTGCCTTTGATATTTCCCAGCATCAGGGTCTTTTCCAATGAGTCAGCTCTTCCCATCAGGTGGCCTAAGCATTAGAGCTTCAGCTTCAGCATCAGTCTCTCGAAGGAATATTCAGGACTGATTTCCTTTAGGATTGACTGCTTTGACCTCCTTGCTGTCCAAGGGACTCACAAGAGTCTTCTCCAACACCATAGTTCAAAGTTCAAAGGTATCAATTATTCAGCACTCAGAGTTCTTTATGGCCTACTCTCAAATCCACACATGACTACTGGAAAAACCATAGCTTTGAACTTTGTAGGCAAAGTAATGTCTCTGCTTTTTAATATGCTATCTAGGTTGGTCATAGTTTTTCTTCCAAGGAACAAGCAGTTAATTACTAAGCTTTAATTTCTAAGACCTGTTAAAGCACAAGCATTGTGGCCAGGCTTATATGACAAAATGGCTTAGGTCAAAATAGCTTCTCTTTCGTCCTGGAGAAGGCAATGGCAACCCACTCCAGTACTCTTGCCTGGAAAATCCCATGCATGGAGGAGCCTGGTAGGCTGCAGTCCATGGGGTCGCTAACAGTTAGACACAACTGAGCAACTTCACTTTCACTTTTTGTTACAAAGCTGTATCTGGCTCTTCTCCTCTGGGAACCGGCTACTGTAACTGCACATAGCAATTGGTGGAATACCAACATATTCCGATGTGAGAAATATAAGATCCACAAAATACAAGGAAGAATTGCCATGGAAAGCAGCAGAAGATGGGGTGGGGGACGTGCTCTCCCACGTGAAACAGGTAGATAATGTGTGTGTGCTAAGTGGTCCAGTCATGTCCGACTCTTTGCAACCCCATGGACTATATAGCCTGCCAGGTTCCTCTGTCTGTGGGATTCTCCAGGCAAGAATACTGGAGTAGGTTGCCATTCCCTTCTCCAGGGGATCTTCCCGACCCAGGAATCGAATCCACATCTCAGCTTTTGCGTTGCTGGCAGATTCATTACCGCTGAGCACCCAAGAAGGCCCCAAGTAGATAATGATACAGTGCAAAATGTAGTAGGTACTAAGTCATGTGGGAATGGCTCTCCACTCCAGTATTCTTGCCTGAAGAATTCCATGGACAGACAAGCCTGGCGGGCTACAGTACAGGGTCACAAAGTCGGAAACGACTGAGCAACTAACACTTCCACTTTTCACTTTCACCTGTTCACAAAGGGATCTGGGCACTCAGGCAGAAAAGCAGTAAGTCAGGACTCACCTTGTCTGCCAGGATACTAATCTCCAAAAAAGTGGAAAGAAGGTGTGAGATGAAATACAGATATTCAGGGATAAATGTTATAAATGTTATCTAATTCTATTATCTCATCCTTTCAAATATTCATTACCTTATCCTTTTATTTTTTATTAAAAATTTATTTATTTATTTACTTATTTGGCTGCTCCAGGTCTTAGTTGTGACACACAGGATCTTCTAGCTTCATTTCGGCACGTGGGATATTTTTAGTTGTGACGCTCATAATCTTTATTTGATCCTTTTTTAAAAAAATATTTATTTATTTAGTATTTGGCTGCTCCAGGCCTTAGTTGCAGCACACAGGATCTTTACTTGCAGCATATAAACGCTCAGTGCAGCAGGTGGGATCTTATTCCCTGACCAGGGATTGAACCCTGGACCTCCAAGCTGACAGCGCATAGTCTTAGCCACTGGATCACCAGGGAAGTCTCATCTCATGCTGTTAAATCCTTTTATTTTGCAAAGGAAATAATCTGTTACCAGGGCAGAATGCATATACCAGTTAAATATGTATATTGGACATACAGGCTCAGTAACTTTTATTCTGAAAAAATATGAGATCAAAAGATCAGAAAGACTACTGTACTAAAAATGTAGCACTGGAGGGCAAGATCTGATGTGTTACACCATTGCAATCCCTGAAATAGAGACCAAAGAGGAATTACGTAAGCTCTGACACAGCCTTGGACTTAAGTATCCCCCTCGAGTGCCCAGGGCTTCCCTCATAGCTTAGTTGGTAAAGAATCCGCCTGCAATGCAGGAGACCCCGGTTCAATTCCTAGGTTGGGAAGATCTGCTGAAGAAGGGCTAGGCTACCCACTCCAGTACTCTTGGGCTTCCCTTGTGCCTCAGCTGGTAAAGAATCCGCCCGCAGTGTGGGAGACCTGGGTTTGATCCCTGGGTTGGGAGGATTCCCGGAAAAGGGAAAGGCTACCCACTCCAGTATTCTGGCCTGGAGAATTCCACGGAAAGAATCCGCCCGCAGTGCGGAAGACCTGGGTTTGATCCCTGGGTTGGGAGGATTCCGGGAGAAGGGAAAGGCTGCCCACTCCAGGATTCTGGCCTGGAGAATTCCATGGAAAGAATCCGCCTGCAGTGCGGAAGACCTGGGTTTGATCCCTGGGTTGGGAGGATTCCGGGAGAAGGGAAAGGCTGCCCACTCCAGGATTCTGGCCTGGAGAATTCCACGGAAAGTATCCGCCTGCAGTGTGGGAGACCTGGCTTTGATCCCTGGGTTGGGAGGATTCCGGGAGAAGGGAAAGGCTGCCCACTCCAGGATTCTGGCCTGGAGAATTCCATGGAAAGAATCCGCCTGCAGTGCGGAAGACCTGGGTTTGATCCCTGGGTTGGGAGGATTCCGGGAGAAGGGAAAGGCTGCCCACTCCAGGATTCTGGCCTGGAGAATTCCATGGAAAGTATCCGCCTGCAGTGAGGGAGACCTGGGTTTGATCCCTGGGTTGGGAGGATTCTGGGAGAAGGGAAAGGCTGCCCACTCCAGCATTCTGGCCTGGAGAATCCCATGGACTGTATAGTCCTCGGGGTTGCAAAGAGTCAGACATGACTGAGTGACTTGCACTTCACTGCATTCTGGCCTGGAGAATCCCATGGACTGTATAGTCCTCGGGGTTGCAAAGAGTCAGACATGACTGAGTGACTTGCACTTCACTGTAAGTACCCAGATGCTTCTGCAGGTGTGGTTGCTAAATATTTAAGCTTCCAATGAGAAACAAAGAGAAAAAAACATCTTATACCTGTCTTACCATGAAGGGCATATATGTTCAAACATAGTATTTTTGCCCTGTAGAGTTGAAAGAAAAATTAGAAGTCAGCTTGCAGATCAAATTACATGGGTATATATTCCATCAACAGATAGAATCTTGCTATCAGGAAAGCATGAATTTCTCTAAACTGCCAAAGGTCATTTTACTTCAACTTATTTTAGAAAACCATGATGGAACCTAACAACGTCATATAGGGGGAAAGTAGTTATGATTCATCTCAGGAAAACAAATAACTGTGGTCCTTTGAACTTATCTCAGTAATATCATTACCTTGTGTTAGTCATGTTTTGCTGAGTTCTGGAAGCTACAAATGCCTGGGAAGACCTTTCAAAAACACAAACCAGATCTGTATAGCACAAGCATGGCAAAGGTGAAATTAGTGACATTTCCAGCCTGAATTCCAAATGACGTCAATGCTAAGACTGTTCCTCTGTGCAGACATTGCTGACAAGAAGGTCATGGCCTTTTTACACTCTATTGCACCAACTACAAACCTGTCTGTGACTTTCACTCACCTGTTCCTCTCTCCCACAGCCAGCTAGAGCCTTCCTGTTGCATTCCCAGAGTTTAGGGTCATGGCTGACACACAGCTGGTACCCAGTATGTGTTCTCGCAGAGGAAAGGACCATGTATTTATTCTTTGGACCATGTATTTATTATAATGTACTATGTAAATAAAGGGAGAAGGATAAAAGTGTTTTAAATACATAAAGAATTCTTGAAACTCAACAACAAAAAGATAAATATCTGAATTAAAAAGAACAAACTGGAGGCTTCCCTGGAGACTCAGTCGTGAAGAGTCGTCTGCCAAGGTGGGAGACACAGGTTCGAACCCTGGTCCGGGAAGATTCCATATGCCATAAAGAAACGAAGCCTGTGTGCCACAGCTATTGAGCCTGTGCTCTAGAGCCCGGGAGCCACAACGACTGAGTCTTCTCACTGCAACTGTTGAAGCCCACACACCCAAGAGCCCGTGCTCCACCACGAGAGAAGCCACTGAATGAGAAGCGCCGGCACCACGAGTCATGACAGAGGGCAGCCCTGCTCGCCTCAACTAGAAAAAAGCCCGGAAAAGCAATGAAGATCCAGCACAGCCACAAATAATAAAAGTATTAAAAAGAACAAATGAGGGGCTTCCCAGGTGGTCCAGCAGCTAAGACTCCAAGCTCTCAATGCAGAGGGCCCAGGTTCAGTCTGTAATCAGGGACCTAGATCCCACATGCCCCAGCTCAAGATCCCGCCTGCAACAACTAAGACCCAATGCAGCCAGGTAAATAAGTAATAAACATTTTTTTCAGAAAAAAAAAGGACAAAGGATTTGAATGGACATTTCTCCAACAAAGATACACAAACAGCAGCGTGCCCTTGAAAAGATGCTCAATATCCTCAGTTATTTGTTGTTATTGTTGTTTAGTCACTAAGTCGTGTCTGTCTCTTTTTTTAAAATTATTTTTAATTGAAAGATAATTGCTTTACAGAATTGTGTTGTTTCCTGCCAAATATCAACATGAATAACCCATAGGTATATGTATGTCCCCTCCCTCCTGAAACTCCCTCTCATTGCCCCAAAGAAAGGCAAGGTCAAAGAATGTTCAAACTACCACACAACTGCACTTATCTCACATGCTAGCAAAGTAATGCTCAAAATTCTGTAAGCCAGGCTTCAACATTACCTGAACCATGAACTTCCAGATGTTCAAGCTGGATTTAGAAAAGGCAGAGGAACCAGAGATCAAATTGTCAGCATCCATTGGATCATCAAAAAAGCAAGAGAGTTCCAGAAAACATCTACTTATGCTTTATTTACTATGTCAAAGCCTTTGACTGTGTGGATCACAATAAACTGTGGAAAATTCTGAAAGAGATGGGAATACCAGACCACCTGACCTGCCTCCTGAGAAATCTGTATGCAGGTCAGGAAGCAACAGTTAAAACTGGACATGAAACAACAGACTGCTTCCAAATTGGGAAAGCACTACATCAAGGCTATATATGGTCACCCTGCTTATTTAACTTCTATGCAGAGTACATCATGAGAAATGCTGGACTGGATGAAGCACATGCTGGAATGAAGATTGCTGGGAGAAATATCAACAACCTCAGATGTGCAGATGACACCACCCTTATGGCAGAAAGTGAAGAACTAAAGAGCCTCTTGATGAAAGTGAAAGAGGAGAGTGAAAAAGTTGGCTTAAAGCTCAACATTCNAGACTCTTGAGAGTCCCTTGGACTGCAAGGAGATCCAACCAGTCCATTCTGAAGGAGATCAACCCTGGGATTTCTTTGGAAGGAATGATGCTAAAGCTGAAACTCCAGTACATTGGCCACCTGATGCGAAGAGTTGATTCATTGGAAAAGACTCTGATGCTGGGAGGGATTGGGGGCAGGAGGAGGAGGAGGGGACGACCGAGGATGAGATGGCTGGATGGCATCACTGACTCGATGGACGTGAGTCTGAGTGAACTCCGGGAGTTGGTGATGGACAGGGAGGCCTGGCGTGCTGCGATTCATGGGGTCGCAGAGTCGGACACAACTGAGCGACTGAACTGAACTGAACTTAGACAGCATATTATAAAGCAGAGACATTACTTTGCCAACAAAGGTCCATCTAGTCAAAGCTATGGTTTTTCCAGTGGTCATGTATGGATGCGAGAGTTGGACTAAAATAGCTGAGCGCTGAAGAATTGATGCTTTTGAACTGTGGTGTTGGAGAAGACTCTTGAGAGTCGCTTGGACAGCAAGGAGATCCAACCAGTCCATCCTAAAGGAAATCAGTCCTGAATATTCATTGGAAGGACTGATGCTGAAGCCGAAACTCCAATACTGTGGCCACCTGACTGGAAGAAGGGACTCATTGGAAAAGACCTTGATGCTGGGAAAGATTGAAGGTGGGAAGAGAAGGGGACGACAGAAGATGAAATGGTTGGATGGCATCACCGACTCAATGGACATGAGTCTGGGTAAACTCCGGGAGTTGGTGATGGACAGGGAGGCCTGGTGTGCTGCAGTCCACGGGGTCACAAAGAGTGGGACATGACTGAGTGACTGAACTGAACTGGGGAACTAAGATCCCAGAAGCCTCAGGGTGTGGTAAAAAAAAAAACGGGAAATGGACCCCAGATAGCAGAGCTAGTAAGTCTAGTAAGTGGTATAGAGAGGAAATAAAGGGCCTTCCTCTTTTTGACTCCAGAAACCACTGTATTCGGAGCAAAGAGAATTCGAGAATTCTCTGACTCTAACTGTCCCTGGGCGGAGGACCTTCTTTGCCTGAATAAATTCCCATCTTCCGGAGCAGTCGTTGGCCCAGAATGGGTGCTCAGTTCACAGTGTGGCAGGAAGAAAGGAGTCGAGGGAAGGAGGGAGGAACAATGGGTAGATACCCTGTCAAGACTGGACTCTTGACCTGTAACTACAAAGTAATGCCAAACAGCTCTAATATCATTTAAAAAAATTTTTTACCAAATATTTTATATACTCGATGGCCCCGTGTACAATTTAAATCACCTTCACTTTATTCAGTTCAGTTCAGTCGCTCAGTCATTCGACTCTTTGTAACCCCATGAATTGCAGCACGCCAGGCCTCCCTGTCCATCACCAACTCCTGGAGTTCACTCAAACTCATGTCCATCGAGTCAGTGATGCCATCCAGTCATCTCATCCTCTGTCCTCCCCTTCTCCTGCCCCCAATCCCTCCTAGCATCAGGGTCTTTTTCCAATGAGTCAATTCTTCGCATGAGGTGGCCAAAGTATTGGAGTTTCATCCTCAGCATCAGTCCTTCCAATGAACACCCAGGACTGATTTCCTTTAGGATGGACTGGTTGGATCTCCTTGCAGTCCAAGGGACTCTCAAGAGTCTTCTCCAGCACCACAGTTCAAAAGCATCAATTTTTCGGTGCTCAGCTTTCTTCACAGTCCAACTCTCACATCCATATATGACCACTGGAAAAACCATAACCCTGACCAGACGGACCTTTGTTGGCAAAGTAATATCTCTGCTTTTCAATATGCTATCTAGGTTGGTCATCGTCTTTTAATTTCATGGTTGCAGTCACCATCTGCAGTGATTTTGGAGCACCCAAAAATAAAGTCTGACACTGTTTCCACTGTTTCCCCATCTATCTGCCATGAAGTGATGGGACCAGATGCCATGATCTTAGTTTTCTGAATGTTGAGCTTTAAGCCAGCTTTTTCGCTCTCCTCTTTCACTTTCATCAACAGGCTTTTTAGTTCCTCTTCACTTTCTGCCATAAGGGTGGTGTCATCTGCATATCTGAGGTTCTTGATATTTCTTCTGGCAATCTTGATTCCAGCTTGTGCTTCCTCCAGCCCAGCGTTTTTCATGATGTACTCTGCATAAAAGTTAAATAAGCAGGTAACAATATACAGCCTTGACGTACTCCTTTTCACTTTATTAGGCCCTGCTTAATAACTGAATAACTGTTATGCAGTCTCTGCTTTTCTCTAACTAGCTGTGTGACCTTGGGCAAGTCACATAACCTCAGTGAGTCACAGTTTCTAAGACAATATAGGTGATCTCAGGCAAGTCACCTCCTCTCTAAGCCTCGGTTTGTTTGTTTATTTATTTTTGATGTGGGCCATTTCTAAAGAGGACTTCCCTGGTGGCCTAGTGGTAAAGCACCTGCCTGCAATGAAGACGACTCAGGTTCGACCCCTTGGTTGGGAAGATCCCCTATTTCCCCTAAGTAGGAAATGGCAACCCACTCCAGTGTTCTTGCTTAGGAAATCCCCTGGACAGAGGAGCCTGGGGCTACAGTCCATGGGGTCACAAGATTGTATACTCTAAACCACCACTATTTTAAAAGTCTTTATTGAAATTGTTACAGTACTGCCTTTGTTTTATGTTTTGGTTATTTGGCCATGATGCATGTGGGATCTTAACTCTCCCAACCAGGTATTGAACTCAAACCCTCTGCACTAGAAGGTGAGGTCCTAACCACAGGACTGCTAGGGAAGTCCCTAAGGCTCAGTTTGTTTTACCAGTAAATAAGAGGGTTCACCAGTCAGCAGAAGAGCTGATTAGACACGTCACCAAGAGAGATACCAAATCCCCAACAGGCATATGGAGACAGAGTCAACATCACTACCCATCAACAAATGAACACTGAAGCACAAACGTGATACTACTACATACCTTCTGGAATCACTGGACCGAAAATGGTGATTGGTCGCTCCTAAGTGATGGAAGGATGTGAAACCCCTGGAACTCTTATTCATTGCAGGTGGGAATGTGAATTGCGAGAACCACTGGAAAACTGATTGGCAGTATTTAGCTAGATTTCACACCTAGTGGTATCCCCAAAGGAAATATCAAGATGTATTTACCAAAAGGTATGAAAAAAAGGAAGAAGTGTTAATCAGCTGTGTCCAGCTCTTTGTGACCCCATGGACTGCAGCCCACCAGGCTCTTCTGTCCATGGGATTTCCCAGGCAAGAATACTGGAGTCGGTTGGCATTTCCTTCTCCAAGGAATCTTACCTACCCAGGGATTGAACCCAGGTCTCCCACACTGCAGGCAGATTCTTTACCAATTAAGCCACCAGGGAAGCCTCAAAAGGTATGTACAAGTCTGCTTAATCAAAATGGTCAAAAAACATTTGATTACCTATCAACAGCAGAGTAATCTGGGGACTTTGCTGATGGTCCAGTGGTTAAGACTCCACATTCCCAATGCAGGGGACATGTGTTCAATACTTGGTCCCGTATCTAAGGTTTCACATGCCACACAGCGAGGCCCAAAAAGCAAAAAATAGAAAGGATGAATTGTAGAAAGTGTGTATCATAATATGCCAACAGAAATAGGAATAAATAATTTACAGCTGTACACAACATGGATGGGACTCACAAATGATATTGAGCAAAGAAAAAAAATTAAAAATACTGAACAAAGTCAGATACAAAATAGTACATTACATATATTTAAAAGGAAAAAACAGGTACAACTAATCCATGCTATTAGAAGTAGGATAGTGGGTACCTTTGGGGAGGGGTATGAGAAGGTGACCCGAGGGGGCTCTGGGATGTTCACAGCGTTCTAGTCTCGATCCAGGTACTAATGACAAAGGTGTTCTGTCTTAGAAGATGCACCCAGCTACATACACCATCGTCACTTTTCCAAATGCATTACACATTATAAACCAACAGCGAGAGGAATCCCAGCAAATAACTGCCTTCAGAAGTTGGATTTTTTTATGTGGACTGAAATGCTGGACTGGATGAAGCACAAGCTGGAATCAAGATTTCCGGGAGAAAATTTAATAACCTCAGATATGCAGATGACACCATACCTTAGGGCAAAAAGCGAAGAGAAACTAAAGAGCCTCCTGATGAAAGTGAAAGAGGAGAGTGAAAAAGTTGACTTAAAGCTCAACATTCAGAAAACTAAGATCATGGCGTCTGGTCCCATCACTTCATGGCAAATAGATGGGGAAACAGTGGCTGACTTTATTTTGGGGGCTCCAAAATCACTGCAGATGGTGACTGTAGCCATGAAATTAAAAGATGCTTACTCCTTGGAAGGAAAATTATGACCAACCTAGACAGCATATTAAAAATCAGAGACTTTACTTTGTCAACAAAGGTCAGTCTAGTCAAGGCTATGGTTTTTCCTGTGGTCATGTATGGATGTGAGAGTTGGACTATAAAGAAAGCTGAGCACCAAAGAACTGATTTTAACTGTGGTGTTGGAGAAGACTCTTGAGAGTCCCTTGGACTGCAAGGAGATCCAGCCAGTCCATCCTAAAGGAAATCAGTCCTGGGTGTTCATTGGAAGGACTGATGTTGAAGCTGAAACCAATATTTTGGCCACCTGGTGCAAAGAGCTGACTCATTGGAAAAGACCCTGATGCTGGGAAAGATTGAAGGCAGAAGAAGGGGACAACAGAGGATGAGCTGGTTAGATGGCATCACTGACTCAATGGACATGAGTTTGGGTAAACTCTAGGAGTTGGTAATGGACAGCGAGGCCTGGCATGATGCGGTTCACGGGGTCGCAAAGAGTCTGACAGGATTGAGTGACTGAGCTGAACTGAACTGGCTACATGGTTTCACATGGGAACCTAAAATGGTATAGTTGATTTATAATGTGTTAGACTCTCGTGTACAGCAAAGTGATTCAGCTATATCGAGAGATATATGCTTTTTCTTATTCTTTTTCATAATGGTTTATTATAGAATTTTGAATATGGTGCCTTGTGCTGTATAATAGGACCTTGTTTATGTTTTTTATATATAGTAGTTTGTATATGCTAATCTCAAGCTCCTAATTTATCCCTCCCCCTTTAGCAACCAAATTTGTTTTCTATGTCTCTGGGTCTGTTTCTGATTTGTAAATAAAATCATTTTTAAATATTCATTTTTAACATCTGAAATTTATCACCAGTGGATGGCCCAAGTCTGCAAAGTTGCCTCCCAGACTCTTTATGGGTTATTCAGAACTTGTGAAGCAGGCTAGGAAGCTAATGTCCTAGATATCTGGTATTTATTTAATTTGCAGCCACTAATTAATATTCTATAAAGATGCTTTGCTATCACTATGAAAATGGCCTTAAATGTGTGTTTGTGTGTACCGCCTACAAGTGGAGCCACTATGTGTTTACCTAGCAAGAATCTGAAAAGGATGGCTTAAAAAAAAAGTCGTGTTAGGGTAGAAATACTCTCTACTGGTGAATGCCAGATGGTGAGGGGTGAGGATGGGAAGATATACAACCTCTGATAGTTATAGAATTATTTAAAACCTTTGCTAATAAACAACAAGAAATAATTAGAAAAAAATTATTACAAACAAAATTTATTAGACAAACACATCAATAGATTGAGTTTAAGGATTTGGTTGGGAACTCACTGGGCCTTTTAAAGCAGCAGATGTCTAAAGTCACACACTTCTAGCATTACTCTGTTAAAATGCGTAGAAACAAGAAAGGTCAGGAAATACAGCACTCCATGCTGGTCCACAAACAGACAAGCCTCCCCGCCTCCCTCCCCAGTCCCTCTCTTCAGCTGTAGTCTTCTGGTACCTGAGATGAAAGGAATGTTTCCCAGGTCTTACAGAAATTCGGTTTCTTTGTTACAGATCTTGCTTCTGTGCATGCCTGCTCCTGATACATGGAATGTTGCTTTTGAGAAACCCACGAATAGTTACTGAGGGAGTGTTTATCAACAAGTAAAGTGAATAAAACAATATTATCTATCACAGTAACTGCATTTTTAATCTCATCTGGCACCACTTGTCTTTCAGAAAGTTTAATGCATTGTTTGGGGACACATTTCTTCTTTAGCATAGGAGGGAAAGAGTCTAATTAATAAATTATAATTAAATGATACATACACTCAAATCTGATGAGATTCACATGAATGTGAAAGCTTCAATTTAATTTGGAAGAAGGGGGTTATATTTTCTCATTCTTGATAATAACAGAAATAGATATTTCAAGGTTGTAATCTCATGTGTTCGTAAAACCAAATAATGTGTTTCATCTTATGACAAGCCATTGATCTTTAAATTTATTAATGACATAGGCTACCAAGAAATAGCAAGGAATATGGTATCCATATAGATATTGCCCAGCCTCAAGTCATCTAATAAAGATGAGAGTGAAAGATACATGACCTAGTTGGGGAGGTCTGGTTTTCGGAAATATGGGCTACAAATTATATTACATAAAAAACTGAAGAGTATTCCAGGTAAACCCAGCAAGAGAATTTTACAGGACTATTTCTTAAGAGAGGTAATAAAAGCAGCAGTTAGAATGCATGTCCCTATATTAAGCTCCTGCAGTTGAATCCATCACATATATGCCTTTTGCTTCCATGATATGCCCAATAATTATTTCTTTTACTGCTCTTAACAACCTTTTGCTTGTTCACCATGCCACCACGGACAGTCTGTGTGGAACAGAATATCTTTCAAGTCAGAATCTTAGATGAGGCTCTAAAAATGTTGAGTCTGTGCTTTAAAAACTAGTCCAGTTCATAACTGCGGTGTATGCTGGAGGAGAGAACTCTCCTTGATCACTATTAAGAGCTTCGAACTTGCTGGGACAGACATATTGGCCAAGACTGAAGTTTTACGATATCAAACACTGCAAATCATAATGGGCAGTCTCAGGTACAGACCTCAAGATTTCAGTTGTGCTACTGGTCCCTTTGTTATTTTTATGCCTTTGGGGCCATAGTCACGGTTTGTAAAAGCTGTTCTCAAAACGTGCAGTAGCGGGGAACTGCTCTCTACCTTAGCAGGCCAGTCTAGCTGTAAAGCAGTTGAATTTCCCAGCACGGACTTCTGGTCTTCTCCGAAAAGTTAGATACCCATTTTCTCAGGAATAGCCTGTGGAGCGACAGTCTGGAGTAAGAGTTGCTCTCGGGTCCTAATCTTAAATGAAAGATCTAAAAACGTAGAGCGTTGCGCATTTAAAAAATGGTCCATCTCAAGGCGGCAGTGTGCTCTCACAGACCCAGTTCTCGCCAACTTTCGCAGTGTTTGGAAGGAATCGCTGGATTTGGGCCAGTAACCAAGTATGAAATGGGAAACAATAGGCTCTGAAAAGGGAAACAAAAACAACTGGGCTTTGAGGGAGCCAAAATCTTTGCAGATTCCATCCTCGTGAGCCGCTGGAGGGCGGGTCTTGGCTCTCTCCGGACTCCAAGCCCGGGGCGCTGGACTAGTTGCGCGCCTCCGAACACCCAGACCTTTAGAAAGAGCCCTTGAACTGAATGAAGCCTGACCCACCGGGAAGAACAGGTCCAGAAACGGGGAGATTTAAGGACGGCTTCCGTCTCCGGATACTCTGAAACGTGGCCGGTCCTTGATTCCCCTTAGTGGACTGTGTGGATTCCGGGGTTCCGCGCGGCGGGAAGGCGCGCACCTGGGAGTCGGCAGGCGGCCTCTCCCTGCCCTCTGGCGGCGCCTCCAGGCAGCCGGCAGAGAAGGGGCGCACAGACACCCGCGCGCCAGGAGGGGGCGGTCCCTATGCATCGGCGCCCCTCGGTAGGGTGGGGACCACAAGTCCACGCCAATCACTCGTGAGTCCAGACGAAGAGGGGCCCAAGGGGCTCGGGGGTTCATAGATGCGGGGCGTAGAAAGGGGTCAGGTAGGCGGGCCCGAGGAAGGGCGCGAAGGAGCCCCCGGCGGCCGTCAGCGGGAAGGAGGCGGCGGCTGGGAAGAGGACGTTGGCCGCCGAGTAGGAGGGGAAAGTCTGGAAAGGATGCGCGCCCGGGCCCGGTGGACCTGGGCTGCCCCCCGCGCCGCCGCTCGCCGCCGCAGTCCCGGGCTGGGGCGCGCCACCTCCCGCCTGCGCCGCACCTTCGGCGCCGGGGTTCTGCTTCTTCCACTTGGTCCTGCGGTTCTGGAACCAAATTTTGACCTGCGTCTCAGTGAGGCTGAGCGAGAGCGCGAGGTTCAGGCGCTCGCACACGGACAGGTAGCGCGTGGCGCGGAACTTGTTCTCCAGAGCCACCAGCTGCTGGTAGGTGAAGGCGGTGCGCGCGCGCCGCGGCTTGGAGCTGCTGGGCTCCGCGCGCCGGCGCCTGGGCCGCGGGGAGCCGGGGGAGCCCGCGAGGCCGCCCGCGCCGCTCTCCCCCGCCGCCGACGCCGCGGCCTGGGCCTCGGGGGAGCGTGTCAGGCCCGCCCGCAGGTGCGCAGCCCGCTCCCCGCGCCGCCGCCGCGCATCCTCCACGTCCTCGTCTTCCTCTTCCGCCTCCTCCGCCTCCGACCCCTCCAGGGGGGACGCCAAGCCGGCGCCGCGGCCCGCAGCATCTAGAGGAGAAGGGGACGGTGATCAGAAGCCGGGAACCACCCAGCCCGTTCTGGTCCCCGGACCTGCTTCTCGTCCTCCCCAGAGTAGGCGGCAATCTCCCCAATTTAGGGCCCTGCCCTGCCCCTCTCCGAGACTGCGTTCCCTGCCACCACCCCACGGCCCCCCATCCAGAGTGCCCAGCCCGTCCCAGGAAGTGGGAGTTAGGGTTGCGGTGCCTCTTCGCTCTTTACTCATCTAAGACCTAGTAGGTGTCCAAGAAGTGTATTTGGAATCAATGGATGACACCCTGCATTAAGAAAAAATAACGAGCTCATTGGACAACCTTATAAGAGCGTTGTATTACACATTAAGACATCGAGATGTCAACTGCGTTTCAGGCTCTCTCCCCCTCGTCCCTAGAAGCCTGTTTGGCTCTGGAACCTCTAGCAATTAAAAAAAGAAGTTATTAGGCGCCCCTCTCCTCCCTTTTAAAGTGAAATTCCCTCTTTCCCATCTTCTCTCTGCTGCCGTGTTAATAGAGTTTCAGATTTGCGCAGGGCCGGATCGATAGATGTCATCTATTAAAGGTAAGTTTTAATCGAACAATATTAGGATCAGACAGGGAAAGGGGGTTTGAAGTCGGTACCTGCAAGCTGCGGGCAGGAGATATGCAGGCTCCAGTAATAGAATATCGATCAGAGGGGTGGGGNCCGTCCCTCCCACCCTCCCATCGCAGCATCTAAGCTGGGGCTTTCCGGGCCCGAGGCCGCCTCGCTTCCTTACCAGGAGCCTCTCGCTGCGGAACCGGGTCCCGGCTGGCGCCCTTCCTTGCTTCGGCCTCTGCCAAACTTTTCTTGGCTTCCCGGGGAGCCGGACGCACGGCTGGAAGCGCAGCGCGGGTGAATTTCTGCGGGTCCAAGATATCCAGAACCGAGAAGGAGATCTTGTGGTGGGAGGGAGCCGCCTTGGCCCCGCCGTCCTGCCATGCCAGCATGCCCCAGAGGCCGGCGGCGCGGGGTCCGAGGTGGGTAGTGTTCGGGCTTGTTTTAGGCTGTGGCTCGGCAGCAGCTCTCAGCCGGTAGGAGGGTCGAGGCGGCCAAGAGAAGCTGGGGAGGGGGGCGCGGAGGGGGGCGCGGAGGCGGGGCGGGGAGAGAGCCGCCTGAGGTTGCGCCCGGATTGGCACTTGTGCTACCCCAGTCCCCCGCCACGTGCAGCGCGCGCTAGCAGGAGCCCCCTACCCCGAGCCTTGCCGGGACCTCCAGCCTCGGCGCGCCTAGGTGCGACCGGTGCGCGCGCCCGCCTGGAGGGCGCCGCGGGCTCAGCGCGCTTCCGCCCAACCTGCTGGGACTGCCGGTGAGCGAGGGAGGGAAGTTAGGAAGCTTTCGTCCCGAAGATCCTCCCAATACACCCACCCCGACTCGAGCTTGGATTTGCACCCTTGCTCCAGGGCACCCGCCTTTGAGTTGGGGACGCAGTTGAGTCCAGCACTGATTACACGAAGGCAACGCTCAGCACATCGCCTGCCTCGCCAGTGCATCACAGTAATGACCTCGGACCTGACCACCTCGGATTTAAAAGCCTTCATGTTTTCACAGTTTAGTTTACAAAGCCCTTCCACGTGCGAGATCTCGTTTGATCTTCCGAGCAGCCCTGTGCGGTGGGCGTGGCCTGCCCAGGCTATTTATCCCTGTTTTAAGATGAGAAAAGGTGAGAATGAGGTTCAAAGGTGAGAAGTGATGTTGCCCAGGGCCACTGTTAGTTGGTGACAGAGTCTGGATTTGAACCCGGGTCTGCTTTCCTGAACCACTATTCTTTGCAGTAAGTTCTGTTATTTCTCTAGGAACGTCCAGGTTGTGGACTGGACAAAACCCAGGTTTGTGACAGAGGCTTTCCCTTCCACCCTGGAGCCTAGCCAGATCAGGGAGCAGCAGGGGTTTCGGAGAGATGTCTGAGCCCCAGCCAAGATGCTCTGGTGAGGACAGGTGAGCTAGGTGCCGGCGGCCGCCCTGTCCTGTGGAGACTCCAAGCACGACCCCTGATACCCTTCAGGCATTCTTCACAGTCACAGGTTTGATCATTTGCACAGTTAAATTTCATCTCTGGGAAGCAGGTTGCATTTTTGACCCCCCACCCCATCCTCCCAAAAGTCCCAGAAAGAAAAAGGTTAAAAGATGTTTTGCCTGGTTTGGACTTATGGTCAGAAAACAGATAAAAGGCTTGCATCTAACCCACCAAGTCCCTTGGGGATGGGGCACAGCAGTCCTTGGGGAAGCTTCCACCAGCCACGCCCTTCTTAAATTCCCCTTCTTTTGTTGCTTGGGGAACAGTCTGAGCGCTAAGTATTTATCTCAGCGGCAATTTCTGAGGCTTCTCCGACCCCTCAGCCCAGAGCTACCTCTAAGGTTCCTGTCCCTTTCTTCCCTGCCCCATGGGGTTTTCAAACAATGACTTGGCAATTAAGATTGTCTGAGCAGGTAGGAGTAGGAAGGGGAGGAGAAACCGTCCACTAAGTGCAGTGGGGGCGGGGGTTGGGGGGTGCTGCTAATTCCATCTGTTTTTGAAGAGGAGATCTTACAGGCCAGCTTCTTGGAGCTTTTCTCATTCAAAGCTCATGGCCCCTCCCAGAGGCGGTCACTGTATTCCCTGGGGACTTTAAAGCCCTGCCGAAATTCGAGCTAGCTCCAGTCCTAAAGCTGAGATGAATTGTGCTTTCAAAGGAAATCAGGGAAGGAAGTGCCCTGGCCAAGCCCAGCGGACCACCTCCTGTCAGAGGGAATGCACGCCTAGGGAAAACCAAAGAAAGATGGCTAGGGCTCTAAACCGAGGCACCCAGGAACCTGGATTGCCAATCACAGAACCTTCCAGGTCTCCGATAGGGTAGTTTGGTTTTTGTTTTGACAACTCTTTCTCACCCAATTCTCACCTGATTAAAAAAAAAAAATCTTTCTTAAACAACAAGGTCCTACTGTATAGCAGAGTGAACAATATCCAATACCCTGTGATAAACCATGATAGAAAGGCATGTGAAAAGGAATGTACATGTATAAGTGACTCACTTGGCTGTACAGCTGAAATTAACACATTGTAAATCAGGGGTGTGTGTGTGTTAGTCACTCAGTCGTGTCTGACTCTTTGCAACTCCGTGGACTGTAGCTCACCAGGCTTCTCTGTCCGTGGAATTCCCCAGGCAAGAATACTGGAGTGAGTAACCATTCCCTTCTCTAGGGGATCTTCCTGACCCAAGGACTGAACCCAGGTCTTCTGCACTGCAGGCAGATTCTTTATCATCTGAGCCATCAGGGAAGACCCAAATCAAGTATACTTCAATACATTTCAATATTGAAATCAAGTATACTTCTATAAAACAAAATTTTTTAAAAATCTTTTCTTTCTTTCTCCTTCCCCACTGATCCCACTCCCCTTTTACATTTTTCCACTCACATTTATGTTTTTTCATATCTAGGTTCTCCATGGTAGCTAGAAATAGGTCTTTATAAGGGACCTCCAGAATGGACATTTCTGGCTCCGCATGGTCCCTGTCCTTATCTGTTCTCCTCTGAGAAATATTGAGGTCACTTTCAGGGGAACGTGGGCTGGCATTCCAGAGGGCATCCCATGTCCCCAACCAGACGGACCTGGAAGGTGCAGAAGCCAGAGCAGGCCAAACCCAATCATCTTCTTTTCACTTGATCAACTATCTCCAAAAATTTTTGTTCAAATAATTTGAATCATATTTCCTTTGAGGTCCTGCAGGTGTTATATATAGAAAAGGATAAGAAAAAGGAGAAGCAACAAATTGGAATGTCAAGAACACATAAAGGCCATGTGCTGTAAGACTGTGAATCTTTAAGAACTCTTAGGAGTTTTTTAGTTATCTTTTTTCCCCTGCTCTTTATTTTTCCTGTATTTCTGACACGTGTGTTCAGTGCTGTATGAAGTTATGTGAACTCTTGCATTCAGGACTTGGCTTCTGGAGACAGGTGCCACAAGAAACACCATGATGTGGGATTTCCCTGATGGTCTAGTGGTTAAGACTCTGCGTTCCCAATGCAGGGGAGCCAGGTTTGACCCCTCGTCGGGGAACTAGATCCCACGTGACACAGTTGAGAGTTCACATACCACAGCTAAAAAATCCTGCATGCCACAAGGAAGACTGACTATCCTCCATGCCACGGCTAAGACCTGGCACAGCCAAATAAATTGAGAATAAATTTAAAAAAAAAAGAAACACCACGGTGTCTCCCATCAACATTGCAGGAACAGAAAATGCTCCTTCTTACTCACCCAACTTAAAAAGAGACACCTCACCCAGAGAACAGACTAAATTCTTCAATTTGGTGAGGGGTGGGGGTGTCTGGAGGAATTCTTTTTCTGGCCACCTGCTTTGTAAATGACCAGAAAGGCAGTGAGACTTCCTAGAGGAACAATCTGGAGATGTGTTGACTTGCTCACGTCCTCACACGTGTATTTATATGCAAGATGTTCCTATGTAATAAGTACATAAGGTCTCCAGCAAGCCACCTTCTCCCTGTTCTCGGAGTTGATTTGTGTTTTCAGCATGGACATTAAAATTCTGCCTGAGTGCTGTCTTTAAATTGCTTTGATGCTAGGTGGGTTCCATCCCTGACCTGTCCTGATGGCAAGTGACGGCTGTAACAAGCTCAGGATCAATATTCATAGCGGGTGTCCTGGGCTGATAACACTCACCAAGACAATGTTCACTATCAGCGCAGACAGCTGAGATATTGCACCATTAGGGATGTTGTGTTAAATAACCTGATCCATTTCTGGGGCTATTTAATGAATTTCACAGTTTAGATAGTATCTTTAAGGAGAAGGCAAAGACTATTCCAGAGGCACTGATGCAAATCAATGATGCCAAGCTTCCCGAGCGATTCCACAAACAAAGTGGCCTATGCCTCCAGCACAGCCTTGAGGAGCTGCCGCCAGAGCCGTGAACAGTGTTAACAATGGAAAGAACCTGCAGTATGTGCAGAGGGAGAGCAATCCTGAGCTGTGTCAAAGCACCTGAGATAAAATCTGATGTTCCTGAAATAAAATACACCTTAAATTCTCTAGGTAAAACCCTGCAGTTTGGGCCAGCCCACGGGGTAGGACATGATGCCAAAGAGACAGCTTCATAAGGCACAACGTGGTAAGATAACAAAGGGGGAGAAGTGAACCGCGGACGTCTTCAACTCAAATCGGGCTGCAAAACGGGAGGGGGAGGGTGCTGGATTTTAAAAAGAAACTAACCCCTAGCAGCAGAATCAGTTGTTACTTGTTTACTTGACTCCACAGCCCTTGGTGGTGGAGAGTTCATTTACAATTAAAGGCTAGCATTTCCCATTTCCCACCAGGGCTTTGAACTCTGACAGCCAAGCAGAGCAAGAGTTCCTTTAAAAAAAAAAAAGCTTTGATTTGTGAAAGCTCTCAAAGCGTAGCCACCCATCCCCAGACTGCATCCAAAATAAAAATGTTTTAAAAATGTTTACTCAGTATCTTTTGCTTTAAGACATCACTGTTTCTTTTTGGAAATCAACAGGTTTAAAAAACAATCAACTCCTTCATTTCAGAAATGTGGAGGAAGCATCAAAGAAGGTGAGAAGGCAGTGGGAGGAGGGTATTGTCCTGGTAACGACAGTAAGCATTCACAATAATAGCTCTTCTTTCTTGGGCACTTTCTCTGGCCCAGGCACTGGGCTAAGCTTTTTGTTTATTTTGGGTTATTTCATTTAACCCTCGCCAGGACCCCATGAAGCAGGCACTATTATACCCCTAGTTTACAGTAGAGAAAACCAAGCTTAGAGAGCTTCAGAGTGACTTTTGCTGTGACCCCAGAGCTAGGAAGTAGGGAAGCTGAGATTTGAACCAGGGTAGTTGTTAGATTTTTAGAGCCTGGTTCAGTAACGTTCTTCTCTTATAGGAAGCTACATCCCTGCCTCAGGGTGAAATCCAATTGCAGGCATTTATCAAATGGCTTTCCCTCAAGGTGACACACGATCTGAGATATAGAAGAGGACCTCTGAGAAGTAACTGAGCCCAAGCACTGCCTAAGAGGATACGGTGGTGCAGGTTTGGGATCCAGTCTTGGAAGCTCTTTCAGGCACTGTTTTCTAATGTTTTAAGATATTCCCAGGAGGAGCCCAAGAGAAGGGAACTGCCAGGCCAGCCAAATTGCTCTGGACATCTGGAAAAGTGGAGAGACATGTCACTGGGAGAAAGAGAATGGGGGTGGAAATGCCAAGTGATAAGCTGAGAACATATGAGGAGAGAACTGGGGAAAGACAGGGCCAGAGGAGCAGGGATGCAGCGCAGGAGGCGCTTTCTGGGCTTTTTGATGGTGAGCATCACGTGTCATCGTCCTACCTGACGCAAGAGAGGCTCGTGCAGCTTACAGACAGGGGAAGCAAGGTAGGGTTTGGCAGGTACACGAAGTGGAGACACGTGTGATCATTCTTGGTGGTCTAGTGCAAGGCAGGGGACAAAGTCCTCTGTTACCCACACCTGTGCCCAAATTTCATACCTTCAGTCTTTTTTGAAAATTGAAATATAGCTGATTTGCAATGTTGTGTTAGTGTCTGGTGGACAGCAGAGTGATTCATACATATGTGTATACATATACTGTCTTCATATTATTTTCCATTGTGATGTATTATAGGATATTGAATGTAATTTGCAAAGTGAATCAGATATATATGTATATATATGCTTTCATATTCTTTTCCATTTGTGATATATTACAGGATATTGAATATAAGCCCCTGTTCTGTACAGTAGGGCCCTGTTGTTTATCTATTTTACATATGGTATTAATAGTTTGTATCTCAGTTCAGTTCAGTTCAGTTCAGTCACTCAGTCATGTCCGACTCTTTGCGACCCCATGGACTGCAGCACGCCAGGCCTCCCTGTCCATCACCAACTCCTGGAGTTTACCCAAACTCATGTCCATTGAGTCGGTGATGCCATCCAACCATCTCACCCTCTGTCGTCCCCTTCTCCTGCCTTCAATCTTTCCCAGCATCAGGGTCTCTTCCACTGAGTCAGTTCTTCACATCAAGTGGCCAAAGTATTGGAGTTTCGGCTTCAGCATCAGCCCTTCCAATGAATATTCAGGACCGATTTCCTTTAGGATTGACTGGTTGGATCTCCTTGCAGTCCAAGGGACTCTCAAGAGTCTTCTCCAACACCACAGTTCAAAGGTATCAGTTATTCAGCACTCAGACTTCTTTACGGTCCAACTCTCACATCCATACATGACTACTGGAAAACCCATAGTCCTGACTAGACGGACGTTTGTTAGCAAAGTAATGTCTCTGCTTTTTAACATGCTGTCTATGTTGGTCATAGCTTTTCTTCCAAGGAGCAAGAGAGCGGGGCAGAGTCAGGAAATGGAGAGTCAGAGAACCCAGAATGCCTCCATTCATGCCTTGGAACCAGACACACCTGAAGCCATCCGTGACGAGATCGTTCACAGGAGCCAATAGATTCCTCAGCTTAAGCCATTTGAAATCGGGTTTCTGTCACTGGCAACCAGAGTCCTAGTTAATACAAGCCAGTCTGGAAGGGTTATACACACATCTACTCAGCAACAGAGGGTTGGAAGGATTCAAGTTTCAGCTGAAATTCAGACATGATTTGTAAACTTGTTATTGGAAATGTAAGAGGCCAAGCTCTGTGGATGAAATATGCCTCCCTGGACACTGGAGGGTTAATGTGCCTCTTCACTAGCTTTGGCCCAAAGCTATGTAAACAAGAGTCTATTGGGTCAGGATTCTGGGGCAGCTTTTTTCTCCTGGTATAAAGGCCAAGGCTCGGTTGTCACAGGCCCTTTCTCCTTTTCCTTCCCCGTTGCCTGAAATGCAGATGTGATGCCTGGGGCAACACCAGGCACCTTGAGAGCAGGAGGAAGAAGCCATACACTGAGGATGATGGAGCAGAAAGATGGAAGAAGCCTATTTCCTGACGATTCTGGGAGCTGCTGTACCTGCCCAGGACTGCCTTCCTCTTGGCTTCTTGATCTATGGGAAAAAAACAACTCAGTCTGGTTGGTGGGTATTTGTTATATGCAGTGAAAACAACTCTAACTTATACAACGCCCAGACATGCGTCTGAGCAAACTCTGGGAGATAGTGAAGGACAGGGAGGCCTGGCCTGTTGCAGTCCATGGGGTCGCAGAGTCGGACACGACTGAGTGACTGAGCAACAACAGAAATCACATCCAAAGAAAGTTCATGGACTTTTGGGTCAGGTCTGAGCCCACACTTAGAGACCTGCTGCTTTGGACAGACATGGCATCCTTCAGGTGAGGGACTTGGGTCCCTGTATTCATTTCCTATCATGGCTGTAACAAGTTACCACAAATTTAGGGGCTTAGAAACCACAAATTTGTTCTCTTACAGTTCTAGAGGCAAGTTTTGTCCTAAAATCAAGGTGTTTTGGGGGAAGGAGAGGGTGGGACGAATTAAGAGTGGTACTGACATATATACATTATCATGTGTGAAACAGATAGCTAGTGGGGAGCTCAGCTTGCTGCCCTGTGATGAGCTAGAGGGCTGAAATGGTGCGGTGTGGGAGGAAGGAGGTGGGGGATGTATGTATACTTACAGTTGATTCACACTGATACACAGCAGAAACCAACACGATATTGTATTGGTTAAAAGTTAAAAGAACAGATATTAAAAGTTACTTAAGAAGTTAAAACTTTTTAAAACTTTTTTGATTAAACTTTTAAAATTAAAAGTTAAAGCAGGTTAAAAGTTAAAACATTTTAAAAAGTTAAATTAAAATTAAAAGTTAAAACAGATATTTGAGAAGTAGGAGTAGGGCAAATATAAATATTTTTTTAAAACGAGCCTGTAGGGGAAACTCCTTTTCTTCACCTGTTCCGGCTGCCAGAGGCTGCCTGCATTTCTTGGCTCGTGGCCCCTTCATATTCGAGCCCAGCAATGCAGCATTTTCAAATCTCGCTCTCTCTCACCTCCACCTCTGAGGTCATGTCTTCTCTGACTCTTCTCCTGCCTCCCTCTATCCTTTACAAGGACTCTTGTGATTAGATTGAGCCCATGTGGGTCATCTAGGATAATCTCTCATTTTAAGATCTTTGGCTTAATCACATCGAAAAGGTCCCCTTTGCCATGTAAGGAAACACATTCACAGGTCCTGGCCAGTAGGGCGTGGGCATCTTCAAGGAGCCATTATTCTGTCTCCATAATCTTAGCTACAGAAAGCAATTTGCCCAAGGTCAGGCCCAGCCAGTGGGAGAGGAACGTTGTGTGGGCTAACCCCCACAGGCAGAAGTGCCCTTTTCCTGCCTCCTTATTTGGCAGGAAGCTAAAGCCCAGTCATGCTTCAGGCTGCCCCACTGCTCAGAAACTACTGCTGCCCTCCACTACCTGCAGAGTCCATCCTCTTGGCTGTGTCTGTCACTCACTGGTATTGGGCATATGTTTGATCAGTAGCCTTAAAAGTGTCCCTCTTGTTCTCTGCCCAGTCTTAACTCAAAGGTAAAAGATCATACTTTAGACCCTTTTGCACCTGTGGAGTGGGGCGGGGGTGGGCTTCTAGATGGCACTAAAGACCCCACCTCCCAATGCAGGAGAGGTAAGAGATGTGGGTTCAATCCCTAGGTCAGGAAGATTCCCTGGAAGAGGGCATGGTAACCCTCTCCAGAATTCTTGGCTTGAAGAATGCCATGGACAGAGAAGCCTGGTTGGCTACGGTCCATAGGGTTGCCAAGAGTCAGACAGGACTGAAACGACTTAGGAGACACATGCCGGCACGCATGTACCCATGGGATCCACTGAGCCAAGAGAGTTGAAGTTCAAACTGTGGATGATGCATGGCTCATGATGGTCCTGGTAGATTATCCAGGTCATCCAGTTCCTGTGCCTCAGAATCAGGAAGGCAAAAACTACATTTCCCAGACTCCCTTGCAGGTTGGACTAGGTTCCTCCAAGCCAGACTTGGTGGAAGTGACATGGAGTCAACAGATGAAAAGAGAGAATCTGCTGAGGGAAAAGTGCATAGGTTTGGCTCTTTGGGGGGAGTACTGTCAGTCCCTGTCATCTTAAGAGCCAAGTTCATTTGAAAGAGCTGCATAGCTCTCTGCTGTGCAGTGCTTGAGCTGGGGTCCCCAGTCCCCTTGGAAATCTGTAAGCTCCTTAATGCCCTGTGTGAATATTGTCTGCAACTAAGAACCATGAAAGTGAAAAGTAAAAGTGAAAGTCGCTCAGTCGTGTCCAACTCTCGGGGATCCCATGGACTGTGTAGTGCATGGAATGCTCCAGGCCAGAATACTGGAGTGGGCAGCCGTCCCCTGCTCCAGGGGATCTTCTCAACCCAGGTCTCCTGCATTGCAGGCGGATTCTTTACCAGCTGAGCCACAAGGGAAGCCCAAGAATACTAGAGTGGGTAGCCGTTCCCTGCTCCAGGGGATCTTCCCACCCCAGGTCTCCCGCATTGCAGGCGGATTCTTTATCAGCTGAGCCACAAGGGAAGCCCAAGAATACTGGAGTGGGTAGCCGTTCCCTGCTCCAGGGGATCTTCCCAACCCAGGTCTCTCACATTGCAGGCGGATTCTTTATCAGCTGAGCCACAAGGGAAGCCCAGGAATACTGGAGTGGGTAGCCTATCCCTTCTCCAGCAGATCTTCCCACCCCAGGAATCTAACCAGGGTCTCCTACATTGCAGGCAGATTCTTTACCAACTGAGCTATGAGGGAAGCCCAAGGTCTCATATTCATTTCTCCCTCAATCAGAATGTGAATACCCAAAGAGCAGAAAGGATATTCCTATTTCTCCTGTAAGGTCAGTTCAGTTCAGTTCAGTTAGTCGCTCAGTCATGTCCGACACTTTGCGACCCCATGAATTATAGCACGCCAGGCCTCCCTGTCCATCACCAACTCCTGGAATTTACCTAAACTCATGTCCATCGAGTCAGTGATGCCATCTAGCCATCTCATCCTCTGTCGTCCCCTTCTCTTCCTGCCCCCAATCCCTCCCAGCATCAGGGTCTTTTCCAATGAGTCAGTTCTTCGCATCAGGTGGCCAAAGTATTGGAGTTTCAGCTTCAGCATCAGTCCTTCCAATGAACACCCAGGACTGATCTCCTTTAGGATGGACTGGCTGGATCTCCTTGCAGTCCAAGGGACTCTCAAGAGTCTTCTCCAACACCACAGTTCAAAAGCATCAATTCTACGGCGCTCAGCCTTCTTCACAGTCCAACTCTCACATCCATACATGACCACTGGAAAAACCATAGCCTTGACTAGATGGACCTTTGTCAGCCAAGTAATGTCTCTGCTTTTGAATATGCTGTCTAGGTTGGTCATAACTTTCCTTCCAAGGAGTAAGCATCTTTTAATAAGGTCAGCAGACTGCAGTTTCCCCAGTAAACTTACCAACATGACATGCACGACTCACTGAACTGGGTCCGAGTTCTAATATTCTGACGAATTCTTCATCCTCTCTGTAACTCCAGAGACTGAGACAAAATGGCTTGGGAATACAGTCTTCTTTTTTATTTTATTTTTTTAATGGTCTTCTTTTGAAACCTTAAAGCTAACTCAGGCCAAGAGAAGTCAAATTCTTTCAAGTTTCAGTTTAAACACTTGGTCAGAGGGGTGGTCAAGGAAATTCTTCCCCTTTTCTGTCAACTTTTACTTACTACAAAAATGATGTAACATTAAATAGAATGTAAAAATTCATCCAAAAATCTCACTGGGCAAACACGTTGCAATATTCCCATTTCCTTTTCAGCCTTATTCCTATGCATCCTTGTTTTTGCAGGCAGGGGTCTGCATTTGGTGTGTTTTTTTCTTAAATTAATTTCTTTATTAATTTGGCTGTATTGGATCTTAGTTGCAGCATGTGAGATCTTCATTGTGTCATGAAAGATCCTTCCACAGGGCACACAGAGGGGGTGCACAAACTCTCATCGTGGTAAACGGGATTAGTTGCTCCCCAGAATGTGGGAATCTTAGCTCCCCAACCAGAGATCGAAACTGTGTCCCACGCTTTGCAAGGCAGACTCTTTACCACTGGGCCACCAGGAAGTCCCTACATTCAGTTTTGCATTCTGCTATTTCAAATAATGTTATAACGCAAGCACGTTCCATGTTGTAACCTAGCCTTCCTTTTTGATGCCGCAGTATTTCTTCCAGCAGCCCTCTTGCTTCTTGAGCAATCCTAGTCCCTGTCTTCCAGCTTGTTTTGGCATCACAGCTCACACGGCAGACATGCCTTTAGGCTCTCTTCCTTCCCACTGTTTCTCAGGGGCGCAGGATTATCCAGTCAAAGCACCCAATATTGCCGTTGCTTTTAGAACTGCGGTCCGGCCAGAGGGTGGGAATACCTACGAGAGTCTTTTCCTGTTCTCATTCATTTTTGGTACTTTTATATAGGTGCAGAGGAACCAGAGATCAAATTGCCAACATCCGCTGGATCATCGAAAAAGCAAGAGCGTTCCAGAAAAACATTTATTTCTGCTTTTTTGACTATGCCAAAGCCTTTGACTGTGTGGATCACAATAAACTGTGGAAAATTCTGAAAGAAATGGGAATACCAGACCACCTGACCTGCCTCTTGAGAAATCTATATGCAGGTCAGGAAGCAACAGTTAGAACTGGACATGGAACAACAGACTCGTTCCAAATCGGGAAAGGAGTACGTCAAGGCTGTATATTGTCACCCTGCTTATTTAACTTCTATGCAGAGTACATCATGAGAAATGCTGGGCTGGAAGAAACACAAGCTGGAATCAAGATTGCCGGGAGAAATATCAATAACCTCAGATATGCAGATGACACCACCCTTATGGCAGAAAGTGAAGAGGAACTAAAAAGCCTCTTGATGAAAGTGAAAGAGGAGAGTGAAAAAGTTGGCTTAAAGCTCAACATTCAGAAAACAAAGATCATAGCATCCGGTCCCATCACTTCATTGGAAATAGATGGGGAAATGGTAGAAACAGTGTCAGACTATTTTTTGGGGCTCCAAAATCACTGCAGATGGTGATTGCAGCCATGAAATTAAAAGACGCTTACTTCTTGGAAGAAAAGTTATGACCAACCTAGACAGCATATTCAAAAGCAGAGACATTACCTTGCCGACTAGTCAAGGCTATGGTTTTTCCTGTGGTCATGTATGGATGTGAGAGTTGGACTGTGAAGAAGGCTGAGCGCCGAAGAATTGATACGTTTGAACTGTGGTGTTGGAGAAGACTCTTGAGAGTCCCTTGGACTGCAAGGAGATCCAAACAGTCCATTCTGGAGGAGATCAACCCTGGGATTTCTTTGGAAGGACTGATGCTGAAGCTGAAACTCCAGTACTTTGGCCACCTCATGCGAAGAGTTGATTCATTGGAAAAGATTCTGATGCTGGGAGGGATTGGGGGCAGGAGGAGAAGGGGACGACCCAGGATGAGATGGCTGGATGGCATCACGGACACGATGGACGTGAGTCTGAGTGAACTCCGGGGGATGGTGATGGACAGGGAGGCCTGGAGTGCTGCGATTCATGGGGTCGCAAACAGTCGGACACGACTGAGCGACTGAACTGAACTGATATAGGTGCCTCCTTGTAGTCCCAACTGGCCTTGCTCTAATTCTCGGGGAGGGGAGGGTTGGCTATTTCCCAGGAAGGTTTGTTTTGCCGCTCTTCCTCATCTTTGCCCACAGATCTCCAGTCAAAAGGCTCTCATTTCCGGGAGTGCGGAAGAAGCGCACCTGTCTCCCTGGCTTGGCGACTCGCCCCGCCCCTCCAGCCCCAGCCCCAGCCCCGCCCCGTCCCTTCAGCCGCAGGCCCGCCCCGCCTCTCGAGCCCCGCCCCACCCCGCGGGGATTGGGACTACACTTCCCAGGAGCCCTTGCGCGGCCACCGCGGCCGCAGCGTCCGCCGCCGGTTGGGACGCGAGGAGCCGAGCTGCAGCGGGGGCGGGCCGCGATGGCCGCGTGGGGCGAGCTGCTGGCCGGCGTGCGCGGGGTGCTGCTGGACATCTCGGGCGTCTTATACGACGGTGGTGAGGGCGGCGGCGCGGCGATCGCCGGCTCCGTGGAGGCGGTGGCGAGGNTTGAGTCGGTGATGCCATCCAACCGTCTCATCCTCTGTCGTCCCCTTCTCCTGCCTTCAATCTTTTCCAGCATCAGGGTCTTTTCCAATGAGTCAGTTCTTCGCATCAGGTGGCCAAAGTATTGGAGTTTCGGCTTCAGCATCAGTCCTTCCAATGAATATTCAGGACTGATTTCCTTTAGGATAGACTGGTTGGAGCTCCTTGCAATCCAAGGGACTCTCAAGAGCCTTCTCCCACACCACAGTTCAAAAGCATCAATTTCTTTGGCGCTCAACTTTCTTTATAGTAGAACTCTCACATCCATGACTACTGGAAAAACCATAGCTTTGACTAGATGGACCTTTGTTGACAAATTAATGTCTCTGCTTTTTAATATGTTGTCTAGGTTGGTCATACCTTTTCTTCCAAGGAGTAAGCGTCTTTTAATTTCATGGCTGCAGTCACCATCTGCAGTGATTTTGGAGCCCCCCAAAATAAAGTGTCACTGTTTCCATTGTTTCCCCATCTATTTGCCATGAAGTGATGGGATCAGATGCCATGATCTTAGTTTTCTAAATGTTGAGCTTTAAGCCAACTTTTTCACTTTCCTCTTTCACTTTCATCAAGAGGCTCTTTAGTTCTTCACTTTCTGCCTGAAGTGTGGTGTCATCTGCATATCTGATGTTATTGATATCTCTTCGGGCAATCCTGATTCCAGCTTGTGCTTCATCCAGCCCAGCATTTCTCATGATATACTTTGCATATAAGTGAGAAAAAGACTTAGTGAGAAAAATGTAAAAAGTTCATTATATCGTTTTGTATTGGTTACACATTTGAAATGATAGTAATTTGAATGTGTTAGGCTAAATAAAATATATTTAATAATTCCACCTGCTTCTTTTGATCTTTGTTATTGTGGTTACCAGAAAACTTTAAATTATTACGATTCGGGTGGACTGCACTGACCGTCTGCTTAGACAGTAGGAGGGCATCTTGCCCATTAGTCTTATGCACCGAGGACACTGCCCGGACTGCTGGTGGCACCACTGGACCCCGGGGTTTGTAATTGCCATTGGCATCTCAGAACCAGAAAGTAAGAGGGTCCATCATGGTGCAGGGAAGGAGGAAGTGCCTTCCATCTGTGGGAACAGTGGCTTCAAAACCTGAGGAAGAGAGCTTGACAGGTTCTCCTTCACAGAACTGAAGAGCGAGTGAGGACTGGAGAATGGCAGAGCATGGCTACAGCAGGCCTTGGGAGTCGGGCAGCGCTGTTTGGATTCCATCCTGAGTGCAAGGAAAAGTCACTGAAGATTTTAGGCAAGAGTGTCATGGAATCTGATTTATGTTTTAAAGAAATTATAAAAAGTGAAAGTATATAAGTACTAGGTTCCCTGGTGGCTTAGATGATGAAGAATCTGCCTACAGTGCAGGAGACCTGGCTTTAATCCCTGGGTCAGGAGGATACCCTGGAGAAGGAAATGGCAACCCATTCTGATATTCTTGCCTGGCAGACTACATGCAGATACTGGCAGGCTACAGACCATGGGGTTGCAAAGAGTTGGACATGACTGAGCAACTAACAGTTTAGTTTTATACAAGTACCAAATGAAAACAGGAGAGATTCCCTTTGAAATCTTGGAGTGGGAGAAGAACTTTCTAGCTCTGCCTCAAAATCTAGAGTCTTATCCTACATCGCTTGTGGAAGACGCATTTGGTGTTATCTATTAGCATCTGCCTCATATGTGAGAAATGACCTGGGTGGGAGGGCGTTTGTGGCAGTGCCTGTGAGAGAGCCAAAGACTGGAAACATCTCAGCTGTCCATCACACGGGGAGTGTTACAGTCTCAGTCTATCAGTGAAGTTCTGTGCTGCATAAAAAAGAATGAGCACCCCTGCCGTGTAGGCGTCCCATGTGGACAGGACGTGCTCTGTGCTGTCCTTTGGGTGGAAAAGGTAGGAATGCAAGCATGTATGCCTGCTGGTATGTTTGCATAAGGAAGCTGGAGGGAAGAACTTCACTGTGTGGAGAGCTGCGGTGGCTGCAGGAAGGCGTGGGAACAAGACTCTTGCCTGGCTAACTTGGTATATAAACATTTTTACACGTTTTTGAACCGTGTGGATGTATTTTCTTGTTCAGGATACCAAAAAAGGAGTATTTTCTGAATTTTGTCTCAGTAAACCTTGAAAAAATGCCACATTTCCCTACCCCCACTCCCACCAACTCTTTTAAGAAGATCTCTGTCTGCAAAGTGCAGAAATAGCTGTCAGTGGGGCAGACGGCAGGGCTCCAGAGGAAATGGGAGCAGCCAGCTGTGAGGTCCTTGTGTGGTCTGGGGAGACACCAAGGGGCGTGGGCTAGTGGGTGGAGAGGAAGAGAAGGGGGGGAACTCAAGAGAGCTTTTGGGAGCAGGACCAATGGGACCTTGGCCCACTGGATGTGTGGGATATTGTGGGGAGCAGGACCAATGGGACCAGCCAATGTATGGGATATCGTGGGGTCCAGGGAGAAGATGAAGTGAAGAATGGCTCTGGTGTTGGGACTGCAGCACCTGATGAGATGGAGAGGGGCCAGAGCGGGGTGCAGGCAGGTGCCATGACGGCTCTTGACGCAGTGCCTGGCTCACGATAGACCCCAGGAGTGTGCCATTTAAATCTCACTTCCCACTTTCATATAGGAATTCCTGTTGTATGTGCTTTTAATTATTTTAAAACTAGGGCCACTTAAAAGCATCTTTACATTAAAGTAAAATACTCATCTCTTCTCCTAAGGGGGATGTAGTTTCCCATTTTCAGTTATTTTCAATAGCGCTGCCACAGACATTCTAGAACATGTCTTTGGTGAATGCATGGTTGCGTTTCTGCTGGGCACAGACCCAGGGGTGAACTTGCCGATCCTGAGATAGGCCTATAATCGTCACTAGAAGATGCTGTTGGGTCATTTCCCAAAGTGGTGTATGTGAGTGTACCCGTGGCTCCGTTCCTTACAAACACATGGGTTTGAGAGTCCTTGGCATCTTCTCAAGGTCGTTTTTGCTTCTAGAAACCAGAGTCATAAAGGAGGTCAAGGATATGGACAGAGCCTCAGTCCTATCCGTCCACTTTCTGCGGAGGAGCACAGAGTAGCTTCAGCAATGGCCTTGAAGGAGGTCGGGCTGATTGTGAGCCCTTGCTTTCCAGTCAGTAGCATGGGTCTGGGGTGCACCCTTCCTGGGTCAGTGTGGCTCCAGGGATCCGTCGGGGAGCACTTCTTCTGTGCTGGGTATCCATGTGGCTCCGTCCCCCGCTGCTGGGAGGCGGCTGTTATCTCCCTCGGTCAGCTGAAGCCACTTTGGCCCAGGGCTCACCAGGTCTCCGCTGGGATGGCCCTGGGACCGTGGGAATGTAGGTCTGCCCCACTCTACCCTCTGCGCTGGACCTGAACATAGAGTCCTTTGAGGGAGACACGGGTATTGAAAAAGGGTGGGGGTCTTCTCTCCAGCAGCCTCCCTGGGTGATGTTCCCCCGACACGCTGTCCCACAGTCTGCCCACACCCCCGGGTGTGACTCTAAGGGGGGTGATCTCTGCTCCATTAACCACAGACGGTTTGGACTGGTGTCCCCCCCCCGCCCCCGACAGACCCCCGGGACACCTTTTGTCTTAAAGGAAAGGAAAAGTGAAGTCGCTCAGTTGTGTCTGATTCTTTGTGACCCTGTGGACTGTAGCCTGCCAGGCTCCTCCGTCCATGGGATTTTCCAGGAAAGGGTACTGGAGGGGGTTGCCATTTCCTTCTCCAGGGGATCTTCTCGACCCAGGGATCGAACCCGGGTCTCCCGAGTTGCAGGCGGACGCTCTACTGTCTGAGCCACCAGGGAAGCCTCATCTTGGTCTGCTTTAATTCAGCTGATTTATCTAACTGGAGTGTCTCTGGTAGCAGCAACACTGTATCAATCTAGCAGCCATATAATAGCAGGCTATACTAATAGTCTTCAAATGCATCCCAGCTGAGAGGGAAGAAGTGCCTTTTCCATCGAGCCAGGGATTGTTTCTGGTGATTGACCATCATGCTGCCCAGGGGCCTGGAGGAGGCCTGGAGATCTGAACCACCCTGGGGCTCCCTAGCATAGGACCACACCACGTCCCCACAACTCTTCCCCACCCACTAGGGCCTTGCCAAGGGACCCGTGTGGCCCCTTCTCTCCCTCTGCCCACCTCACCCCCATGCTCTCAGTTACATAGACTTTGGGTGGATTTTCCCCTGACCAGCCCCTTAGCAGCCCAGCATCCAGAGAACCGCCCCCCACCCCCCACCCCCCACCGGGCACTCACACACCGCAGTACCCTCTGGCTCAAGATCCTTTTCTCTCTAAAGACTAGGCCCCTCCATTCAGGCCCAGGCCTCCCATGGCCAACTGATCACATTCAGGCCCAAGGGAGCGGCCCCCACCCTCCTGTGGGTGCCGCCGGAGCCCCGTGTCCAGACCCTCCTGGCATCGAGTGTGTATGGATCCCTTCCCCAGTAAAACCTGCCTGCTCCTGGAGTGTCCCTGGGGATGTCAGACTTTGGGACACTCTTGACCTCTCATAGTGGCTGAGCCAGGAATAAGCTCTCCTGGCGGGCGGGACCTGCCTTGCTGGCCTCGGTGGAGACTCCTGGGCTTGCATCACTTTTTGTAATTGTTTTGCAGCCACACCCTGCCCTCTCTGGGCTCCTTGATATGCGAGGCTGGCTTTGAAGTTGCAGGGAGCTCAGAGGAAGTCCCTGGGGTGAGAGCAGAGCTATGATGGGGTCCCCGGGACCCTGGGGGGTGTTTGCCTCCATGATGGCTCCCTATCACCATGGGTGCCCAAACAGCACCTTCTGTTCTGGAAACCCTGGCGTGGGGGAGGCGACTCGCCACACCTCTTCCTAGCTGTCTGTGGTGACAGGTGTCCCCAGCTTTTGAAAAAATCCCCACCTTTTGGGGGATACAGAGCACATGGGAAATATCAGCTCTGCTTTTTAAGATGCTGTTGTTGTTTAATCGCTAAGTCGTGTCCGACTCTTTGCATCCCTGTGGACTTTAGCCTGCCAGGCTCCTCTGTCCATGAGATTCTCCAGGCAAGAATACTGGAGTGGGTTGCCATGGGATGGAACCTGAGTCTCCTGCCTTGGCAGGCAGATTCTTTACCACTGAGCCACCGGGAAAGTCCTTTTCAGACAATATGGACCACAATAATAGCATCACGTGATGGTCAGGAGGCCTGCGATGTCCCAGGTAGATGTTTGACTGCAGAAGCTACCTTCACAACCAGCCCATTTCAAAGCAGAGCCTGAGGCTCAGAGAGTTTCAGAAACTGGCACAAATGGGAAAAGTCATTGAGCCGGGACTGCCTCCTCTGCACCCCCGAAGCCCCATCCACCCGGCTCCAAGCTCAGTTTTCCCTGCAGTATTTCACGGCTTCTCATCAGAGATGCACTTGTTCATTTTTTCGTTCACGTGTTTGTCAAGTGCTTTTGGTGGCTCAGCTAGTGAAGAATCCGCCTGCGATGTGGGAGACGTGGGTTTGATCCCTGGGTTGGGAAGATCTCCTGGAGAAGGGAAAGGCTACCCGCTGCAGTATTCTGGCCTGGAGAATTCCATGGACTGTTTAGTCTTTGGGGTCTCAAAGAGTCAGATACAACTGGGCGACTTTCACTTCTCACTTTTCTTTATACTAGGCTTCCCTGGTGACTCAGATGGTAAAGAATCCACCTGCAGTGCTGGAAACCCAGGTTCGATCCCTGGGACGGGAAAAATCCCCTGGAGAAGGGAAAGGCTACCCCCTCCAGTATTCTTGCCTGGAGAATTCCATGGACAGAGGAGCCTGGTGGACAGCCCATGGGGTCACAGAGAGTCAGGTGCAACTGAGCAACCCACACTTTCACTTTCACATTCTTTCATGCTACAAACACAGCTGGAGGCACTGGGACAGGGGCAGTGAGTGGGCAGATGGAAGTCCCTGCCCCCAGGAGACTGGACTGGCTGACCGTCCAGTCTGGGGAGAGCAACATAAACACCCAGAAGGCAAGTGTCAGGGGGTGAGAGACTGAACCTCCGGGGAAATGGGAGCCGAGGTCGGGGAGCCCGGCCACGTGGAACCAGTGACGTGTAAGCCGGGCTCTGGACCTGTCCTCTGGGCCAGTAGCGTCCCAGATGGGAGAGCAGGAGGTCCAGGCCTCCTGGAGCTGCTGGGTAGGCCAGGTGGGGCCCGCTTACTGCCCCGGGGCTTGTGGTGGGCGTGGTCCTGGGACATCTGTAACTGGCCTGGGTCCCCCCAGCAGGCCCTTTATTGGAGTCCATTCTTGAGCAGTTGGGCTCCCCAAGGGGAGCCATTCAGAGGCAGGGCGTGGCACAGCAGGGGCTGCCCCGCACAAAGGGAGCCCCGGAGGCATCTGCATGTGAAAGGCGGGGAGGGGGGCATTTACTGCATCCTGTCTTGGGCACTAAAGCACAGCTGTGGGGGCCCCCTCGGCCCAGCCTTTTCGCGGCAGCGGAAGGAAGCAGGGCCTGCTTTGGCCGAGTAGCCTCATAAAGCAATTGCCACCCGGGACTCACAGACCCACAGCCGGGACACACAGACCCGCAGCCGCTGCTTCCAAATGTGCACAGAAGCCCTGCGACCCCGTGAAAGTCAGGCCCCGCCCCTCAGGCCTTAGGGCCCGAGGATCAGGGCCAGGGGGCTTGTCTGAAGCTCGGCTTCCTTGCGCTCCATCAGACCCCACGGACACAGCCAACCGGAAGTGGTTCCCTGTGTCCCCTCGCCTCATCCCCCAGGTGTGGCCCAGTGCCTGCCGGAGGGGCTTTTGAGGCTCTCAGAGGGGACAGGCCACTTGTTCTGAGTTCATTTATGCCAGAAACAGCTCTGTTGAGTCAGCCTGGACCCTGGACAAGGGGCGTTTGTCCAGAATGCCCCGTCGCCGTGCTGCTGATGTCAGGGGCTGGCTTCAGAGCTGGGGGCCCCAGAGGGGCGAGTGCACAGTGGCCCTCTCCCAGGTCCAGTGCTTGTTGCATAACATCTACAGTTTAATCTTCACAAGCCAGAGGTCCTTCCTTGTGAGCAGTCCCACTCAGTGCCTGAATGGAGGGGGGTGGGGCTGGGACTTGCTCAGAGAGCGGGGGTCAGCACCCCTGCTGGAGCAGGTGCCGCACCCCCCACCCCCCAGAAGGTAGGAGTTCGCTCTGGCAGGCAGGGACCTGGGTCCGAGTCCCAGCCCAGCACTGTGGCTGTAATGTGGTCTCCGGCAAGTTCTTTAGGCTTTCTGTGTGTCTCTTTCATCTCCTGGAAGCTGTTGTAACTGCCCTTGGGGCTGTCTATCCTGGATATCCTGGGGACATCTGGCAGGACAGCCAGCCTTGGTTCCCTCCCACCTGCCCACCCCCCCAGCTCCCGTCGCTGGTTGAACTTTGCCTTCTTTCTTATCGGTTGTCCCAGCTCCCCTGCTGTCTCCATCTGCTGTCCCAGGTGCCCTGAGCATCTGGCTTCCTGTCCAGTTGCCTGCCTTGAGAGCTTGAATGTCCCCAGCACCCAGCCCTGGGCCTGCCAGAGGTGTGGTTGTCTTTGTTACCACCATCGTCATTCACGGAGCATTTGCAACGTGCTTCAGAACAGTCCTGTCAAGTAGCTTCTGCCAATGTCCCATTTTACAGAAGTGGAAACTGAGGTTGGAGAGGGTTAGGTGACAAGCCTTGGTCTCACACAGGGACAGAGTGGTGGAGGTGCTGTGGGTGTGTCTGCTTCCCGAGCTGAGGCCCCCTTACCCCAAGAATACCCGGCCTCTGTCCCCTGCAGTGCCTAGCCCGTGACCAGCCAGTGACCACATCAGGGGAGAACTGACTACCAGCTGACCTTGCAAGGCTGGGGAGTGGTCCACAGACTCCTTGGCTCCTGAAAACGTGTCCTTTAAGTGCCTTGTGTCCCTCTGGGCCTCGATCTCCCCCTCTGTGAAAGGAACTAAGTCTCCTCTGGTTTGTGGATTCCCGTGCTTCTGGTTCTAAATTTCGTTTATCTAACTGGTAAAGCGATGCTGTGAGCTCGGTACGACTCTCTGATCAGAGCTCAGAGGCTCAGGCAAGTCAGAGCAAGAACTCACTGGATGGCAATGGGGGGCGGCCCCAGGCAGGGAAGGTGTGCCCATGTTTCATAAGGACCCTGGCTCTGGGCCTGCCCGATGTTTCTATTTGACTGTCCCCCTCCTCCTCCGCTGTCCCCCTGAGGTCACTGGCTGGCTGGCTGGCCCACACTGAGGCTCAGCCAGGGCCACCTGCGTGCGTCACCGCCTGCGTTCTCTCTCTTCTCTCCGTCCAGACTTTGGACTCCCGTTTCTTGCCTGGACTCTTGACGACAGACTATGCCCAGCAGAGGGCCAGATGGAGAGGGGGAAGGAACCTCCTGGGACCCCGCAGTGGGCCGTCGCAGGCTGGCCGAAAGGTCTGCTCTGGTGGAAGGAAGCAGGAGGTGCAGCAGGCCCAGCTGGTGCTTCTGGCAAAGGCTTCCAGCAGCCCTGTGTTCATGGCCCCTGGTGATGTCAGCACGTGCTAGGGTCCCTCTTGGGCCCACTGTGCCCCTCCCCCATGAAGAGCTGGGAGGCTGGGCACTACCCCATTTCATGGCTGGGATTTCAGACCCCCGAGTCTGGCCCAGGGATGCCTGGCCCAGGGCTTGTGCCCGGAGCAGCTGCAGGACCTCAGCTGGGAAGCCAGACCCCCTTCTCAAGTGGCAAAAGCCCTTCTGTCCGTGCTCCAGCTAGAGGGCCGCTCCCTGACCCCGATCTGATGCCCGTTCATCTGGGCACACGGGGAGCTGGGCTGGGTTCCTCTCAGAATCAATGTGGCTGCCCCTTGGTGTGCGAGAATGGTTTTTCTTTTTTTCCTCCCTCTTCCTTCCTTCTTCCTTCCCTCATTCTTTCTCTTTCTTTCTCCCTCTCCCCACCACCTCCCTCCTTTCCTCTTTTTTTTTAAATGATGGTATTTCTCGCTGCAGGACTGCCCCTGCTCTGTGCATGGGCTCCCATGTGACCCTATGATAAAATAGTGAGTCCTTAGAACAAATAGGCCCTTTGCATGTTTCAATTTTCCCAATGTGTGCGGTCCATCTCCGTGGCTTTCCAAAAGGGAAGCAGCCACAGATCTCAATGTCAGACAGTGGCTGGCGCTGTCGTGGAGCCCCGCCACGTAACAAAGATCCGGAGGCCGAGAGATGGGGCAAGCGGGACTCCTGTTCGCTAAGGATCTTCACTGGGCACTGCTGCCCCGGTTTCAGTTCATAATGACTGCCCCCTGGGGTGTTGCGGATGTCCTTTCCTTCTCTTGGAAGCCTGAACCACAGAGATTCATTTATCTGCAGCTGTGGCCATTTTTGATGGAAAGAGGGGCTTGTTTCCACCAGGTAGTGGTGGAGAGTTGAGTTGTGGCCCCCGGGGTAGGGGCGCAAAGCAGGCAGTGTGGGTCAGGGAGGCGGGGATGTGGGGAACATGCTCTTCCCCTCCCCTCCTTCCACCCCTCCTGGCATGTTTCTCCTGTCTCAGGTCAGCGCTCCAGGCTGCTGGACGTGGAGATGGTCCCTGGTAGAGACTTCAGCCTGGGGTGGGCCGGTGGACCTCACACAGCTCTTGTGAAGACCAGCCCAGTTCAGTTCAGTTCAGTTGCTCAGTCGTGTCCGACTCTTTGTGACCCCATGAACTGCAGCACGCCAGGCCTCCCTGTCCATCACCAGTTCCTGGAGACCACCCAAACCCATGTCCATTGAGATGGTGATGCTATCCAGCCATCTCATCCTCTGTCGTCCCCTTCTCCTCCTGCCCTCAATCTTTCCCAGCATCAGGGTCTTTGCAAATGAGTCAATTCTTCGCATCAGGTGGCCAAGAATTGGAGTTTCAGCTTCAACATCAGTCCCTCCAATGAACACACAGGATTGATCTCCTTTAGGATGGACTGGTTAGATTTCCTTGCAGTCCAAGGGACTCTCAAGAGTCTTCTCCAACACCACAGTTTGAAAGCATCAATTCTTCAGCACTCAGCTTTCTTTATAGTCCAACTCTCACATCCATACATAACTACTGGAAAAACCATGGCCTTGACTAAGTGGACCTCTGTTGACAAATTAATGTCTCTGCTTTTTAATATGCTATCTAGGTTGGTCATAACTTTCCTTCCAAGGAGTAAGCGTCTTTTAATTTCATGGCTGCAATCACCATCTGCAGTGATTTTGGAGCCCCCAAAAGTAAAGTCAGCCACTGTTTCCACTGTTTCCCCATCTATTTGCCATGAAGTGATGGGACCAGATGCCATGATCTTCGTTTTCTGAATGTTGAGCTTTAAGCTAACTTTTTCACTCTCCTCTTTCACTTTCATCAAGAGGCCCTTTAGTTCTTCACCTACTGCCATAAGGGTGGTGTCATCTGCATATCTGAGGTTATTGACATTTCCCTCGGCAATCTTGATTCCAGCTTGTACATCGTCCAGCCCAACATTTCTCATTATGTACTCTGCATATAAGTTAAATACACACAGTGACAATACACAGCCTTGATGTATTCCTTTCTCAACTGGAACCAATCTGTTGTTCCATGAAGACCAGTCCAGGGGCGTGCAAATTAAAGGACATGGACCCTGCTTTCTCTGTGGTCGGGAGAAGTCACCATCCCCTACCCTCGTTTGTCGCTTCAAGTTCGACCTGCCAGCCTACAGCCTTCCCTACCTGCCCAGGAGCCCACCCAGCTTGAGGCCTCCTCTCCTTCACTATCCTGTGAGGGGTCCCTCTCCTCGGGGTGGGAATAAGGTTTGGAGTCACCATCAGCCTAGCCTTCCAGACACCCACCCATTTCCCTCCCACTCCTGTCAGTAGGACCCAGCCCATGCTGGGAGGCCCAGGTGTAGGAGCAGCAGATGGGAGGGCTGGCAGCTGTGGGGGGCTTCTCTGCTTGGTGATGGGGCGGTGGGGCCGGGCCCTGTCTGCTCTGGGCAGTGGGGCAGGGAGGGGGACAGGGAACAACATCGGGGAGCCTGTCTGCTGGCCACTTACTGGCCAACGTTCTCCGCACACGCTAAGCGAGCTCTGACCACGGGCCAGGCCCAAGCCGGCACCTCGAAGATCTCCCTGGAGCTTCAGCACATGAGGCTGTTATCATCCCATCTTCCGGATGAGGAAACTGAGCTCCAGAGAGAAGAAATAGCTTGTGGAGGTGCCACAGCCCCTAGTCATCAGACCCTGGAGCACCTCCCGATCGCCCCTTGACCACTTGGGCTCCCGCTCAGTGTTAGAGCATCTTTCATATGCATTTGTCCCGTGGCTGCAGGAAGGCACAAGTTGCCCTGCGTCCCTGTGCAAAGGCCCGTCCTACTGTCTACCCATCTGGACTCACGAGGGTCCACTGTGCTTTCCCTAACCCTAACCCCAACCCCAGCCCTAACCCTAACCCTAACAGATGCTGAAGCAATGCTCCCCACAGGCAGGATTGGCAGTGAGCCTTCCCGAGGTTCTCTGGGTGCTAGAATGACTTGGTTCCATTAGAATTTGGATCACTGAAGTGCTTCTCACAGAAAAGTACTGGCGTGTTTCAAGAGCTGTGAAAGCCAAGTGGGACAGACTCTGCCTGGGAGGGGACAGAAGTCTGGGGGGCCTTCCTGGAGGAAGGGACATACGAACCAGGCTTTGAAGGATGCGTAGGATTTGCCAAAGGGGTTGGGTGATGGCAAAGACTCAGGGTGATGTAGGGGCCTTCAGGGTCAGATGAAGGTGAGAGATGCCTGGGGCGGGGTGGGGACTGAGCTCCAAGGGGCCTTCCCCAGGGCAGCCTCTTTGCCCCTGTCCAGCTCCTCTGCGGTGAGCCCAGAGGGCACTAGGTGGTGGAGCTGTGCCAAGGTCAGCCAGGATGTCCAGTAATCGTCCCAGCGCTCTACCTGCTCCCAAGCGATAATGAGAGGGTTTCCATTATTTTCGGGTGAGCGCCCCTGGCAGATGCCGACAGCTAGCAGATGTGTGAGGTCCAAGGTGATTTGCAAGGGACCTGCTCATGTGATGATCGGTAATGGCATCAGGCGACGCTGTCACTCAGAGCTTGTCCCGGCCTCTGGGAGGAGGTAAAGGTCAGTTCAAAGAGCCGGTATGCCCACGGGAAGTAGGGGCAAGTCCCCACCCGCTCCAGGCAGGGCCCGGGGAGGCAGTCTGGAAGTGGACTGAGAATGTGGCTGGGGTCTCAGAGGGGACATCCGGCCGGAGCCCTGCTCTGGCTGCCAGGGCCCTGCGGTAGGCCTTCTGTCCCCAGGGTTCCAGGGTGTTGGGGGATGGGGATGGCCTGGCCTGTCCTGGAGCCGGGCCCAGCCCGATGCCGACGTCCCTGGGGCTCGCTGCCCTTGGGAGGCCCATGGCAGGCTCTGCCGCAGCCCTGAAACCACGCCTGGCTCCTGCTCTCCTGACCTTGGGTTTGTGTGTTCCAGGCCGTCCAAGGCTGAATCTGATATTAAGCAGCGACCCCTCCAAGAGACACCAAGGCTTTGGCTCCTGCGCTGTCTTAGTCTGCCGGAACAGAGTACCACAAGCCTGGGGGGCTCAGTGACAGAGGTTTATCTGCCCCTAGTCCTGAAGTCTGGGCATCCGAGATCGAGGTGCCCTAGGGTGGGTTTTTTTGGGGGAGCCCTCTTCCCGGCTTGCTAGGCGGCCCCCTTCGATTGTGCCCTCATGTGGCCTCCTCTCTGTGGTCACAGAGGGATCCCTGGCATCTCTGGCTATGATCCTGTCCTGTCCCGGCCCCACCCTTTCGTCCTCTCCTAACCTTCATTTATCTCCCGAGGGGGTCAGCCTTCGAGATGAGGGGTGGGACACCGTTGAGCCCAGAGCAGCTCATACGCTTTGTGACCTTCTCAGGCCTCTGCCTCCCAGAGCTCCTATTTTCTCATCTCTGGGACGGGCTCCTGGTTCTTGTCTCCGTAGCTCGCAGACTCAATTTGGCAGGTGCTTAGCGCCTTGTGTGCTCCAGGCTCCTAGCCTGGGGGGTACATGTGGGGGACACACGGTGTCCAAAGGGGCTCTGTCCTCAAAGGGTGAGGATGGCATCAGATCACAGATACCAACCCCCAGGGCAAGGCTGAATGTAATGTATTCATCCTTTACTATTTTTAATAATAATAATAATGAATAATACTGTAGGGCTTCCTTGATGGTCCAGTGGTAAAAAAAAAAAAAATCCACCTACAATGCAGATGACACAGGAGATGACGGTTCGATCCCTGGGTTGGGAAGATCCCCTGGGGGAGAAAATGGCAACCCACACCAGTCTTCTTGCCTGGAGAATCCCATGGACAGAGGAGCCTGGCAGGCTACAGTCCGAAGGGTTGCAAAGAGTCAGACAGGACCGAGCATGCACGCATCCATCCAACTGGTACTTTCTTTACTTTTAGTAATTAAGAAAAATGAAGAGACGACCTGGGACTCATGCCAGAAAGCGAAAAGAGGGCGTGGTCAGGGACACGAATGGACAGACCTGCCGTGAGGGGCCTTCCCCGAGCATTTCCCACCGCTGTCCAGGGGCTGATTCAGTCCTAAAACTAGTAATTTTATTTTATTTTTAATTGGAGGATAATTTTACAATATTGTGTTGGTTTCTGCCATACAACAACGTGAATCAGCCAGAGGTGTACATATGTCCCCTCCCTCTTTCACCTCCCTCCCACCTCCCATCCCACCCCACCCCTCTAGGTGGTCACAGAGCCCCGGTGTGAGTTCCCTGGGTCATACAGCAAATTCCCACTGGCTATCTGTTTTACATACGGTAGTGTAGAAGTTTCCATGTTACTTTCTCCATTTGAGTAGTTTTGATTTTAAAGCAACGTGTCTTCAGTGAACGTACGTTGTGTGTCGGCGGAGAGCAGCGTCTGCAGTGAGTTCTGTTGTTTACCTGTGTGTCATGGGCATCGGAGCTGTGTTTGGAATAGCAGCTGCGAGGTCCTGTCATCTCACCGTCACACCGATTGCTCACTGTTCTGAGAAGGTCACATCGTAATCCATTAGCAATAATTAGTCCCCCGGCACCCGCTGCCTTCTTCCCTCAGCTGCTCCATTAACTTGGGTGCGGATCGCACATCCCAAACGCCAATCAGTGGAAGATCTGTCTGTAACATACAAGGTGATGCTATTAGTTACAATATATTAACTGCCTAATTTAAAAATACAAAAGCTGTCTTTATGAAGGGCAATTAACCACTAAGCGTAATTGATAATTCATAACCCCCTGATTAGGAAAGACAAATACTAAGAAAGGACTGAATCGCCTGGGCTGCCGATCGCGCGACATTGTCAGCCCCTCCGTCTGCGTTTGTTCGCCCCGTCGTCAGCAGGGCCTGACGTTTCTTCCCAGGTCTCACCTGTCGGCTCCGGCGCTTGGCGGGTCTGGAGGCTCACCGTTACGTGGGAGTGCATGTCTTCACCACCGAGTGGGGTGCAGTGAAGGGGGTGCAGGCTCGGGGCACCCTCAGGGGAAGTGGTAGGCGTGGTCCTCAGGCAGGGTGCCTCTCACCAGCTGTCACCTGGACTTGCCATCACTCGGTCATTCTGCAAACACTTGTCAGGGGCCTGCGTGGGCCCAGCCATCAGACCTCGTTCCTGACCTCATGGAGCACGCGAGTCCGGGAGAGAGACGCTGAACAAATGCCAACATGAGATGATTGGAGATACGGGTTAGCGTCAGAAAGAAAAGCAGTGTAGAGACAGAGCGGGGCAGTGTCGCCCAGGTGGGCAGAGAAGGGGACGTTGGGCAGACCCTTCACCTTTTGCCTGGGGTTTCTCGGACCTCCTGACTTGCAGCCTGGTGACTTCTGTGGCCCCTGCCACGCTCTCAGCAGATGCCAAATCTGAGGGCTCCCTCGCCACGGCCCGGGGTGCATCCAGGGACGGCCATGAGCTCCGGACCAGGCCAGGTCACTGGCCCGCTGGCCCCCTTGCTCGGGGCCTGGCCTCGCCCACTGTTGCAGGGCCCCCCTTCCTTCTGGGGGTCCCTGTTCCTTTGTCTCCTTGCTTCCCTTCCAGTCTCAGCCCCCTTGCTCGGGGCCTGGCCTCGCCCACTGTTGCAGGGCCCCCCTTCCTTCTGGGGGTCCCTGTTCCTTTGTCTCCTTGCTTCCCTTCCAGTCTCAGCTCCAGAGCTGTCTCCTCCCCGGGGAGGCCTCCTGACCTGCCCACGCTGCCTGGCCATCCTGTCTCCTCACCTCTTTGGTCCTTCCCGTCACCTCCCGTCCTGATCCCAGCGCCCCTCCTGTGTGCGGTCTCCCACCTCACGCACCGACTGGGGGCTCCGGGGTCAGAGAGCCCGCCTGCGGGCGCCGCGGCATGTCCGTGTGCCCGTCAGTAGGTGCTCAGTCGCTGTTGGCAGAAGGTTCAGTGTTGTTTCCTTGGGTTCTCTCTGGGCATAGGCTTCTGTGACTTGGCCTTCGCAGAGCCTGCCCAGGTGCAGCGGGGCTGCAGGGCCTCCCGTGAGCCCAGATAGGCTGTCGGAGGCCCAGGTGCAGCGGGGCTGCGGGGCCTCCCGTGAGCCCAGATAGGCTGTCGGAGGCCCAGGTGCAGCCGGGCTGCAGGGCCTCGCGTGAGCCCAGATAGGCTGTCGGAGGCCCAGGTGCAGCCGGGCTGCGGGGCCTCCCGTGAGCCCAGATAGGCTGTCGGAGCTGCCAACGCCACGGGCATCCCCAGCTCCCGTCCCATTAGCTCACCCGTGCCCCCGATGACTCCATCCGGCTGACCTGTCTTCAGTGACAGCGGCGAGACAGCACACCTCAGGCGTGGTCCCCCGGCCTTTTCATTTTGGAGAAATGTGGATACTCAGGGGTCAGCTCAGATGCTCAGTGGAGATGCTCATTGTGGTGGGAGGGCCTGGAGTGGTGGCCGGGACGCTTGGAGGGGGCCTCCACCAGGCTGAGTGGGGAGGTGTTGAGTGGCTCCCGGGAGGCGGGTGGATTGGCACGTGTGAAGAGGCGGTGTGTCCCGGGTGGAGGGGCATGGCCGTGTCCCAGGCAGAAGCAGAGATCACGTGGGAACTTGGGGCATCTCAGGTGTGCCGAGCTCGGCGAGGATGAGAAGGGTCTTCTCCGGCTCAGAAACCCCAGGGTCCAGCGAGGCCCTTCCCTGGGCGGCTGGGCCACCTGCTAACAGCCCTTCCCCGGCCTGTCTCCCCCCTGCAGACTGAAACGGTCCCGGCTGAAGGTGAGATTTTGCACCAACGAGTCGCAGAAGTCGCGGGCGGACCTGGTGGGGCTGCTGCGACGGCTGGGCTTTGACGTCTCTGAGGGCGAGGTGACCGCCCCAGCCCCCGCTGCCTGCCTGATCCTGAAGCAGCGAGGCTTGCGGCCACACCTGCTTGTCCACGACGGTAGGCTGCCCTTGGGCCCCCAGGGCAGGTGAAGGCACCCCCTCTCCAGCTGGGGGCTGGGGAGGACACAGAGGGAGCACGTGGCCCTTGTTAGACCTGTGGGCCTTGGGGTGGAACCCAGGGATTCCCTGCTGGGACCCTGGCCCCATCCATCCTGGCATCATCCTGGGCCTGGGAGTCGGGGTGGGGTGGGGTGGTGGTCAGAGGCAGGGTCCATATGGCTCCTTGGAGGCAGGAAAACCCTGGGTCTGTTTTCTGTGATCCAGGATGGAGCAAGGTGGCAGGAAATTGTCAAGGGGGGCAAGATTTTGGCCTCTGGGGTCTGTGTCTGTGTGTGAGAGAGACAGACAGACAAAGAGAACAGATACAAAGCTAGGTCTGTAGGTTTTGGAACCGTATTTGTGAAAACCAGCCCCAAGGTCTGGCTAATGGCACCAGTTCACTTGCTAACATCAGTCTGAAGGCAATGACAGCGTCCCTTTGACCCTCAGCTGGGAGTTTTGCTGAAATGAAGAAGAAAGAACGGTATTACCTGGCACCTTCTGAATATTTAAAAAGAAGAGACAGTACCACTTCAGAATTCAGGACACTTTTCTGTTGTTGCACAGAGCCTTCCTGCTTCCTTCCTCTGCGCTTGGTGTTGTTATTTACAAACCTGCGGCAGAGGCAAGCACGCTTTTCTACCCCGGGACAGGGGTAGGGGACTCCCAGAAATGGAGAGAGCTCCTGAAGATCTGGAGGCCGAGTCCACGGCTCTGGCACCAGTCGAGGGCGACATGCCCAGCCTTTAGAAACTGTTTTTCTTGAAATGCTTCCTCTGTGATCTGGGATCCTTGCCAGCGTTTTTAGAACAGGTCCTTAAAGTAACAGAAAGATTTAAGAGAGAAAATCCTCCCCTCCCCGGGGCAGGGGCAGAGGGTGGGGGTGGACCTACCAGAGATGAGAGGGAAACTCAGCATTCCCCTTGAAGATGACGTTCATCAGTGAGGCCAACAGGCAGATGTAGGAGCTCAAGAAGCTGTGGGGGANATGCTCAGTGGAGATGCTCATTGTGGTGGGAGGGCCTGGAGTGGTGGCCGGGACGCTTGGAGGGGGCCTCCACCAGGCTGAGTGGGGAGGTGTTGAGTGGCTCCCGGGAGGCAGGTGGATTGGCACGTGTGAAGAGGCGGTGTGTCCCGGGTGGAGGGGCATGGCCGTGTCCCAGGCAGAAGCAGAGATCACGTGGGAACTTGGGGCATCTAGGTGTGCCGAGCTCAGTGAGGATGAGAAGGGTCTTCTCCGGCTCAGAAACCCCAGGGTCCAGCGAGGCCCTTCCCTGGGCGGCTGGGCCACCTGCTAACAGCCCTTCCCCGGCCTGTCTCCCCCCTGCAGACTGAAACGGTCCCGGCTGAAGGTGAGATTTTGCACCAACGAGTCGCAGAAGTCGCGGGCGGACCTGGTGGGGCTGCTGCGACGGCTGGGCTTTGACGTCTCTGAGGGCGAGGTGACCGCCCCAGCCCCCGCTGCCTGCCTGATCCTGAAGCAGCGAGGCTTGCGGCCACACCTGCTTGTCCACGACGGTAGGCTGCCCTTGGGCCCCCAGGGCAGGTGAAGGCACCCCCTCTCCAGCTGGGGGCTGGGGAGGACACAGAGGGAGCACGTGGCCCTTGTTAGACCTGTGGGCCTTGGGGTGGAACCCAGGGATTCCCTGCTGGGACCCTGGCCCCATCCATCCTGGCATCATCCTGGGCCTGGGAGTCGGGGTGGGGTGGGGTGGTGGTCAGAGGCAGGGTCCATATGGCTCCTTGGAGGCAGGAAAACCCTGGGTCTGTTTTCTGTGATCCAGGATGGAGCAAGGTGGCAGGAAATTGTCAAGGGGGGCAAGATTTTGGCCTCTGGGGTCTGTGTCTGTGTGTGAGAGAGACAGACAGACAAAGAGAACAGATACAAAGCTAGGTCTGTAGGTTTTGGAACCGTATTTGTGAAAACCAGCCCCAAGGTCTGGCTAATGGCACCAGTTCACTTGCTAACATCAGTCTGAAGGCAATGACAGCGTCCCTTTGACCCTCAGCTGGGAGTTTTGCTGAAATGAAGAAGAAAGAACGGTATTACCTGGCACCTTCTGAATATTTAAAAAGAAGAGACAGTACCACTTCAGAATTCAGGACACTTTTCTGTTGTTGCACAGAGCCTTCCTGCTTCCTTCCTCTGCGCTTGGTGTTGTTATTTACAAACCTGCGGCAGAGGCAAGCACGCTTTTCTACCCCGGGACAGGGGTAGGGGACTCCCAGAAATGGAGAGAGCTCCTGAAGATCTGGAGGCCGAGTCCACGGCTCTGGCACCAGTCGAGGGCGACATGCCCAGCCTTTAGAAACTGTTTTTCTTGAAATGCTTCCTCTGTGATCTGGGATCCTTGCCAGCGTTTTTAGAACAGGTCCTTAAAGTAACAGAAAGATTTAAGAGAGAAAATCCTCCCCTCCCCGGGGCAGGGGCAGAGGGTGGGGGTGGACCTACCAGAGATGAGAGGGAAACTCAGCATTCCCCTTGAAGATGACGTTCATCAGTGAGGCCAACAGGCAGATGTAGGAGCTCAAGAAGCTGTGGGGGAAGCCAGATGCCCTTCGTCGCCTGTTCTCTTGTGTCTGTGTTTTGCACAGGTGTCCCTGTCTTTTCAGACCTTGAATCATTTTCAGGTTTTATTGCCGATGAATTCCACCTCCCCTTCCCCAACTTTTTGTTATGAGGATTTTCAAACAGACGGCAAAGCAGAAATAATTTTATTTGGAATATTTGTTTGCCCTTCACCTTGACTTTACCAATGACATTTTGCCATGTTTTCTTCATTATACATCTCCCATCCCTCCATCTTTAGCTTCTTGATGCATCTCAAGGTCACTTGCAGACTTTGCTGGCGCTTGCTATTCCTAAGTCGTTCGGTTGTGTCCGACTCTTTGTGACCCCATGGACTATAGCCCGCCAGGCTCCTCTGTCCATGGGATTTCTCAGGCATGAATACTGGAGTGGATGGCCATGCCCTCCTCCAGGGGATCTTCCCGACCCAGGGATCAAACCCTTCTCTCTCCCTCTTTTCAGGAGTCCGCTCAGAATTTGATCAGATTGACACGTCCAACCCAAACTGTGTCGTAATTGCAGATGCTGGAGAAGGCTTTTCTTATCAAAACATGAATAAAGCTTTCCAGGTGCTCATGGAGCTGGAAAACCCCGTGCTCTTCTCACTGGGAAAAGGGTAAGTTGGCTGCGGGGGAGTCGTTTCCGGCCACTCCAGGCAATGCTCCATGGGCCTCTCTGACTTAAGGAATCAGCAGAGAAGCTGGGAAGGGTGGGCATGGGGTGGACGCAGTATGGCTCCTTCTTCCTTCCCTCTCCTTTTCTTGCTTTTTTCTCTTCATTTTGGCGACTGTGTCTTTTGATAATTTTTGAGCAGAGACCTGGTCTTCAGCTGGTTGGTCAAGCGTCCCTGTGACCATGAGGCTGGGAGTGGCCGGGGGCAGGGGTGGGACCCCTGGAGATCAGGGTGGCCGTCCTGAGTTTCGGTCATTGTCACAGGACACAGCACAGGGCTGATGGGTTGTGCCAAGGAGACGGACGCCTGAGCAGTGAAAATAGGCTTGAGGGCCTGTGTGCTCTTGGCTGGGCCCCGCATCTCTGGTCACAGAGCAGCCTGTCAGCTTGTGATTCTGTCATCCGAGTCTGCAGCCTGGACCTCACCGTCTCTTTCAAAACACTGTGTTGATTATTTCTCTTAACCTCTCTTATGACCAAGAACAACACATCTTCACTGAAGAAAAACTGTTGAATACAGATGAGTGAAAAGAGGAGAACAGCATTTTCAGTCCCACTGCAGGAGAGAACAGCAGCCAGCATTTTGGTGTGTGTCCTTCCCAGCAGTTTTCTGTGCAGAAATCATTACATGTGGGTGTGTTTACAGCATTAGTATCTAACTTGACGTAGTTCTGTCTCGCGGTTTTAGTGGTTCACCGAATAGTTTGTGAACCACTTTGCATACAACAGTGCTTCCCTGGTGGCTCAGGGGGTAAAGAATCTGCCTGTAATGCTGGAGCCCCGGGTTCAATCCCTGGGTTGGGACGATCCCCTGGAGGAGGGGATGGTTACCCACTCCAGTACTCTTGCCTGGAGAATCCTGTGGACAGAGGAGCCTGGAGGGCTACAGTCCATGGGGTCGCAAAGAGGCAGACGTAACTGAGCGACTAACACTTCCGTAAGAGAAGTAGACGTCTCTGCAGCGAGGCTGTTCCTGTTAATTGTTTTCCAGGCTCTCCTGTAGTTGGCCTAGGTTGTTTCTGATCTTCTCCCTGAGTAAGGCCGTGATCAGCCTCTTTCTGGCATTTCGGGTGATGTGTATTTTTTGAGGTTCTCGGTGCGCGTTGCCAAGTTGCTTTCCAGAAAGCAGTGCAGGTTTATTCTGTCCTCCGTGGAAGCAGCACTAGGGTTTTAGAGTCACAGGGGTGCTGTGAGACCCGAGCCCAGCGTTGCGCGCAGGGCAGGAATTCTGTGGCCATCTCTGGGGAAGCCTTTCCCAGCTTAGGTGCTTCTGGTGACTGGGGACTTCCCACCTCTGCCTGCCGAATGGGGGTGGCTATTCCGGTAGGCACGAGGGGGACTTTATATCTGGCTGCTGGCCATTGCTAAGCACGCTATATAGTTCACCGTGTTTAATTCTGACCACAACACTGTGAGCTGTAGGCAGCGTCGTTGCCATTTTACAGATGGGTATATCAAGGCATAGGGAGACGAGGTAAGCCACAGTCACCCCATCAGTCAGTGCAGGGATGGCCAGGAGTGCCCCCTGGCCTGTGCTCTGTCACTTTTCAACTCCATTCTAGAGCAGGTATTGGGTCCACACAAGATCTTAAACTTTTTTGAGGTTGTTTTAAAAATTGGAAGACTTTACATAAAATAACTGGATTTCTGGATTCTCTTGAAAAATCAGAAGATCTGAGGGTACTTGCCCCACATTCCCAAATCCGCTGCTGCTTGTTGGAGCCACTGGTCCCTCAGCTCTGGTGCAGCGGAGACCCCAGCACGACCGCCTGCCCATCTCCAGGCTTCAGGGTCGGCCTACGTCCGTCTTGTACCGGGAGCTGCTTTTCTCGTGGTAGAGAAATATTTCTTAATGGCTGTGCTTCTTTTAAAACAGGCAAGTGAAAGAGCTTTAAAGAAAGAGAGGAGAGGCTACATATCTCTTGTTGTTGTTGTTGTTCAGTTGCCAAGTCCTGTCCAGCTCTTTGCAACTCACGGCCTGCAGCACACCAGGCTTCTTTGTCCTTCATTATCTCCCAGAGTTTTGCTCAAACTCATGTCCATCGAGTCGGTGATGCCATCTAAGCCTCTCATCCTCTGTTGTCCCCTTCTCCTCCCGCCTTCAATCTTTCTCAGCATCAGGGGCTTTTCTAATGAGTCAGTTCTTCACATCAAGTGGCCAAAGTATTGGAGCTTCAGCTTCAGCATCAGCATCAGTCCTTCCAGTGAATATTCAGGACTGATCTCCTTTAGGATGGACTGGTTGGATCTCCTTACAATCCAAGGGACTCCCAAGAGTCTTCTCTAACACCACAGTTCGAAAGCATCAATTCTTTGGCGCTCAGCTTTCTTTATGGTCCAACATTCACATCCATACATGACTACTGGAAAGAACGTAGCTTTGACTAGATGGACCTTTGTCTTGCTGCAAATATTCCAGTGTCTTTATCATGCAAAAAATTGTATCCTGTGTTAGTCAGTGGTCTCCAGAGAAACAGAACCAACAGGGTGTGGTGATGTATATACAGATAGTTCTTGACTTAGCCGTGGTTCAAATTATAACTTTTCGATTTGGTTATGGTGTGAAAGGTATGCATGTTCAGAAAAACTGTGCTTCGGATTTTGAATTCTGACCCTTTCCCACGTGCAGTGCAGTCCTGTCTCGGGATGCTGGGCAGGTGCTGGGCACTGGCTGCTCCCAGGCAGCCCCTGATCACGAGGGCCAACAGCTCATACACGTACGAACATTCTGTACCCAGACCACCATTCTGAGTTTCACTTTCAGTAATAAATTACATGAGATATTCGGTGCTTTATGATAAAATAGACTTTGTGTTAGATGATTCTGCCCAACTATAGGCTAATATAAGTGTTGTGAGCACATTTAAGGTAGGCTGGGCTTATTAAATGCATTTTTTTAATGCATTTTTGAGTTAATGATATTTTCAGCTTGTAATGCATTTATTAGAACATAACCCTGTCATAGGTTGAGGAAGATGGGTATATAAAGAGAAGTTGATTGTGGAGGCTAGGTTTTTCCTGCATGGGCCAGCAGGCTGGAGACTTAGGGAAGAGTTGCCATCTGAGTGGCAAGGTTATCCGCTGGCAGGTTCCTTCTTGTTTGGAGAGATCAGACTTTGTTTCGGTTGGGCCTTCAACTAATTGGACGAGGCCCACCACATTATGGAGGGCAATCTGCTTTACTGAGTCTGCTGATTTAAACGTGAATGTCATCCAAGAAACATCTTCTCAGAAGCATCCCGAATACCATTAGACCAAATATCTGGCCCAGCCAAGCTGACATCATATTAGCTGCCACAGTTCCTTGCTGGTCTTACAAACCACAGAAGCTGGCCAGCTTGACTCTTTCACATTCCTGCCTTGGTCCTGTAGGCTTCCCTAAAGTTACCAACTCCTCACGAACAGCATGATTAAGAAGTTTTGTTATTACTCATTTACGTTAAAACTTTTTTCTTCAAAATTATCTTTAATTATTAAAAGTTATTTTTTCAGATCAGGGATAGTAGTCAAAATAGGTATGGTTAAAAAAGAAAAAAAAAATATGAAATCAGCTTCTTTTAGCTTTGTACTTGTATAACAAATTCAGTAGGAGGCAAAGATGTGTTTTCCAAGTAAGCAGCTGGTGAGGGGGTCTCTAGCTGCTGGGGGTTCTGACTGGTGCTGTGGGTTGGGTGCTCAGAAATCAGAGAAAGGAGCCGGCAGCTTCTGGGCTTAGGTCGTCGCCCCTCGGGACAGCCCAAGGACGCAGGAAGAGCTGCTGCCACACCCAGCTGAGGGTCACCGGGGATGAGGGCCCGTCCTTCACCCGAGTGGGGCCTCGAGGTACCCCCAAGGAGGCAGGGTGGTGGATTCACTGGGGCAGAATGTCCTCGTCCTGGAAACGGAGTGATTTACATTTGGCATCTGTTTGGACCGAGAGTGGGAATTGCCTTTGTAATTTCTTCTGTCATGCCTCCGTCGGAAAATTAAGCTGTTTACGCGACAGACTATGGAAGGTTAATGGCTCTTGTGGGAAAGGTCAAGTGGTCATTTTGAAGGGAGGCTGTACTGAATAATCGGAAGGGAGGGCAGAGGAGTAAAGCATAAAATCTATCTGACTGCGGCTCTCCGGCTTTTCCCTGTCTTTCCGGAATCCACGGTTTCTTTGTGGCTGGAGTGCTCAGGTTCAAGCCAGACCTGCTGTGGCTTTTATTATGCCAGTAACAGAAGATAAACACATCAAATCTCTTGTGTTTGGGGAATAAGAAAAATTAACTTGGGTACTAGTGTTTACTGTATCCCTAAAAATGTTTTGGGCCAACAGATGGCCTTCTCAAGATGCCTTTTTGTTTTCCTGGATGAATATGAAATAAAGACAAGTTCTTGGTGAGTCCACGTTTAGTATAAAAAGAAATATTAAGGTTTCTAGATTTATGCAAGTCAGTTTTTTTTCTTTAGGTTCCAAAAATCAGTGTGGCAAAGAGAAGAGGGTTTTGACTGGATCTTTTCAGCTGCATGTTCCCATTCTTCTTCCCACCGGGACTAAATTTAAACTGAAGAAGGTGCAGTACCTGTCATTCTGGAAGGAAGACTCGGGGGAGGGTGCATCGGGCAGAAGCAGGGCTCTGTGGGTGTCCTTGGGAGGCCCTTCCACGGGGAGGGCTCCCACCTCCTGCAGCCGGCTGGGAGCTGAGCCTGTCCTGGGCCAGAGGCTCCTAGAATCCTCAGCTCCAGACAGAGCCGTGTGTTGCAACAGAGCGGCCTTGTTTTATAATTTTTCCTTTGGCGCCTGGGTCGTCCTCTCCTGTGCTGGCTGCATTCTTTCCTCGGTTCTGTCCTCGGTGCCCTGGCTCTCTTCAACGTGCCCCACCCTCAGCGCCCACCCCCCCAGCTCCCTTCTCTCTCACCCTGGCTGGGCATTTCCTGGAGCGTAGGGGACAAGTGGGTGGACAAGGGGGTGCCTCTGAGCATCTGATGGACTTCTGTGCGCCTGGGGTGGCATCTGGCACTCAGGGTCCTCAGGAAGGTACCAAGTCTGAGAGCCCCCGGTCTAGACCCCTCCACTCCTCCCCTTTGACCTTCAGGCCTCAGCTTTGATGCTTCCTCCTCTGGGACCCCTCCCTACTGCCCCGTCCCCAGCATGCCCAGCCCTCCCCACACAGAGTGCGCAGAGCACCGGGTTCCGCTTGCCGTCACCCAGGTCCTGCTCTTTCATATTTGTCTGTGGACCTGTCTGCTTCCCCACCAGACAGGGAGTCCCTGGGGAGCAGCCTGGGTCTGAGAGTGTCCTCTGCAAAGGATTTCGGGACAGCTTCATCTTAAATGTTTTGGGGACCAAGTTAGCGGATGCCAGCGGCCCCTCCGAGAGAGCCCAGGTCCCAGCACCTGGTGTCTGGGGGTTGCTTGATGCTTCTCTGGAGCTTGGCCCCTCCTCTGCCTCTTGGCCACATTTGGCTTTACTTGGCCAGTTCTTCAAACCCTGGACCCGGCTGAGGGAATCATCATACCCAGGTAGTTTATTGTGGAACTGGGGAAAAATAAAAGCCAACACTGTTTTGAGGCTGTTTAAATGCAGGACAGATGTCTGGAGTCCAGACTTAAGACCAAGACAGTTAGGAACCTCTAAGCCTATGTTTTGGGGTCACGCTTGTAAAAGGGGGGCTCCCCTGGTGGCTCAGACAGTAAAGAATCTGCCTGCAGATTGCAGGAGACCTGGGTTCGGTCCCTGGGTCGGGAAGATCTCCTGGAGAAGGGAATGGCAACCCACTCCAGTATTCTTGCCTGGAGAATTCCATGGACAGAGGAGCCTGGCAGGCTGCAGTCCACGGGGTCGTGAAGAGTCAGACACGACTGAACAACTGAAGCCTTCACTTTCCTTGAAAAGAGGATCGTTGGCGGGTCCCAGCTCCATAAGATGCAGTGGCTGTCTCCTGGCCCCCAGGCACCTTCCTGCATGTGTGTGGCTTCCCAGCCAGGCCACGTCCTTCCGGCACGACCCCTAGTGTGCAGAGCCTTGGACCCTGACCGAGAGGCCCAGGTTGACTTGGAGACCGGGTCCGCTTGTGATGGAAGAGGCCCCTGCGGCTTCAGCAGTCAGGCTCTGATCTGCCTGGCCCGAGGCAGTGGCAGGGGACCAGCCCTTGCCAAGGCCAAGAGTTTGGCTGCAGCCCAGCCTGCGTCCGTACGGAAGCTTCCGGGGCAGGCAGTGAGGATGCAGAAAGGGTGCGCGCTTCTCCCATCTGAGGGGCCGGGTGATTGCTGCGGGTGGCCAGGCTCTTGTAGCCTTGGAGGCCTCAGGTGGGGCCCAGAGGGGCAGACAGAGTCCCTGGGTGTTGCAGAGCTAGAGGAAGGAAGCTGCTAGAAGCAGCTTCCAGGAGCTCGGTCCTACCATTTCCAGTAGACACAGGACAGGGTCCGGCCCCCACAAACTGGAAAGACTTGCATTCATTCTTTCTTCCCTAGCTCATATCTTATTGCCCATCTCAGTCTGGGTAGCTACATTTTTGAAGTGGTTTCTTCACCCCAGGCATCACATTAGAACTTTGCCTGCATTGTTTTGCCCGAGCCTCACAGCAGCCCATGGGCGTAGGCACTGGACCTTCTTTTGACCCATTTTACAGAATAGGAAACTGAGGCCCAGAGGGCGTACGCAACCCAGAGTCCCGCAGTTAAAAGCAAGTCAGAAGAAGATTTGAACCCTGAAGTTAGCAGGCTTCACTAGTCTTCTCTTTGCTTTTCCACATATGCTGATTATTTTTGTCATTCTTTTAGATTCCACGTGTAAGTGATATCATCTGGTGTTTGTCTCTCTGTCTGACTTTCTTTACCTGGTGTGATGATCTCTAGGTCCGGGCATACTGCTGCAAACGACTTTCTTTACAGCTAAGTATACCCCACTGTGTGTGTGTGTCACGTCTTTCTCCATTCATCTGTCCGAGGGCATTTAGGTCACACGCATGTTGTCTCGTGTCTCCCAGATTCGACGGTCGTGGGAAGGGGGAAGGGTAACTGGTGTGATGGGTCTCAACCTCCTCAGAGCTGCACAGAGCGAACCACCTTCTCCCCAATTTATAGTCAAATAGCCGTGCTCCGAGAGAGCTGGGCCTGGTCACCGTGTGCCCCAAGGGGTCTACGTGTGGCCTGGGCACGGTGCTCACAGGAGGGAAGAGGTGAGACCGTCTTGGGAGGCGCTGCGGGGAGCCAAGCCATCTCAGCCTCCAGCAAGACGGGGAAGAAACAGTTGTCATCTCATAGAAGCATCTGGCGCCTGTGAGGCCTGGCACCTCTGCTGACCCTCCGGCTGCTAGGAGATGCTGTGGAACTAATGGAGTTTTCTTCTCCAGGCAGCAATTAGGGGTTAATTATTAGCAATTAGGGGTTCGCCACACGCTCTGTGGACCGGCTGCCCTTTCCCAGAACACAGGTCACTTGTGTTTCTCTGTGTTAGCAACTGGACCCAGCTGCCCCCGGTGCCCCCTGTTCATCACTGTGGTGGGGTCCCCATGCGGCTGGCAGCAGGGGGCCATTCTGACTGAGAGCTGCCGGCCCCCATCTCTCCCCTCCTCCTCCCCCCCCGCCCCGCCCCGGCGTGCTGGCCACTGCTGGGCTCTGTTGTGTTGATCCCCGTTGGTCACTCTCAGCATGGCATCTGCCCTCACCCTGGCCCGTGACAGCCCTCTTGGGCCAGCCCAGAACCAGGACAGGGCGGTTTTTCCCTGGGCGCTTCCCAGGTCCCTGGGCTCAGCTCACCCTCTCCCCCTTGGCTTTTTTCTAGGCGCTACTACAAGGAGACCTCTGGCCTGATGCTGGACGTCGGTCCCTACATGAAGGCGCTTGAGGTACCTGCCTGGGTCTGCCCGACCCTCTTCCGGTCTCAGGGCCTTCCGGGATGTCCTGGTCTTCCTGGAGAAGACGGGGTGCTCGGCGTCCCAAGTGCCTTTGTTTTCCAAGTCGGACGCCGTGTTCAAGGCTTCAAGCCTGGCCCTTCGCCTCTTCTGGAGCTTGGCCCCTCAGCTGCGCTGGTCGTCCCCCCGCTCCCTGTCGCTCGCTCCCCGCTGCTCGCTCTCCGTCCGCCTCCGGGACCCCGCACCCCCGGCCTCTGCCCCGCTGGCCCTCCCGGCATGCTCCGCGCCTCTCCTCCGGGTTCTTGGCTCCTTAAGGTCCCTGTGCCCCCGCCTCGCCCCTCGCTTTTCTGCAGCACCTCAGACTCCGCGTGTGCTAGCTGGACTCCTTCCCAGTCGCCTCCTCCAGTTTCCAGGGCTGGGCTCAGCTGGGCTCCCCGCCCAGGTCAGCCCCGGGTCACTGCAGCCTTGGTGCCTGCCTACCTGCACTCAGGTGGGAGGGCTGGGGCCCTGGGCCTTTTATCCTCTGGAGGAGGACCTGAGACAGAGCTGGGGGAGGGGAGAGGGGAAGGAGAAGAGAAGCAGGAATGCAGAGGAGAGCCCCTAACGTCCCGGAGGTCATCTGGCCCAGGGGCAGGTGGCAGGGGCCTGGTGGGGGTGCCCCCAGCACCCTGGGCAGCCCGGTTGTGACGCTCACCCACAAGGCGTGCCTCTGAGCCACGTGTCTTGCCCCTTGGAGGCCCCTGGGTGCACAATGGGGCCTTTCTTTTTGATTCCCCAGGGGGAGGATTTCACCAGGCCAGGGTTCCCCCCCACCATCCCTTGTTCCCCAGCCCACGCCGTGTCCTTCTCTCTTCCCCAGTATGCCTGTGGTATCGAAGCCGAGGTAGTGGGAAAGCCTTCCCCCGAGTTTTTCAAGTCCGCCCTGCAGGAGATGGGGGTGGAAGCCCACGAGGTAAGCCGGCTCACCACAAAGTGTGTACGTGGAGGCAGCTGTCGGGGGAGGCCAGAGTGCTCCCCGGGGGCAGCCTGGGCGCGTGAAATGAGTCTGGGGGCTCAGGCAGCCAAGCTGGTATCCCCCTCCCTCCTCCACCCCTAGCCGTGAGAGCTGATCTGACTGGGAAGATGGGGAAAGACAGCCAAGGAGGCCCACTGAATGTTCTCAACCTATCAAATCAGTATCAGTCTAAGGGTTCAGTCCCTGAGTCGGGAGGATCCCCTGGAGAAGGAAATGGCAACCCACTCCAGTATTCTTGCCCGGGAAATCCCAGGGACAGAGGAGCTTGGTGGGTTACAGTCCACAGGGTTGCAAAGAGTCGGATAGGACTTCGCGACTAAACAACAAGAGTGAGAAAGAGAAATGCTTGTGGGTTTTCCTAAGATTTTTGCTGCCTCTTTGGAAGGATCGGAATTGACAAGTCTGGTCAGTGTACTAAAACTATTTTATTGGACAGACAGTGTCCAGCAAGATGAAAAGAATTGTGCAGGAATAAAATCATGCACCTGGCCACCTTTACATTACAGCTTGTTTTTCTGACCACACCGGTCTGCCTGCAGGATCTTAGTTCTCCGACCAGGAATCGAACTCATGCTTCCTGCATTGAGGGTGCAGAGTCTTAACCACTGGACCACCAGGGAAGACCCACATTATAAGTGCTTTTGACACATGTTGCCTTCCAAACATACATTTCCAAAGGAAAAAAAAAAGCAGTTATGATTTTAGCATCTCCCCACCCCGCTTCCCAGGTAGAGTGAGCTGTCCCCTCTGGCCGGTGGGGTCCTGACAGTGTTGTTAGAGAAACAGCGGGTATGCGTCTGCAGGCGGCCAGGGGCTCCTGCTGTCTGTTTTGGACAGAGCACCACGGGTCCATGTCAGCATCGTATGGCAAGGCTGGTGCCCCCAGGGTCCCCTTGTTGCTTCCTCCCTGTTGGACCGGAATTTCCCACACGTGTTCTGGTCTAGAGTGCTGGTCTCTCATGATACTTAGAAGAAGAGCTCACAGCTGTGGAAGTCTGGAACCCCAGCACCCAAACCTCACCTGAAGTCAGAAAGCACAGGTCTTGGGGGTCCCTCACGGGCAGTACCCTGTGAGGCTGGTAGAGCAGGAATTTATTTCACTCATTCAAAACACAAGTTTTGAATGAGTGAAGGTGACAGGAATAAAAAACCTGGTTTTCACGACTTCTGTTCCTCATGACAAATGTTAAAATTTGTTTTACTGTGGCAAATGTCAAACTTGCACAAAAGCAGAAAGACACAGTGATTCTCCTCATCTGTCTATCATGCAGATGCAACATTTAAAAGATTATATGGTATTCCCTTTTTCTATCCCTTTTTGTTCTTTTTGGAAATTTACTTTTTTTGCTGCTGTATTATAAAGCAAATTCCATACTTAATGTTATAGCCTTTCAGATCATAGTATGCCTTTCAAAAAGCCATGGTTGTTTTTGACCTGATTACAATGCATTAAGACATTTAACAGTAATTAAAAAAACACAAAAAGGTGTTCAGCATTATCTCTCATTCAGGAAATGCAAATCAAAACCACAGTGAGATCCCACCTCACACCCGCTTGGACAACCATAATAGTTTTCAAAGGAAAATAACAAAGCGTTGTGAGGATGTCAAGTCAAGTCAGTCCTAAAGGAAATCAATCCTGAATATTCATTGGAAGGACTGATGCTGAAGCTGAAACTCCAGTACTTTGGCCACCTGATGCAAAGAACTGACTCGTTGGAAAAGACCCTGATGCTAGGAAAGGTTGAAGGCGGGAGGAGAAGGAGACGACAGGGGATGAGATGGTTGGAAGGTATCACCAACTCAATGGACATGAGTTTGAGTAAACTCCAGGAGTTGGTGAAAGACAGGGAAGCCTGGTGTGCTGCAGTCCATGGGGTCGCAAAGAATCGGTCACAACTGAGTGACTGAACTGAACTGGGAAGATGTGGAGAAATTGGAACCCTAATATAGGAATACTGGTACAGATGTAAAATGGAGAATCCACTATGAAATACAGCCACTATGGAAAACAGCTCCATGGTAAGTTGAATGTGGAACTCTTGTATGACCCCAGCAATTCCACTCCTAGGTATATGTCCAAAAGAACTGAAAACCAATGTTCAAACAAACACTTACACATGAATGTTCATCGCAGCACTGTTCACAGTAGCCAAAAGGTGGGAATAATGCACATGTTCATCAACAAATGAATGGGTGAAGGAAATGTGGTCTGTCGTCCCCGTGGAATATATCAGCTGTAAAAAGAATGAAATAATGAAAAATACTGCTGCGTGGATGAACCTTGAAAACATTATGGTAAGTGAAAGAGGCCAGTCACAAAAGGCCACAATGTAGATATTTAATGTTTATATACTACATGCAGTGTTCAGACTTGTTGTTTAGTCGCTAAGTGGTATCCGACTCCTTGCAACCCCAAGGGCTGCAGAAAGCCAGGCTCCTCTCCATGAGGGATTTCCCAGGCAAGAATATTGGAGTTGGATTGCCATTTCCTTCTCTAGGGGATCTCCTGACCCAGGGATCGAACCCAGGGCTCCTGCATTGGCAGGCAGATTCTTTACTGCTGAACCACCAGGGAAGTCCAATATCCAGAACAGGCAAATCCACAGAGACATAAAATACTCATAGATTAGTGGTTGCCAGGGGCTGGCAGTGGGGAGGAATGGGGAGTGGCTGCCAGTGGGCATGAGGTCTCCTTTTGGGGTGATAAAAATGTCTGGAACTCAGAGGTGGTGATGGTTTTACAACACTGTGAGTGTACTTTAATGCCCCTGATTTGTACACTTTAAAATGACTACATTGGTAACTTTTATGTTATTTTTTCATGTTGGAAAAAAAAAAAAAAAGACCCTACCTAAAAGAAAAAACCCCCTCCCTAGCAAAATCAGTAGTAATTCCTTAGTATTATCTATACCAGCTCATATTTAAATTTCCCTGACTGTCTCAGAAATGTCTTTTATGTAGATTTCTTTGAATTGAATCCAAATAAGGTTGTCTTGTCTTTTAAACCAGTCTCTTTTTAACTTTCTCTCATGGAACATTTCAAATATCTGTTGACATTGAGAGAGGAATATAATGAGACCCCAGGTATCCATCAGTAATTATCAGCTAATAAGCACTTTTAAAAACTGTGTTTAACTGTTCATTCTGAAGCAATTTCCCACGGAGAGAGAGGTTGCTAAAACAGTGCGGAGAATTCCCATGTGTCCTTAGAGCGTCCGCAAAGGCTAACATCTTTTGTAACGAGAATCGGACGATTATAAAAGGGGAAAATCAACCTTGACTCCAACTTGACTAGAGGCCCTCTGTTTCTGGACATGCTGTACTGGCGTCATACCCCCACCACCCCACGCCCCCACACCCTTTACTATGAGCAGTTCCTGTCTGTCTTTGTCCTTCAGGACCCTGGTAGTTTTGGAAGAGTGCATGCATGCTAAGTCACTTCAGTCGTGTCTGACTCTTTGCAGACCCCTGGACGGTAGCCCACCAGGCTCCTCTGTCCATGAGATTCTCCAGGCAAGAATACTGGAGTGGGTTTCAGGGGATCTTCCTGGCCCAGGGGTTGAACCCACCTCTCTTATGTCTCCTGCATGTGCAGCCGGGTTCTTTACCAGTAGCGCCACCTGGAAAGCCCTTCGGGAGAGTACTGGCCAGTTTCTTCATAGAATGCCCCTGCTGTTTCCTCATGACTAAAGTGTAGGTTTTGCATTTCTGGCATATTTAACCCTGGTCACGCATTTCGCAGACACAGTACTGGGCCCTGGGGGCGTGTCCCTTCAGGAGGCCCAGGCGGGCACGCTGCCCATTGTTGGTGGCAGCCACTTAGACCCCCATCGGAGGTGCCCTGCTCTCCACTGCAAAGTTGCTGTGTCCCTTTGTGACCAGTAGTGTCTTGGGGCGGGGGAGTGTTTCATTCGCACGTGAATATCCTCTTACAAGTCATCCTTTTCCTCTCCTGATTTCAGCATCCATGGACAGCTCGTACTTGTAACAGTTGTTACCGTGGTGTTTGCCAAGGGGTGATTTTCCATTTCCGTAGTTCCTCTATATTTATTCATTAGAATTTACTGTAAGGAAGAGCTTTCCTTTTCCTCCCACTTGCCTTTTAATTTGCTCCAACATGCACTCAAGGATCTCTGTTTTATTCCATGAGTCACAGTCCATGCCTGCTGTCATTTTCTTGCCCAGATTGTCCCATATTTGAACATTGGGACCCCTTTGGAGATGAGTAGCTGCTTGCTTAGTACTTCCCTGGTGGCTTAGATGGTAAAGAATCTGCCTGCAATGCAGGAGACCCGAGTTCGATCCCTGGGTTGGGAAGATTCTCTGGAGAAGAGAATGGCTATCCACTCCAGTATTCTTGCCTGGAAAATTCCATGGACACAGGAGCCCAGCAGGCTACAGTCCATGGGGTCACAAGGAGTCAGACACGACTGAGTGACTAACACTTTCATTTTCTTTCACTCAGCAGCTAATTTAATCTATACACTTATCTCTCCTCTCCCCTATTTATTTTGAATCATCCCTCATGCAAATCATCACTTCATCTGCAAATATTTCCAAGTGTCTCTAGGATAGGAAATCTTTTAAAAACACAGATAGTGTCATTACGACATCCAAGTGTTAGTAATACTAATAACTCCTTATTACCTTTGAATGTCCAGCCATTATTCACATTTCCCTGATTGTCCGATAATTGTTGCGTCACTTGCAATTTGTTTGAATCAGGACCCGAATGAGGTCCTGGCACTTTGACTGGTTGGTGTGATTCCCAGGTGTTTGCTCATCTGTCCGCTCCCATACCTTCCCCGTCTCCCTCTTGGATTCCTTGCAGCGTTGTGAGGAAGCGTCTGGGCCGTCGGTCCTGTGGAGCTCGCCACGGTCCAGGTTTTGTGGATTGCGCCTCAGCCTGTCCTGTCTCATGCCGCCCGGGTTTCCTGTGTGTTGATGGTTAGACCAGGAAGCTTCCTGAGCGTCTGTTTCGGTTTTCCGCCGACTGCTTTACAGGGGACAGTGCGTCCTCCTCCAGGGCCCAGGCGTCTCCTGTGGTGTTAGCAGCTGTGAGTGATGGGTGCGTGACCCCGTGTATCCACTGAGTTCTGCGAAACAGTGATGCCTGAATCCTGTGTCATTCCTGCTTCTCCTTTTCTCTGGATGACTTCTGTATAGGGGAACTCCCCGCCCGTCATCTGATCCCCCGAAGTACAGTTCGTATACGAAACTCCAGACAATATGCCTGTTTCTCTGCTATTATTTATGAGCTTTCAGAGTGCGTTGGCTCTCTAGCACTCTCCCAATACCTTGGGGATTTAAAACTCTGTAGAGCTATAAGTAGATAGGTAGAAGCATAGTCGATGTGCTCTGCTGCGTTGCAGTTACTCGTGTTCAGAGGATCCCATCTTTGACCGGCAGGAGCGTCTACAAGCTGCCTCTGCCTCTCGTTGCGGTGCGCGGGCTTCTCGCCGTGGCGGCTCCTCTCGAGGAGTGTGGGATCTCCGCGCACCGGCTTCAGTAGTTGCTGCTTGTGGGCTTAGTTGCTTGCCCGAGGCATATGGGACCTAATTCCCTGACCAGGGATCCAACTTACGTCCCCTGCTTTGGAAAGCAGATTCTTAAACCGCTGGACCATCTGGGAAGTCCCCCCAGACTGCGTTTTAAAGCCACCATTATTTCACTGGGGGGTGTGTGTCACCAACAGGACCCTTGAACTCACTGTATTTCCAATTTTTAAGGGATTTGCTTTCCAACATTTAAATTTGTTTTACAGTTACGTAAATCACATGGATCTGAAATCAGATCCATGAAACAAGATACTTTCAAGGACCTCTAGCTTCTGGCCTTTCCTTACTCTTCCCACCCATCTCTCGTCACAGAGTCCTTTTTTATAAATATAGCTTGGCTTTCCATTTCTTAAATATAAGCAACTACATAATATTTGTATCCTGCTCATAGGGAATTTGAAATAATACATTCTTAAGATCTTTTTTTTTAATAGAGTGGGAGAAAGGTTGCTGTTGTAATTTGAGTTAGAAAAATCAGTATTTAGAATTACGTCAGCACTACGGTCACAACCATCTGTTGGCAGTCTCCCCCACCTCCCCCAACCAGCAAAACAGCAGACTGTCACTGCCTAGAAATTAAGACCAGAAGAACCAAGTATTAAGATGTGATAACATCTTGGTTGTCTTGGCAGAGCTGAGCTTGGTTAATCCCCTTCCCTCCCACCTTTGGCTTGTTTGTTTGGTGTTTTCCAGTTGGCTCAGAGGTTAAAGCCTCTGCCTGCAATGCAGGAGACCCGGGTTTGATTCCTGGGTCGGGAAGATCCCCTGGAGAAGGAAATGGCAACCCACTCCAGTACTCTTGCCTGGAGAATCCCATAGGAGCCTGGTGGGCTACAGTCCATGGGGTCGCAAAGAGTCGGACATGACTGAGAGACTTCACTTTCCTGTTACTTTCACGGTCAGCATCTTTCACATTCTGAGTGAGAAACCACCCTCCCCACACCCCGTGACGTGGCACTGAGGCCCTTTGAGGGTTCAGGTTGATCAGACTTCTCGTTTGGCAGACACCAGGGCCGTGGGGACCAGGGTGAGGGGTTAGGGGTTTTAAATTCCTGGCGTGGCTGTCCAGGCATGTGAGCTTCTGTGGCCCTGGGTCATTAGGGGATTGTTTTCTCTCTGAGCCCAGGTGACAAAGCTGCGTCTCATTCCCTCCCGAGTTATCATCCTCTCTGTCTCCCTTCTTGACAGCTGATGGGCAATGGCATATTCATAACACCCCCACCCCCAAACCCTTTTTCTGAATTGTCCATTAAGTTATTCAAGTCTCAGGATTTGTAGATGTTTTAAAGCGGTATGTCAAAACAAGGCCATTTTGAATGAACTGAGTCTTATGCACAGGGTAATAATTGTCTGCTCCTGCTTCTCTATTTTTAATGAGAAATGCCTGCGAGGGGCTATCTTGCCGCTCAGGTGCCAGGCTGTGGCAAACCTTACAATTTCCAAGCTGCTTTAATCAATAAAGTTATCACCAGTCATTTCCCTTGATAACTGCTTCTTCCCAAGCCCAGACCCACTTCTCACTGCCGAGGAGTTTTCCACCTGCACTCGGAATGGCTATAACTCCCCAAATCCAATTTTCATTTTAACCTTTCCTTGATAGCCTAGAAATAACAGATTGCTGGGATTACTCTAATAGATTGGAAAGGCCTGCCTCTTTGAGGTAACCAGGGCCTTTCTGGGATTCGCTAATAAGGCAAAGAATAACATACCTTAAAGGTTACTTCTGCTGCTGCTGCTGCTGCTGCTAAGTCACTTTAGTCGTGTCTGACTCTGTGCGACCCCATAGACGGCAGCCCACCAGGCTCCGCCGTCCCTGGGATTCTCCAAGCAAGAATACTGGAGTGGGGTGCCATTTCCTTCTCCAATGCATGAAAGGGAAAAGTGAAAGTGAAGTCGCTCAGTCGTGTCCGACTCTTAGCGACCCCATGGACTGCAGCCTACCAGGCTCCTCCGTCCATGGGATTTTCCAGGCAAGAGTACTGGAGTGGGGTGCCGTTGCCTTCTCCGAAAGGTGACTTCTAGAAATACCTAATGCTCATAGCTGAAGGCTTCTGAATCAGCGGGTGGCTTTTTCGGTGCCTACCAAAGCCCAAACGATGCCAAGGTTTTGGCAGCTTTCCATGATCCTGAGAAACTCCGTCACCTGTAAACTGTGCGTGTTTAATGGAAATGGAGACTGTTCAGACCACAGTGCTTAGCACCAGAAGCCAGTGCTCGGCAGCCTGGAAGCTGAGGACACCCACTGCACAGATGAGGAACCTGAGGCTTGAGCCCCACGTGTGCCAGGCACACCTGGGACCTGTCACATTCCCGCGTACTTCGTGAAATCCTTACTCCAGTCCCCCATCGTGTGCTTGCGTTCCCATCTTAAGGTTAAGGCAGGGTTTCTCAGCCTTGGCACTATTGACATTTTGGGGCCAGATCATTATTTGTGGTGAGGGTAATCCCTGTCGTCCCCCAACGTCCTTGGTGGCTCAGATGGTAAAGCATCTACCTACAATGCCGGAGACCTGGGTTCGATCCCCGGGTCAGGAAGATCCCCTGGAGAAGGAAATGGCAACCCACTTGCCTGGAAAATCCCATGGACAGAGGAGCCTTGTGGGCTACAGTCTATGGGGTCACAAAGAGTTGGACATGACTGAGCGACTTCACTTTCTTTTTTCAACCCCCATTGTCCCCCAGTTGTGAAGTCACAGGTGTTCCCAGATGTTGCCAGATGTCCCAGGGGAGCAAAATCGCCCCTAGTTGAGCACCAGGGCACTGCGGGGCGGTCACATGAAAGCTGCTGTTGGAGCCAGGATTCCTCTGCAGATGTGGAGTGAGGCCCCCAGTCCCTCTGGGTCTCTGCTGCTCCCCAGTTCTCAGGGTGGTGGCAGCAACATGTCAGAACGCTTAGCTTTGAAAAGGTGTATTTAATAGTGTGATATATTCCATTTTGAAAAAAATGTTAAAATATGTCTGATTGGCAGAATGTAGAAAATAAAGCTAGACAAGATTTCGGGTGGTAAGGGTGAGTACTCTGAGCACAGTCTATTGACAGTGGGGATGAAGGGACTTCCCTGGTGCTCCAGTGGGTGAGACTCTGTGCTCCCAACGCAGGGCCCCAGGTTCTATCCCTGGTCAGGGAACTAGATCCCGCATACCGTAACCAAGACCCAGCGCATCGAAGAAAGAAAAAAAAATGGGGACGAGGTTTGTGGGTTTACTCAAAGAGAGCCAGGCATAGGACGAGGACTTTGTTAAGTCATTTTGTTCCCTGGTTCTCAGGGCATTCGTTCGAAGTGTGGGCCATGGGGACAGTCTGTGCCCTTGGCGGGGAGGCCTGTGGGCGTGGCATGAACGTCTGCATGGAAGGCCCGTTTTCTCCCTTTTGTCGGCCGAGATCTCGTCCAGCCCATCCTCCCCGCTAGCTGGGCGTGTGGTCTTTGGGTGTCAGCTTGGGGACCACTTGCTGGGGTGGTGGGAGCACCAGGAGAGACAGGGCCCAAGCTGCCGCAGCCCAGCTTTGAACTTGGCTCTGCCTCCAGCCCTGGGTGCAGGGGTGGGGTGGGGGCAGTCCAGGAAATACCAGACCTGGGATTGCCTTTGTGCTTTTTCTCAGACATGAGGGACCTTTAAAACCTCCTGTCTCAGCTTTTCCCTAAGACGTTTCCTCCCCTAACGCCTTTTAAAGTAGATTTTGCTTTCTTTCTCCTCAAAACACAATTAAAAATAAAAAAATCTGATGATGAGGTAACTCATATTTGTTAAAGGAGGTGGATAAAATTCAGAAAGTACAAGGGGAAAAAAAAAAAGTTCATCCCCTAACCTGGAATAACACAGATCACGCTTAATCTTTCCGGTTTGTGTGTGTGTGCTGGGGGTGTCTGTGCACACATTTCTGGGGCTTCTGGCTTCCCAGCTGGCACTAGTGGTACAAAACCTGCTCATCATTGCAGAAGACGTAAGGGACGTGGGTTCGTTCCCTGGGTCAGGAAGGTCCCCTGGAGAAGGACGTGGCAACCCACTGCAGTACTCTTGCCTGGAGAATCCCATGGACAGAGGAGCCTGGCAGGCTGCAGTCCATGGGGTCGCAAAGAGTCAGACACGACTGAAGTGACTTAGCATGCATGCATACACACGTTTTTAACACAAAGTTGGATAATCCTGCATCTGCTGTTTGAAACCTGATTCCCATCCCTGCCCTGTGCCTCTGGGAACAGTTTCCTTCGTGCAGATTCAGGCTCTTCTACAAAGTAATTTTTGTGGCTACAGAGCATTCTGTCACAGGGGCTACCATAATGTTCTTAAGCACAGGTCTATTCTCCCAAGCCCTTGCTACCGTAACGTGCTTTCGCAGTCCTCAGTAGTTGGACATTTAGATTGCTTCCAGTTTCCCTCTTGTACATAAGCCTCGTGAACACCTTCGTATTCCTTTGGTACATTTTAAACTGTTTTCCTAGAAATCCTGGGGGTGTGGTTGCCACGCCATGATGCACATTGTTCATTTCTGTTTCAGAAACGCCGTAGCGATTTGGCTTCCTCACCAGCTGTACTTGCAAGTGCTCCTTTCCTAACATCCTCACCAATATCGTTGTTTCTTACTTTATATAAAATAGCGACCTGGAGTTTTGCCGTGTTGATATATTCCTCATGAATGTGTCAGGCGCTGGGGGAGCTGCCTCAGCAATGACCGGCCTCCAGACGTGAGCCTGCAGGCGGAGGGTCTGGGCTCCTCCTAGAGCTAGGTGTTTTCTCGAGGCGGCTCTAAGTTGGGGTCCGGGTCCCTCGGGGCTAAAGTGCAGGCTGAGTCCACTGCTCCTTCACCACCAGCCCTGCTGTTTGGTACCCCATGGCGGGGAGAAGTGTTCCTCCTGGCAGAGCCTGGGAGTCACTAGACATTTCATGAGGAGTGAACTCTCTTGGGAAAGCTCTCTGGCGTTCACTGGAAGCTGTGTTCCAAACATCGCCACTTGTTGGAATCGGTTCTTCCCCTGGCACCTAGGATGGCGGGAAGAGGAGACAGATAGATATTTGGGCAGATAGATATTTAAGAAGGACAGATGAATTCTGCATCTTGAAAACCTGAAAACCTACCTCAAGGGCTCTCGTGCTGCCTCCGGCTCCCGGATCTCTGTTCCGTGGGAGCCGGCTGCTGGGTGTGCGTGTCTCCGTCTTCCCTGCACCATATTGCAGTCAGAAAGGAAGTGCAATCCAGGCCTGACAGGTAGGGTTTTTTTATTTCCCCTGACAGCGCACCTCTTGACCTCTATCTTCTTGCCAATGATTTTTTAAATCCTAAATGATTTGGCAATAATTGCTCCTCCTTGCGTGGTTATTGCCCTTCACCGATAGTAAATCTGTGAGATTCCCCAGGGGCTGGAGCGCGTTTGGTATGCGGAGCCCACAAGCTGGCCCAGACAGGCCTCGCTGCGCCTGCGGGGGTGGGCCCCGGGGGTCCTGCACCCTGCCCCTCCCCTCTGCCCACCCACGGCTCTGGGCTCTGCCAGGGCTTAGCTGTTGGGTTATCAGGCAGAACCGTAGCTGCTGCTCCTCGGTGACCTTCTTCCAATGGCCCAGGTTTCCCTGGTTCTGCCTCCACGGATCCCACCTGCAAACATTCTCACGCAGAAAGGCCCAGAGCCTCTGTTCTGAGTGGGGAGGAATTTCTGCTGCATGCACACGTGTGTGTGTGTGTGTGTGTGCAAAATTGTATTTTTCCCAGAGCGAGAAAGATGCCAGGCATGACGTTTAATAATTGGAGGACCGTTTCATTTCCAAGGAGCCTTTTAGCAGGGTGGCCCCCGGGATCCCTGGCAGCAGAGGACAGGGTCCTAAGCTGGAGCCGCAGTGGGTGTTTAGAGGCTGACCTGTCAGTGTCAGGACAACTCCCTGAGAAGTCAAAGCGGAATCTCCCACTGGTGCTTGTGACCGGCCTGCTGCCTAGGCCGGGTGCCCCCCTGCCCCAGCCCTCTCCTGCCAGGTGAGCTGTGTGTTTGCCCAGGTGACCCTGGCTTTGCAGGTACCCTTAGACTCGTGTGTGTGTGCTGCGTCCCTGGGGCGGGTCCCACTCCAGGGAACGTGGGTTTTGCCACCGGTTGTTTCTTCTTGGGTGATGGGTGATTTACACACACTGCATGGGGGCTTGTAGACGCAAAAATGAACCTGTTTGGATTTGACGGTGTTTTCCCCAGCATCACTTTCTAGGAAAAAAAAATTCCAGCTTTTCCATATCTGAATACTTGCCTGCGGCACTATTATTAACTTAATGTTTCTTTAAATTGATTCATTCTATATACTTAAGTGTATTCTAAAAGAAACTTTTGATTCCTACTCTAAATGGGAAACCAGAATCATCACCATAAATAGATTACTCTGAAAATGACTCCTAATGGTTGTGTTAGAAATGTACATCCTGTCCTACCTAAAATCAAATCGTGCATCAATAGTATGTGTAACACACGTTGGCGAACATGAGTTTGGGTGGAGGAAAGCCCAGAGGTATATGAAGTTTGGGACGAAATGCAGTATATTTCAGGTACCTCGTATGACCCGCAGGGGGCACAGCTCCTTAGCGGTCAGTGGAATTCTCAGCCCTCGTGGTCATCAGCCACCTGCTTAAGCTCCTGCGGGCCAGTGTCCTGCAGTAGCTTCTCTGACGGAGGTCCCTCTGGTCTCTGCTGGAATATGATTAAGTGACCCGGGTCTGGTACCTCTGAGGCAGTCCGTGCTAATTGTTAGAAAACCCTCGTGTTCACCTCAAACTGCCTCCCTGGCGCCCGGGGCGGCACCTGCTCAGCCTTTGTCCCCTTGTCCACAAGCGCCTCATGATTCCCCATTGTTTGAAGGCCCATTCGGGAGACGCTTCCAAGGACATTTGCTTCAGGTTTATTGACCTGTGGTTGACACACATGTGGTGTCCTCTTCGGGGAAGGCTATCACCCTTCCTCCTCCTATACCCCCTAGCCTGGTTGACACCTCATTCCCTTCAGATCCAAACTCAAAACCTCACCTCCTCCAGGAAGCCTTCCCTGACCACTGCGAGCCCCACGAGGTCAGGCTTGACCATATCCTGCTTTTTTTCCTCCCTGCGCTTTATCACGGGTCCTGGCTATGTGTGTGTGCAATTACCTCATGAACATCTGTCTTCTGCCTTCCACTGGGAGCTTCACAAGGGCAGCGACTGTGTTTCTAAGTCACTGCGTCCCCACCGCCCGGCCCATAGAGGACCCGATACAGAAGGGCTGGAGCGCTGGAGGCCCGTCGTGAGAACTGTGGACTGTCTCTAATGGGGCTAGATTAGGAGTTTCCTCAGTAAAATGTCTCCTAATATATTTCCCTTTTAAACATGTACAGGTAGCTTATGTCCAGGCACTGCCCTGGATGCTTAACTTCCATGTTTCTGTTTAAATACCACATTAGTTGTACCCATTGTACAGACTGAAGTGGATCATGAGATTGCAGGGCTAGCTCACTGCACAGCTGGGACCCGGGGCCGACTTTCTCTGGCCCCATCTGAGCCTTGAGCTCAGTCTGACAAGTCTGCTGGCTGCATGGGGCCGGCCTCTGTATTCCCTGTCTCCACCCCTACCACTCTGAGATGGAAGGGACATTCCATCTGGACTCCTCACAGGCAGAGTTCAAATAGATGGGTAAGAGTCCCCTAGTTTGTGATGCTTCACGGTCATCATTTTTACTTTTCTTGGTTTTGGTTTCTGCATTTGTTCACTGGTTGGCCCTACCCAGCATCTGAATTTCAGAGAAACTTGTGGAATAATTGTCAGTTTCAAAGCCTATCTCCCCGTCAACATCGGGACACTCCCTGTGCCCCAGGAGCCCAGTTCCTCAGGCTGTCTGACCTCCGACCAAGGACATTTCTGATCAGACTTGGGAGCGTATCTGGAATGCGTTTGGTGTCTGATGTGTTAGACTTGACTTGCACTAGAAGAATCGTTTCCTGAAAATATTTTGAAGCTTTTAATCAGTGCGGTGGTTGAGTGAGGGAGGCTGCTCTTTTTCTTCTTTAAAAATACATTTATTTACGTAAAGAACTGACCCCAGTTCGATCCCTGGGTTGGGAAGATCCACTAGAGAAGGGATAGGCTACCCACGCCAGTATTCTTGGGCTTCCCTTGTGGCTCAGCTGGTAAAGAATCCGCCGGCAGTGTGGGGAGACCTGGGTTCGATCCCTGGGTTGGGAAGATCCCCTGGAGAAGGGAAAGGCTACCTGCTGCAGTATTCTGGCCTGGAGAATTCCGTGGGGTCGCAAAGAGTCTGACACGACTGAGCCACTTTCACTTTCATGTAAAGAATATGAATCCATTTAAATGGTAATATTCATCGCACAGGTTGATATGTTGAAAGGACACCTACCAGTGGTGGCTAAGGTTTCAGCAACACGAATGCTGACTGTGCCGCTCGCCCCCGACTGTTGGTTGGTAACTGTTGAGCAGTTCTGTGGGCCGGGCCTCTTAAGTGTCCTTGTTGGTTATCCATTTTAAATATAGCAGTGTGTACACCTGTTCATCCCAAACTCTCTATCTCCCCTCCCAGTCCTTCTGCCGCCACCATAAGTTCACTCTCTAAGTCTTCCAGCTGTTTTTAAGTTTTTCTCCTTGTCACTGGTTTTGAGCAATTTGACTGTGTTGTGCTGCGATATAACTTTCTTCATGTTTCTTGTGCTTGGTATTGATTGGGATCTTGGAGCTGTGGATTTATCGTTTTTGTTGAGTTTGGAAATTTTTCAGACAATATTTCGTCAAATATTGTTTCCGTCTCCTCTCTGAACATCTTGCTCTCAGGGATACCAGTTACACCAGGGCTTCTGAAGTTTCGTCATTTGGTCATTTTCTTAAAATATATGTTTTTCTCTCTGTGTTTCATTTGGGATCGTTTCTATCGCTGTGTCTTCAAGTTCATTAATCTTTGCTTCCTCATTGTCTTACCTGGATTTGATCTCATCAAGTGTTTTTGTGTTTTGTTCCAGACGTTGTAGTTTTCCCTTTTAGAAGCTTGATTTGGATATTTGTCTCTACTTAACTTTGGGAACGTGTGGAATACAGTTATAACAACTGCTTCAGCGCCCTTGTCTGCTAATTCTTACATCTGGGTCAGTTCCGGTTCAGTTTTGGTCGATTTTCCTCTTCATCGTGTGTGATTATTTGTCATCTTTGCATGGATGGGATTCATTTTTATTAAATTTTATCTTTCTGAGTGCTGGATATGTTTGTGTGGGTGCTAAGTCGTCTCAGTCGTGTCTGACTCTTTGTGATGCCATAGACTGCAGCCCACCAGGCTCCTCTGATGGAATGCTCCAGGCCAGAATACTGGGTGAGTGGCCACGCCCCCACCCAGGGGATCTTCCCCACCCAGGGACTGAATCCACCTCTCTTCTATCTCTTTACTGCTAGTGCCACCTGGGAAATACTTTTGTGCTTTGTTCTGGGATATAGTCAAGTCACTTGGGAATAGTTTGATCCTTCCAGATCTTTGTTTTAAAATTAGGGAGGCAGCACAGAGCAGGGTTTACTCTAGGGCTGGGTATTCCTCACTGCTGAGTTGAGATGCTTTTCTGAACGCTCCCCGGTTCCCTGTACATGATAACGTTTTCCAGTCTGACTTTCCAGTCTGATTGGTGGGAACAGGCGCCATTCCCCAACTCCATGGGAGATCCCGGCTCTGTTTTAATTTTTGGTGTGACTCTTCCCCTGGTCTCGGGTGGTCTCCTCACTCACCTGTGCTCACCAGCAGTCTGCCGGGCACTGCATCCTTCGGGGGGAACCCTCCGTAGATCTCCCCTCTTCTCCCAGTGCCTGCTCTTCTCCGACACCCTGCCTCGGTCTTCCAGCTCTGAGCTGCACCTCCTCAATTCAGGGGGTCTGGGCTCTGCCTGACTCCCCCTCCCTGTGCTCACAGACTGGAAACCCTGAAGGCAGGCCCCGGGGGAATTTGCAGGGCTGTTTGTCCTGTATCTCAGCACTTGTCCCTCACTGCCTGGTGTCCAGTGTCTTGAAAACTGTGATTGCATCTGGTTTGTCTGGTTTTCAAGTTGTTTCAGGTGCTTTTAGAAATGATACCCAGGCTGTGAGTGTTTCGTGCACGTGTGTATGTATAAATTTTTCTGTTTGTAAAAATTTTTTGCTTTTTATAAATGGTAAACTCACCATTGAAAGTAAAAGCTTCTCCCTTGGGGCTACAAAGATTGGCCAGAAATTCACTTAGCTTTTACAAAATAACCTGGTTACAGAGTATTTGTGAAAATAAAAGTCGCTCAGTCGTGTCCGACTCTTTGCGACCCCATGGACTATACAGTCCACGGAATTCTCCAGGCCAGAATACTGGAGCGGGTAGCCTTTCCCTCCTACAGGGGATCAAACCCAGGTCTCCTGCATTGCAGGCGGATTCTTTACCAGCTGAGCCCCAAAGGAAGTTTTGGCTGATGGTAAAATCCAGCCTGTGTTCGAGCAGAGGTGAGACAGTGTCAACTCCCCATGTGTCCCAGTGTTTATTTCCGGCCGTGCTGGGTCTTCATTGCTGCGCGGGCTTCTCCCTAGTTGGGGAGCCGGGGCTGCTCTCTGGTTGCGGAGCATGGGCTTCTCATTGCGGTGGCTTCTCTTGTTGCGAGCACGGGCTCTAGGGCTCTAGAGTTCAGCAGCCGTGGCTCCCCAGCGCTCGAGCCCGGGCTCAGCAGCTGTGGTGCACGGGCTTAGTTGCTCCTCGGCATGGGGGATCTTCCCGGATCAGGGATTGAACCTGCGTGCCCTGCACTGGCAGGCGGATTCTTTACTGCTCAGCCGCCAGGGAAGCCCACCTCGTATCACTCTGATACCTGTTGGTTGACTTTACGTTCTGTAAATACGTACCATTCAGAGCTGCAGCCCATGGCGGGCAGTGCAAGATATGTTTAAGCGAGTTGACTTTCAGTCAGTATGACGACAGTATTACCTTGTTTAATGTGTACGATGGTGGTTTGAAACATCAAATCAAGAGGTTTACGATGTCAGAAAAGATGAGGGAGGGCAGGAAGAAAGCTGTCCTGACACCGCTTCTCAGCGCCTTTCACTGTCTGTCCGACAGGCCATCATGATCGGGGACGACATCGTGGGCGATGTGGGTGGTGCCCAGCGGTACGGGATGAGAGCCCTGCAGGTGCGGACTGGGAAGTTCAGGTAAGTGCCCCGTGGGAGCCTGCCTCCATCAGCCTGCCTGCCTCGTGGATTCCAGGGTTTCGTTTTTCGTCTCCAAAATAAAAGGCATTCTTGCTTCCAGATGGAAGAGCAGATTGTGGGCATCCGGTGACTTTTTGGTAACTGCCCCCGGACAGGCCTGGGTGCCTGTTAGTAGCAGAGAGCGGTAGGGAAAGCAGCTTTTGATACGGGGTCTGAATTTCAGAACTGGGGTTGGAGAAGGGTGCCGTGCAGAGACCACGCACTGAAGGCTCTGGCCAGCTGCCGAGCCTGCTGCCCGCAGAGCCTGGGCCTCATGCCCTTGGCCCCGTAGCAGACGGGTCGCTCTGCTCAGAGGTTACAGCTGCTGTGCGCGTGACTCCTCTGGTCACTACCCATCCTTTTCCTCCATGTGTCTGGCTCTCTCGCCTAAAGATGACCCGTGTGTGATCAGGGATGAGTCAGGGACACCTGGGAGCTGAGCCTCCTTCTCCAGAGTGTCTTCTCTGCCAGGAAGTGAGCCTGGCCTCGCGTGGGTCGCCGTCGGGCGCCTGTCGGGGTCCGGGCCCTTGTTGCGTGTGGAGGTGCCCTGCGGTGTCTGGGCGTGGCTCTCTCACCCGTCTCAGACATCAGAGTATCATCCTGCCTGACTCTAGGTGGTTTTGACTGTGGCCATTCAGAGGAAGTACTGTTTTGTGGATACTGCAGAGACTTACTTAAAATGTGGTGCCTTGGGTATTTGGATGTCGGGTGGGGGTGGCGAGGATGGACCACATCAGCTCTGAGCAATCTGCTTAGACCGGGTCAGAGGAGTCGATTCGAGAGTCTGACCCTCACTCTGAGGCCCGTCTTCTGTGTGAGAGACCCAGGGGGCCTTTGGGTTTGGGACAGGTGGGGGAACACCAGGTGAGTGAGCAAGTCTTAGCATCCCTGGGGGTCTGGGGCCAAGAAGTCCCTTCCAGCCTCTTCCTGGCCCTCCCAGGGTGTCAGAGGCCCCCCTTGAAGCCCCCATCACACCTTGAAGTTTGGACCTCCTTTCTCCCTGACGTCCTCAAATGAGGGTTTCCAGGATTTCCTGGGTCTCCTGGGCTATGTCCATCTTATGTCCGGCTCAAAGCCTTGTCAACATTCTCTCCCCCGTGGCCCTCTGTCCCCCTCCCTCCGAGGTGCTGAGCAGGAGGACCTGGTGCCCTGAGCCTCTGCTGGGCGGTGCTGTGAGTCCCTGGTGCCGCCTGTCCGGAGCCGGTCTGGCCCAGGGAGCTCCTGTGAGCACAGGCGCAGGGGTGGGGCCTCCTTGTTAGAACACGGCGCTGAGGCTCAGAGCGGGGTGAAGAGTGAGAGCCGTGTCGTGTTTTTGTTTATTTTTTGTACTGGGCTATTTCTGATTTCTTAGGAAGGAAAACGTGTCTGCTGGGGTT